>JAHLJT010008446.1:260934480-260987654 GCA_031308135.1 Acheta domesticus
ATATTTATGATTAAAGGTAGTCTCCCCCGTTACGTCATTATATATTTTTTACCGCTCTTTGACAAAATAAATCAAACCAAATAATTAATTCCATGAGATAAACCTTAACAAGATTTGTGGAAGATGGGAAGAAGGCATCGAAGTAACATTGAAATAGCGAAATAAATAGTTGTAAAAAACACATTTGGCAAAGGTTAAATCCAACTTGATTCTCGCAAACTGCTTCCTTTTATTTACTTTTTGCATCTGCCCGGTCAAAAAACTAATTCTATTTTTTCACCGCTTCTCACGTATAACATAGTATTTATACGCACATCGTAGTATGAATGCCAGTTTGGAAAAGTAAAAAAAAAACAAGTGCCGAATAATGGGAGGAAAATCGCTTCGTCACAAAATTCAGATGGAGTGTAGAAGCTAAACTTGACATAGTTGCAACAAAAACCAAAATTCTTCATAATTAACTTGTTAATACGCTATTTGCCGTCAGCTCAACACATCGTAAAACGGCTTGCATTTAGACAACCATTGCGGAAAACCCTTGAATTGCCACACGAGTATGCGGACTGAAGTGACTAACTAGATGCTTATAAGAAGGGCTGCTGTAAATTGTCTAGCAAAAAGAAGAGGAGGAAGGAAATTGAAAAAATATTTCAAACCACGGGAAACATTCCAAACCACTGAAAACCACAAATGAATGTTTACCCAGAATTAACAGAAAAATATTTTGAAATGTTTGTGGCCGTTTTACATCTTCTGGTACATGTATTATTCAGAATGAGCCGAATACTATTGGATATAAACTTTATGTAACGTGTGATTGTGCAAATGGGTTGAGAACAATTGACTGCTGTCCTTATATGGCAACGGTTATACATTATTTAAGAAACGCAAGGTATCCTTCGATAATTACACTTCCTTATCATATTTTTACCAAATAAACAAAGAAGAAAAATGTGAGCGGTTGTAACTGAGGTAATGATGTTCTTATTTATTTAAGTACTACAATTTCATCCTTAGATTCATAAATTATTTAACTTACTTTTATATAAGTATATGCAGTGTGCTACAGCGTTCATATTTTTATTTTTATCTTAATTGTTTATTTAGTATCGGACACTCTTCGTTAAGAATTGCATTGATTTTTAAACCTACTGTACAATTTCCTAAATTTCGTATGTATACCTCATTCAATATTTTGACTTTAAAACAATCTAATAGGTTTTTAAGTTTTTTAATGATAAATATTACGTTATTAACATTATTTAAAATAATTCTGAAACATTTATGTATTATAAATAGCGCCTGGGTTTTTTGACATTTATTTCTTCTAAATTAGGCAGACAAAAATGCATTTATTTTTACTAAAATAGGTAAGGTGCTAAACTAGGGGTGCAAAAAGGCATTTAACAATGAAAATTCACATTTTAAATGAATTATGTTAAAAAATTAATAATTAAAATGATTTACATTTGTATTTTAACTCTTAAAGTTATTAAATCTATACAATTTTTTGTCATTTATTAGTAAATTTTTTTCACATTTCCAGAACTCCTTTTTTCTTATCATCAGATGTAAGCTGTAAAAATTCTGTATTCCATTGAAAATGAACGGTGTGCCATTGACTGATGTTAATGTAACAAAATTCTTAGGTCTATCAATTCAGTCAAACCTCAAATGGAATGCCCACTTAAATGAATTGAACACAAAATTAAGTTCATTATGCTACGCGTTCAGAATTCTTTCAAATTCCGTCAGCCTTCATACAGCTCGTTGTGTATATTTTGCCAATGTTCACTCCCGCCTGAGATATGGCATAATATTCTGGGGAAACACATCTTATAGCTCCCAGACTTTCAGATTACAAAAACGAATTGTACGAATAATAAGCAATCCAACCCACGTGATTCTTGTAAGTCTCACTTTATTAAAACTAGGAATTTTACCATTACCTTCTCTCCTGATTCAATAGTTTTTGTCAAAAATGACTTACATAAGGGCGGGAATATATTTTCAGCAAACGCCGATGTCTATAAGTATAACACACGACGTAGTAATCATATTCACCAGGTGGCAGTATCAACAGCTCACTACAAAAAATTCACATGCAATTCATGTCCATTACTCTACAACACTTTGCCAGAAGACATTAGACGATTAAATTCCATAGAAAAGTTTAAGTCCCAAGTAAAATCTTTTCTGCTGCATAACTGTTTCTATACAATTCGAGACTAAACCGAGCATCAAAAAGAAAAGTAGCATTAATTTTAACAATGATAGTTAATGTAATTATTTATTATTTGGACTGTATAATTCTAAAGAACCTGTAACAAGTATTGTACCACAGTTTCTGGGTTGATGGCCCCCATCTCGATCAGGTTTTTTGTCCAGTTTCCCTGATCCTTGAGCAAATGCTGAGATGGTCCCTTGTTTTGCTTCTGGACATAAATGTAACTTCATTATTTGTGCACGTCTTCTGAATTTCAGTGGGAAATATAGTTATTCAAATTATCGTTTTCCATATTATCGCGGCAAAAACGTATTATTCTTTCATGAAGAACGTGAGGGTTCAGGGCAGGAATTTATAGCTAATTTACCTTTGAAAATATATTTATATTATATAGGAGCGAATATTTTGTCAACAAAACTCGAAAAATACCTCTCTTTTCTGTATTCAAAATTCGACTAGAATATGGTTTAGGATAGAGATCACAGAATTATGAAAACGTGCACAAAATTCACTTCTCCCCATAGCTCGTCACACACAGTTTTTAACTGTTTTTGACGTAAATAAATAAATAAATAAAGCTATAAAAATTACATTTTATTACCGTAATTTGTTATATATGTGTATTCTAAAATTTTTAATTATTCAATGTATACAATCTATTTGAGGACGTAAAAATTATAGACAAAGAAAAAGAAATGTACCAAAATTAATTTCTGAAGCGGTGAATATTAAATTTAAGTAAACTATGAATATGGTCATTAATACTAACCAAATGACATCTAAATACGATACTGTAATTTATGCAGTAGGAGAAGACAAATATAAAAATACTTATAAAGAACGAAATTATAGAAACTTCGAGAATCATCAGTCAACCCATTCTCCTCCCAGTAAGACACTAGACGTGACCACTTTTAATGTACAACATGACGTACCCGTAAAAGAACGGCCACTCATAAGACAAAGTCGAATAATAATGATGGCAGGCACAAACATAACACAATACGTATCGTACTATCCAAAGATGAGTCTGACATTTATATTTTGTACCAAAATATGTTATATATATTTGTAAAATTATGAAAAAGAAAAAGGTTTTGTTATGTTTTGAACACATTTTTAATGATACAATGACATTTTTTCTATTTATAATTGGACAAATTTAGTAATGTTAAAATAATTTAAAACAATTGAATTAAAAATTTTAGAATATATATATATATATATATATATATATATATATATATATATATATATATATATAACAAATTAAGGTAATAAAATGTAATTATTTTTTAAACTTACACCATAACGTTCTGAATAAAAATTGTCTAATAAATAACATATAAAATAACAATAGTTCTATTGTATAAACCACAGCAGGCTACGTATATAAAATAAAAGGACGTAATATTGTACTATATGAATATGAAGTTAGCTAAAAGAACCAACTTTTATGGTTTATTAATGATATATATGAATTAAAACTGGATTGTGATCCAAATTTAAAGCAGGAATACAATATTGCATAACCGGGAAACTGATTTTTGGGAAATTACAATATCAAGATTTTGAGGACGAATCTTAGTACTATAAGAATAATAAGTTGGCTGAGAAGGAGCATGAATTGAGAAACGACATATATCAGTTATGTGAAGGTCTACTAGTGGCAGTTGCACGCGTCGTGGCACCGTTGCATGCCAGAGCATCTCTACGCAACTAACGTCGGAAATGGTAGAGTACTAGTATATCTCTACCAAGTTGAGAATGATGTTTACAGGAAGCGCGCCACCGCCAGTGTTTAAAGCCGAAACGACAGAGACGGAGATATGAAGATACTCAATTCAAAATTAAAATGAGACCGCGCCAAACTATTGCGAAAAAAAAGCGCGGTTTATGTCGTGCAAATCTAGTATCTTCCAATTAAAATTTTGACTGTATTTGGACATGTCTTCACTTCATATTGGAAGAAATAAAACATACTTTTGTCTGCAAAACGATTGGAAAGTTTGAAACTAAATCTTTCGATGGAAGAGTAACATTCATATAAATCGTTTATTTTAACTTACGTAGTTTCTCAGAATATATACCAAATAAAATACTTTTTATGCAAGAAGTAACTACAGCCATAATGAAGAATATTGTAGATACATATTACAGGAAATTTAATGTTTTGGTACTTATTGCATACCTAACAAACGTCCTAAAGCCTATGAAAAAAAAGATGAAGAAGAATACAAAATGTTTAAATTCAATGAATAAGTTTTAAAAATTCAATATATTCAAAAATTCAAAATTCAAACTTTTTATACATTCTTGTACTAGAACGGTGAAAAAGTAGAAAAAGCAACCTAAAGGGACAAAAATAAAAACAGTCGGTGCAAATCTGCATGATGTGTCTCTGAAGTCAGCTTATTCACAACCAATATGGAGGCCGTGGTGATTCCGTAGAAGAAGAAGACTCTGAACTTACTTCACGCTCCTGGCGACTTTTGTTAGTGAAACTGACTGTTCAGACCCGTGTTTACACAGTAAGTTCCACGGCGCGCCGCAATCGCATTCTTCATTCTTCGCTTGGTCGAGTTATAGCCCGCAGTTTTACAATAAGGATGACGTCTCTGGTGGCAGGGTAATGAACTACGTGGAAGGGCGATTTCGTCGTGGCAATCGTGCTAAGGACTCCCGCTCGTGGCATCAACCTTGACACACTGACATAAGAGAAAACGGAATTGTATTTTTCGTCCTTCGTACTTGTGTCATCGGTTCCACTGAGAAGGGTGTATCATTTACAGTGTTCTCTGTCCGCAAAGGGATCGGAGGCCATTCTCAAAAGTAGGATGGGATCCCTTGCGAGCGAACAAAGCCTGTTTGCATTGACACAAAAACATCAAACATCTTGACAAGTATCATCTTCCTTCTTCACTTAGATATTTAACACTACCTGGCCCTGGAGCCTCCGCTTCCACAGAAAACATGGCCGTACCTTAATGTTGTCCAGACTTAAGGTTTGCTTCCAGCGTGATCGTGATCGGTGCAGGAGAAAAAAAAGCAAAAATGACGAAAATGGAAGAAAAAGGCACAGATAAGGCAAAATACCAAAAATATGCAACAAAAATGCTAAAATGAAAATCTACTAAAGCAACTCCTGCAGTACAATTAAGTGAATCCTATTGTTAAGTCATAAAATGGCAACAATAATAAAAAGGCATTTTTCACAAAGTTCCGGGCTCTGATTATAAATGGGAAGCTGTGAAAAAATATATTGTTTTTTATTTGGACATGCCGGATGCAAATAAGTAAATAAAACTACGCGGTTTGCTGGAATCTCTTAGAAACAGAAATGGCTTTGTTTTCCAATTATCGAACCTTTTACGTTTATTGTATTATTGTAAAATATAGAATGTTTACATTTTTGACACTCAACGTTATTTGCACTTACTGAGTTTCGAAATACAGGACGCTTGGAAAAATTCTGAGGAATTTTATACGAACCTTCTGAAAATGAAGCACTTATAATTTTCATTTTTTTTATTGTTTTGCATACGTTTATCAGCCTCGAAGAGTATTAATCTTCTGGCGCCATTTACAATCTTACCCCGATATTCCCTTTGTTAATAAGGATAATAAACATTCATTTTTGGTAAATCATGACACATTAATTTTATAATTTTATCATAAGTCTTTGGAGACTCTTCAACTTTTACTTTTTCCAAGTCCATTTAACAAATGAAATAGGTCACGTAATATTAAAAAATCATGTGACTGAAGACGGATGTAACTTGCAGTATTACGTAACCATTGCAAATAATAGGAGTAAATATGCGCTGTTGTGGTGGTATTATTTAAAAATTGACTAGGAAATCCAAATAACCCTATCAGTTCTCGTATTCATGGTCAGCAAAATCCTATTGCAAGAAAGGATGAGGAAATATGTACTTCCGTATATCGTAGTGGACTGCGAGCCTCTTTGGAAGTAATGAAAGCGATCCACATTGCCTTGAATATTCCAAACGTTCTCATCTTTGGCTTGTTTACTATATTCGGAAAGTATAATGGATCTAACGATGATTAATTGATTCTTATTTACAGAGATACTTTTGCTTTTCCATTAAGGAACTGGATTGCAAAACCGGCTAAGTCCACTTTTGCCACTTTCATTTACCGTGCAAAAAACGTTACCTTCTTTGCATTATTAAATTAGAGGTGCTACAACAGCACACATGTTCTCGCATTACTTTTAAATTTGCCATTTTTCGAACATTCAGACCTGAAGAGGAGGCTCAGACCATCAACTGATGTCACTGCAGTGAGTCTGATGGGGAGGTCCTAGGTTCGAGTCCCGACGGCGGCAGGATTTTCAACACTGGCTAGATAGCTAGGTCGAATTCAGTCACTGACTGGACGAGAATCCTAGCGGCCGGCTGCTCTGATCGGTAGTTTTCCCATGATTTGTCCGATCAACCTCAGGCGAATGCCGGAGCAGTACCCTAAAAAAGCGAGCCACGGACCGCGCACCATCTTGGACGAACAGACGGACACACAAAGGTGTTTTGCCCGCAAACGATTTTTCGGTGGCAAAGACCAACAAAACATCGATTCGGGCTACACAACGTGTTAGAGGAAGTAATTTACGGCTTTTAGCAACAAGATTTATGCACTTTTTCTTTACCAGGGCCAGGCAATAAGAGTTTTTCTGTGAAAAGATACCCGATTTCCGGTTCATAATTACAATACTTTCTCTTCTTACGTTGTATGTCAAGAAAGTATACAGTTTAATAAATATATGAATCTTTTTCATTATTTTTGGGAACCTTATATTAAATTACACAAGGTTATTCTCTATCGTTATCTGCCAAATCCGATAGGTTCAAAAACCACGAAAATGTGTTTTCAACTGCTGTAATGTCACACGGTCTGCCGAGTAATCGACATCGCTGGGTGGGGAGTCTCGAAACTAAATGTTCGTAAAAAAGGCTCGTGGATTTCAATCGAACTCTAAACATGCTTGTTCATGAGTGTTTGTTTACTAATGGCTTATAAATTGAAAAAATGAAGATGGAATAAGGCACCAAATAATATTAAGACGATGTTTATCAGGACAGTGGACATCTGCTGGAGTAAGCATCATCGCGGTTTGCGTTGTCCAAAGAGGCTCAACCTCACAACAACCTCAAAGGCTTCAAAGAGGCTCAACCTCACAACAAATCAGGTGAAAACTCTGATGAATATCCTCTGAAAACACGATAGAGCTTTGAAAAAAAAAAGCTTCCATGACACCATTTTGATTTTCAAATTCACTTTTGGGAATTCTTTCCTATAGTATTCATTTACAGAAGGTTTTGTTGACAAATTGAAACCTTGAAATTTGAAGCTTTCCCGAATTTTCGAAGTTCATATGTTAAACCAAGAGTCTATTTACATGCAGTACGAAGCATTGAAACTTAGACGACTTTCACAAAGATTAAGTTCGTAAGGGTTTTTGATGCATGAAGGAGGCTTGGCAGCTTTCTCTTTGTGTGCAAGTACCCTCAATTTATTCGTGATATAGTATAATACTAATATATTATAAGGCTATAATATTTTAAGACGATATATTGGGCCTAATCTACGAAGTTCTCAGAGTGAGAAAGGCATAAAAAGCAAAATTCGATTTCTTGACACCTAAGATAAACTCTAGAAAGACCCAGAAGCTGTTGCACGGAATGTCTTCTGTAAAAAATTGGCTCTAAATCTACCGAAAGAAAAATACAAGAACGGGCGAAGAAAGGGATGACAAGGGGATAGGAGAGAAGAGGAGAACCGACGTTTCGACCGTGCACGGCTTTCGGTATTCCGGACCACTGTGCACTACTCCGCTCCGCTCGTCTCGGCTCCTCTCGGGCGGCCTTCGCCCCCGCTTTATGCAAAGGCGGCCCAGCGCTCGCCTTGGGCTGGCGCCCCCGGCCGCGATTGAATGAACGCGCGACGGGCAACGCGTTCCGCGCACGCCGCGCCTCGCCACGCCGCGCCACGCTATGCTGCGCCGCGCCACACCACGCCACGCCGCGCCGCGCCGCGCCACCCCACGCTGCGCCACGCCACGCCACGCCACGCCACGCCACGCCACGCCACGCCACGCCACGCCACGCTGCGCCGCGCCGCGCCGCGCCGCGCCACACCACACCACGCCACGGCACGCCACGCTGCGCTGCGCCGCGCCACGCCACGCCACGCCACGCTGCGTCGCTCCACTCTGCCTCACGGAAGCCGCCACGGGAATTCCGCACGCTTATCCGCCAAATTCCCGACTCGACCCCTTTTTCATTACTGCTCAGCCGGTGGTCTTTTTGCAGATAGTTAAGAAACATTACAGATATCTACTTTTGCAATGTATTTTCAGCTGAACATGCAAAACGATTATATTTATTTTAATAATGGTATAAATTAATTATAATAATAGTAATGATCATTAATTATAATTTAAATCACCTTTCTTAATTTTTAACTTCGTAGCTTATTTACAGGAACTTTGTACTGTAAAGTTATAAAATACCAAATATGCCAGTATTTACAACAATTATTATACTTACAATTTTTATATAAAACTACAATACAAGAAGTATTGTACTTTAGCTTCCGGGTCAATGACTTCATCTCGATCAGGGTTTTGATCCTGTTTCTCTTCATCCATTGAACAATTGCTGAGATGCTTCCTTTTTTTGCTTCTGGATTGTAAACGTTGCTTCACTCTCCTTTCGTTTTGGTGAGCTCTCTTTTCGCTCGTTGCAGATATAGAACCGGGGTTATTTTGTCAGTAATATTATAGTGCGCCAGCAATGTCTCTCAAAAAAGTCCCTCTCAGACAACATTTGTACTTTTCAAATGTTGTCAAGCACGCTTGTTGGTACCTTCATTCTTAATTATCTGTATATTAAATGAATAGGATAGGGATTCCGGAGCTCAAAAATACCTGCATCTTTTCCATAGATGTTTTACTGTTTTTGACGCTAAGTAAATAAATAAATTAAATCAAATAAAAATTAAATTAATAAATTAAAAATTAATTAATAAAATGTGTATTTATATTAAATGTAATGTAAATGATCTCATTTTTATTTTTAACTTCGTAGCTTATTCACGAGAAATTATTTGTTATTGATCAGTAATTGTTAACATAATACATGAAAGATGATGTTTGTTCATAAATGGCGGATTTTTAATTACGAACCAGAACATAACACTATTTCTTATGTAAATAACACTTTTTTTCATTTTACCTTTTCCCGACGTAAAGGAAAGTAATGTGGCTGCTGTAGCTGACACATCAACAGGTAGAGAATTTTTTTTCTTCGGAGACAGGCGCAAATTCTGCTGCAGCCATATGTCGATGTGTCGGTGAATGATCGCCGACCTCATCTGCCACTACTCCTCATACTGGCCTTGTGGTGGCCTCGAACGTGTGCGAGAAACCACGACCATCACTTACTGTCCAGGAAAATTATATTTACTCAAAACAACAACACTGCGTCTTCGAGACTTTTCAAGAAAATAAATGGGAAGCGAAAAGTAACAATGTATGATGCAAGTGTCAATTGACCTAAACTTTGTTCACCATGGTAGTATTCCATGGAGTAATAATAATTTCAAAGGTAAAATATCCTGTGCTTCATAATAGTTTTTATACAATGAGAGCCTGAACTGAAAAATAAATATAAATATATTTCCCAATAATAAATATATTTATTGTACTATGATTCTAATATTCTAAATGCCTATTGTTTGTATAATTCTACAAAGTTGAAAATGCTTTTAATAACTATAGTAAACAATTTCTAGCTTAACGACCACTACCTAGATTGGGCTTCCCCGAAATCCTTTGAGCTTTCTTTGCTTCTCCGCACTAAACGTTACATTTCCCCCTCCTAGTCGTCACAAAAAATTGTTTTTATTTTTGAGATTGAGTTAATTTATTAATAACTCGGGCCAACGGAGACCCATCCACTTGCGGGCAAATTTCATTTCAGTGGACTCATTTACACTTTATCCTTCGTAATACTTTAATGAACTAATCTCATTGTCTTTGCACAGCAATAAATACACTTTTTAATGTGCTCTAAGTAGCAGAGTAACTATGGCCAATATTAACGAAGCATGAAAGAAAGCAGGTTAATTTTTGTTGTACACGTTTATGTTTCTGAATAATTGAATTGCACCACGTTTCGCTGTTTCGTAAAATTTAAAGAAGTCAATTCCTGAAAATGAATGAAGTTTTAGATGGGTAAGTTGCCCTCTTTTCTGCCTGTCTTCAGGTTTCACAATCTTCTTCTGAACTGCTTGACAAGACAATTTGTGCCAATCTAAGTTTATAAATCTTGACCCACACTCCGTCGCCTCTAATTCCCACGTGTACTCAACAGCGTTTACGCAATTATCTAACCTAGACTAACCATTATATCAAACCGCTAACGTCAAAAACAAAATTTAGGAATGTGATAATCCATAAAAAGACACAAAACTATAATATAATTATTACAATTATAAAAATATAAATGAAATATAAATATGTTTTGAAAATATAATCCCACTACAGAACAAGTAAAAAATTTAAATATCTAGGAAATGGCATAAAGCATACAAGAAAACACGAAATTAAAGAATAGGAAATTGGATCTGATAGAATTAACGGTATTTTTAAAACGAATTTTAAAAAGCATATGCGAGACGAGGTTCTCCTTCACCTATGCAATGTGTTTAGCAGCCTGGTACCGTTATATGGGAGCGGAAACTGGGTCCTGGACAAGAACCAAGAAAATCGAGCGGAAGCGATGCAAATGAGATTTATGCGGCTACACCTGGAAGAAAGAGGTGGATAGCTTGAGGAATGAAGTCATCGGAGAACAACGTGGGCGAAGTGCGGGCTTGAGAAACGCAAGAATAACGGCCAAATTAAAAAAAGAAAGTTACCTAGAGGGGTTGATTACTCGTTCAAACGTAGGTTAAATCATCGACGTGCACAGCGGAAAAAAATAGGGAGGGCCAGCTACTTTTCTGTGCTCATTGAACTTTCTTCTTTATATATATGACATATTTCAGTAGAAAATCAATAACCTTCAAGAACTAATGTAAATATTACCGACGTGAATGAAATGGCGTTCATGTCATATTACAGAGTACATTTAATGCTATCCCTATCAAAAATTTTAAAGAAAGAATTTGGAGCAGTTTTTGGGGAAATCTTGTTTTTGTAATTTTTTTTTTAAAAAAGCACATATTGCACGCAATATTGCGCGAAAACTACTAAAATTTTCAAAAAATGTACAGGACCTTAATGAACAGAACTCACTTTGGAGAGGAAACTTTATTTCCAGGAAAAATCTCTATTTTCAATTTTGTAGTTATAGGAAGACGCCGAAAACATTTTGAACTTTTTCAACTTTCGAAAAATCAGAGATTTTAACCTACATGAGACCAACGCCATTCTCTTAAATGACTTTTTAAACTACCCAACAACAAATTCAGTTAAAATTGTGACGCCACTTTTTTTTAAATGTTGAAAATGTCCCCGGGGCTTCATGTAAAGTACCCCGCAAATTAAAATATCTGTTTCAAATTCAAGGGGCCACGAGATCTTGCAGAAGGATCGGGGAATGTCAATGTTGGAGAAAATTAGCTGAATGGATTTAGTCGCTAGCGTTGTTTACAGACAGACGGAAGGACAGAGAGACGGACAAACGTTTTGCCATCAATCGATTTTTTCGGTATCATGGACCCACAAAACAGGAATTCTGGTTACACCACGTGCTAGGGGATTTTTTCTTAATTTAGCAACTGGATTTATTCACTTTTTCGTTATCAGGGCCCGGCAATGAATTTTTTCTGCCAAAAATACGCCGTTTTTTTCGCTCAGCATTACATAACTTTCCCTATACTACGTATATACTCCGTATATATGTACTTGTACGGGAAATTAAAAATGAAATAACTTTCATTACACAATTAATAAATAAATTTACGTTAAACCATTCACACGGTTACCTGGTAGCTTGGGGCCCAAATGTATATTTTCAAATCGTCAAGTAAAAAAATGAGGGAAATCAGGGATTGAACATATTAAAGAAAACAAAATGTTTTATTTCGTACTGCAACAGGGCCCGTATCAAAACATGTAGGAGGCAGATGCCCATGTAGGCTTCCCCCTCCCCTCAAGGAAAAATCTCTATCGCCTGGTTGTGCCACTGGCGATAGAATAGGTATTATGGACAACCTTGAATAATACTTGTACCATTTCTTTAATTACTATTAATATAATTTAAAAAATAATTTAGAATTAACAAGTGTATTTTCATCGTTTCACGAGGTTAAAAATATTTGGAAAGAAAGGGGTACATGAAAACTGGCACAAAGTGGTCCGACATCACATCACGACACTCCAACATACTAATTTGTAAAATACTTTCCGACGCTCCAAAACAATGCAAACAACGAGGCGAGAGGTAAATTGAGTTAACTTCGAGTTTCAATAAATATCACATGATAGTGTAATACATCTAAGGATTTGTATTCATCTCAAACTCGTTCTGTTTCAACGTGCGTCGTGTTTGAAGTGATCCACTTTCTCCTCCGTAAAACGCCTCTCATAAAAAGCACATTTAATTCGAAAACTCGTGACCAACCAGATGGAAATCACATCTCCACACATATCGATTACTCGTGTTCTGGCGACATACCTGTTGCGAAACATGTTTCAGACAAATCCAGTAACCCTCCGGCGGGCGCGTCCCAACATTTCCCACCAGAAGGCGCGAGCGGCACTCCGTACCACATTTTTCAACTTCGATTTTCGAGCCAATAGTTATTACTTTTGTTACTGAATGTGAAGGAATTATTATTTATTTAGGTTTTTATACATCTTATTTCGTAATAACTAACTAAATACCAAACGAAATAATATTAATAAGAATCTGATCCACCACTCGCTCCTTCCGCGTCTTGGTACGTTACATGTCAGGGAATGAATACGGTGAAAACGTGGCCTTCTAACGTTTCTTCAGAAACAACGCATTTAAGTTGAATTAGTAGTTAGCACTCCAAAATCTGTGTCATAAAGCTCAATAAGAAAACAGCAGTAACAATTCTAATGGATAAAATACGCAAATATTAAACTTGCATGACAAAGCGCGTGCGGTACGGAGTGCCGCAAACGTTGCACAGTTCGAATTACTAATGAATAACGGTCGATTGCAGTGTCTAAATTCGTGATTTGAGTGTCATCCGGTTGAGTATACAATGAATAAAGAATAACTATGAGCTCATATGTGTGACACCAATTATTTACACAAAATCAACAAAAATGTAACAATGGCGGCACTGAATGCCGCTATGTGCCCGCCGGAGGGTTAAACCCGATACGAAACGAGTAAATTCTTCGTTGTTGCGGATGTGTCACAAGGAGAAGGTGATTTTTCTGAACTAGAAAGAGCAGGAGCCATACAGATTTCTTTGAGGACGTTTTGCGGACGTTTTTATTCGCAAATCAATTTCGTAGTGTTTTCAGGATACCTGCTTCAACTTACTGCTGAAAAGAAGGTAGGAGTAAGGGTAGAGGGTCTGCAGCTCAAAGAAACGTGCGTAGATTGAACTTCTGCGCATACGTCCACATACATTTTAACTGTATTATTTTCATTTAAATAAGTAAATAATGCAGATTGTGGTAATTATGAAGTTTTGAAATGTAATGAAATATATTAATTATTTTTTATTATGTAATTTTATGTAATTATTACATAAATATCTATTTCTTATTTTTTTAACTTGACAGGGTTAGTTGCCTGTCTTTCAGCTTCATTTTCTGCCCTTTCCAGAATTATTATTATTCTGCAGGAATGAGTGCGTCATCACATATTAAACCATCGCAGCGAGGGAATCGTGGGGAGGTAGGGGTAATCGGAACAGCCGACCACCCGTTTTCTCCCACAGATATCAAACACTCGAGACGTCACAAGAAAGTTGTTTCGCAAAATTATGTTTGATTCTCTTATAAATTTAAAAAGCTGCTATACGGCGTCTACACCTCATTTAAAATGTTGCTATATTGGATTCGTACGAATTTGAAAACTCGCTCCTAAAGTCGCTCCTTTTCAAAAAATGTATTAATGTAATAAAGCTTAACATTACAAACTAATTGCATAAAAAGCCATTGCACTACCATTGGTAAATATGTCACGAGATTAATTATCAGGCGCCTTGGTGGGGTGAATAAAACTATCAGCAAACAGCACGCTCAATTTCTTAGAGATGACGCTGTCGATACCTAAAGCCCTTCATTTGAGAGATTTTTCGATCCTGGTTGGACTTACTCCCGTGTGAAAATATTGGGACTCGTGCGAAATGTTTATTGTAATCAGTTACTTCAAACAAAGTAGTATAACACAATATCACTATAAATAGTCATGAAGTACAAAAACAATAAGAAAGGCGTGGTGTATGAAGAAAGATACTACTATGATTTTATGAACTTAGTGTAATCACATCTTATAAAGAGAATCGATACAAAAAGTTAAAGGAAAAAGATAGAATAAAAGCATACATGACGTAAACGTAACTCAATGTAAGTTCCAGTTTGTTTTTTCATTGCCGCTCTCCCAGTGGCCATGTGAAGAACATTTCTGTGCCACCCGCGCCTCCAAGTCTCACTGATTGGCAACTACCATGATAGCACTCTAATAAATTTTCTTTACTAAATGTCCAGAGCGTACTAAAGTTTTATTGTATTCTAAAACTGTCAGTGGGGGGGAGGTTTCGAATTTTTCTGAATGTTTGAAATACAAGGTTACATTTAAATGCATTAACTTGTAGTATTTCTATTTCAAACGAAATAACTACAATTGGATATTATCCAAATAAAACAAGTCTTACCTCAACTGCAATACGATTGCTTCACCTTATTGTATAACGAGTATGAATATTTAGATTCATATTTCCATGAGTTTAAATGAAAGTGAGTTTATGGACACTGTCACTTGAAATCATTTATTTTTGTAATGAATTATTTTATTTGAAAGTTGTATTACCAGTATCTGTTGTTTTTATTTCTAATCGTTGTAATAGAAACAAATCCACAAGGACACTATGAAAGGGTAGGGGAAAACATCTGGAATAATATTATGATGGTGGAGTCCCCCCCAGCCTCTCCCCTCCAGAAAATTGGAACGGTGCCAATGGCATAAGCCTCGAAGCATGCGTAAAGCTGAAGGTCGGAATAATACCATTATCGCCTACAGGCGTCCCTGAAAACTTGCTTTCGGGGCGGTCTCGGAGCGTCACTAAGCTCAGTAGAAGACGTAATGAAGCTGTTCTACCTAGCTTGTGATATTTACACCTGATTTTATCTGCATACGATCGGAAATTTTCTAAAGCACGAAGTATGCGATGTGATTTGTGTGAATAGGTGAATTGTTACATTCAAATGTTTGACTTACGTGGCTACATATGGTCAATAGCCAACCTGGAGTAAATAAAAGACATTCAAATGGATCAAAGGAATAATACAATTACAAGAAATATAAATATTACTTGATTCAAAGTACCAAATTTAGTTATATTAATTTTTTGGCGTTATTTGATGGTTGGAAAAAAAAAATCAAGAGCTTGTGCAATGCAAGCGATGAAATTTCAATACTTTTCCTTAAACATTTGGGGATTCAAGTTTAAATCAGCGTCAACCCCATTAGTACTTAATTGTTTTGATAAATCGATGATGCATGATACAACTCTGAAAATTTCAGTTTTTATTTGATGTATTTTACGTCAAAAAACAGTTTAAAGCTGTAGTGTGACGGGAGAAGTGTATTCTCTGCACATTTTCTTAATTCCAGGATCCCTACCCTAAGCCGTGTACTAGTTCAATATTGATTACAGAAAGAAATGAACATTTTTGGCAAGAATTGTTAACAAAATATTCTCTTCGATGTAATAAAATACAGAGTGTCCCCACCAACTATGGACCACCCCATAACTTTTAAACGGTTCAGGATATCGAAATGTAGTTTTTGCTGAATAATGTAGAATCATGAGGCAAGTAACATGCCGTAGAGCAATTATCTATAATACTTTTAGTTTTCGAGAAATTTAATAATCTTTGATTTTTTTAAATCGAACTATAGATTTTTTCTCACCAGCAATGGATAGATTATGAAAAAAGGAATAAAATGATGTATCATATGCTAGTATTCTGATAGTAATTTGTGTTTAAAATTAGACATTCTGATACGTGATTTTTAATGAACGGACAATATTTCATGTAGCAGCCCTTGCAATAGTCGCCTTCGGGGAAAATGGCCTTCGCGTCGTCAAGACTGTTGCGTGGAGAGAGAAGACTGAAGGGGTGGCAGTGAGAGAAGAGGCCTAACTACGGCAATCCAGGGTCTTAACACAAAAGTCACAGTAAAAATTACCAATTTTAACGATCAGAATGAGAGATTTTTTCCATTGATTTATTTGCATTTAACTTGTCTTCTTTAGCAATAAATATCATTTTCAAACTTGAGAAGAATGCAACCACCGTCTGTTCCTTGGTGATTTCATTTTAATTAAATGATCATTCGTCCACTTCGCAATTATACCTCTACTGCTCTTCATAAAAGAAAAGGAAACAAGTCCACTTCCGTCTTTTGCAGTGGATTTTTCAAGTTTGAGGCAGCACGTGTCGTCGTGAAGTGAGAAACTCTGCAATCAATATTAGCAATCGAGACTACAGATGTGCATTTGTGTTAAAGTTTAGTAAATTGGCACTAATAGTCTTAAGTGTGTTTCAATTTTTTTATTGCTTTGTTATTTTGGTACGTGGTTTAAATAAGACGTTTATGAAGAGTAAATGCAAAAAGAAAACGTCCATCTCTCTAGTATTTGATAAATTAATCAAGATATTACAATAAAAATTTTTTAAGCATTCATTACCCTCCCTTGTTTTAAAATGATTGCTGGTTTCTGCCATAACACACTCAGATCAATTTTTTGCAAGTTTGAAAAGAACCATTATTATTATCGGCCTTCCGCTACAAATTATTTTTATTTTGTTATTTTCGATGAACGTTGCTTTGGAATTTAATTAGAGAAAAGTTCAATTCAGATGACAAATGGGAAAAACGTCTTTCTGATCGGTAATATTGATGTTTAGTTCATATGATCTTCGTGTCAAGACCGTGAATTGCTGTAGTTACGACTCTATCCCTCACGGCCACCACTCTCACACTCCTTGTCTCCACGAAACAGTCTCGGACGCCGCGAAGTGTCTTTCACCAACGGCGACTATGGCAAGGGCTTGCTACAATCGAAATAATTGTCCAGTTTCATTCAACATCACATATCAGAAAGGTATAATTTTATACAGCAAATTTACTATCAAAATACTAGCATATGAAACATCATTTTTATTTCCTCTTTTCCATGATCTATCCATTGCTGGTGAGGAAAAATATATAGTTCCATTTAAAAATCAAAGATGATTAAACTTAACGTAAACTAAAAGTACTTATAGACCATTTCTCTACGGCATGTTACTTGCCCTATGATCAGCAATATCAGCGAAAACTGCATTTCGATATCCTGAACCGTTTAGAAGTTATGGGGTGTGGCCCATAGTTGGTGGGACACCTGTATATTTTCAGGGAAAATTAACTATTGATTTGGGCTTTTATCCCTCATCATGTTTTTTGTGAAGGAATAATTATTGCCGCGACAAACACGGAGAACGATAATTTGAATAACTATATTTCCCGCTGAATTCTAGCAGACCTGAACAAATAATAAAGTTACATTTATGTCCAAAAGCGAAACAAGGGGCCATTTCAACATTTGCTCAAAGGATCAGGGAACTGGAACGAAAAACCTCATCGAGATGACGGTCATTGACCCAGTAGATTGAGATACAATAATGTTACGATGTTTAAAATTATATACAAGCCCAAATGGTAATCAGCCCAAATGGTAATTTATACAATTCAATATTATTGTTAAAATTAAAAGTATTTTCCTTTTTGATCCTGCGTAAAATTCTCTAATTGTATAGAAACAGTTGTGCCAACAGAATTATTTTTCTTGGCACTGAAACATTTGTATCGAATATAATTGTTTAAGGTCACCTGGCAATGACTTATGACATAATAGTCATTAATTATTGTATGTGATTATTGTATGACATAAGTCATTACATGTATTGTATGTGACTTTTTTTGTAGGTGAGCTGTTGATTCTATCACATGATGATATGATAACTACGCGAGTGTCATACTTACAAACATCGCCGTTTCCTGAAATATTGACTCAACCTTTGACAAAAATAACGTTTTTCTTAAATCAAGACAACAAAGCAATGGTGAAATTCCTAGGTTAATAAAGAGAGGCTCATAAGTATCACGTGGGTGGACTTTGTTTCTTAGGCGGACAATAGTTTTGAATTCTTGAGGGCATATAGTAGGAGAGAATAGGACCTAAAATCGCTACCTGCGGGCCTCCATGTACAATTGGCAATGAAACGGAAAGGCTCCAAAGCTCGAAGAGTATTTATCCTAGATCTGAAATACCTACAGAACTGAATAATAATTTATTATTATCAATAATGCAGTAGTTCAATAGTAACGTCAATTTTCAAAATTCCAAAAGAAAAACTACTGAGTGCCAAGATTGTCAAAATAAATAAGTGCAACTTTAACAGAATAAACAAACCGAATCTTATCTCTGGTTGGATGGCTACCACGTGCGTAGCTGTTAAATATTTTAGATATGCATCTTGGAAAAACTATAACAATGCACTTCTAGGATGATTTTTCTATTATTAAATGAGTGAGAATTCTGAAAACATTCATCGAAATACTACAAACAAATTTCATAATTTAACTAGTTGTTTGGAATTTGGGGTTAGGCTAATATATATTAATTCTAAGGAATGTCTGCGAGTCTCAAACGACCTAGATTTTACAATCAATAATGTCTTTTCACAATGGCTTTAAGGCGTCTATACACTGTATTGGAATAAATTGACTTCGTTAGCCTCAGAGTTCTTCAAGATCGTAGTGAAAACTGTGAGGAGGAAACACGAGCAAACTCAAATCGGAAATATTCATGAATACCGTGAACACGTTTGAGGGTTAATTTACTTTCAGGGAGTGTCCTACGATAGTTAAATATCGTAATGTGTTACAGGAAGTTAATTCACTCGTGTTTAGGCAAAAGGGTATAAGTCCAGTGTCATAATTTTACAGGAGAGCAAAAAGAAATTCATTTAGTGTAGATATTTTTGAATAATTAGTTTTCATATACAAAGATATACATAGGTAAATAATATTATGTTAGTTTAAAATTAGTTTCAACGAATTAATGTAAATAGTTTTGAAGTAAAGAAACCATTCTACACTTAACTCAATATTATTTTTTTCTGACATACACCCTTTTGCCCAAAACAAACAATAATATATTCATAAAATATAAAATTCTTAATTAGAAACTTGGAAATTTCAATTTTTGTCGGTGTAGTTGTGATATTCCACACTTATCCATGTCGAAAAGTTTTCAGGTGTGAAATATAAAGTACTTATGTACAGAGGTACATTTTTTCTCGGGGGGGGGGGGCGTCAAAGAGAGAGTCCAGATGACTACACGTTTTCCTATACTAAAAAAAATGGCCGAAATCGAAAATATGACCGGCTAAGATGGATCAGGGCATCAATTGATGTCACTGCAGTGCATCTGATTCGAAAGATCCGAGGATTCTAGTTCCGACGGTGGCAGGGTTTTCGATACTTGCTAAATAGCTAATTCGAGTTCAGCCGCTGTCTGAGGAGAATTCCAGGTGACCGGCTGCTCTTATCTGCAGTTTTCCGTGGTTTTTCTTTTTCGATCAACACCAGGCAATGCCGGAGAAGTACCTTAACAAAAGCGCCACGACCCGCCCGTAATCTTTCTCACGACAATCCTTGTCCTGTCCTCACGCGTCGGGAGACCAGTCGGGAGCTTAGAATTTGTCCCGGCTTGAATGGAGCCCCGCTGGTGGGAGATACCTGATTGAGGAAAACCCCGCTAGCCGAGTGTAGGTAGGCGCCGGATCACGCCATCAAGCGGGAGATCACCCCTTCCGTGATAAAAATGCTCTACACGTACGGGACTAATGACCTCAGCCGTTGACGCGACCGAAAAACTCAAATCAAACAATCGAAAATATGAGGTTTCGCGTAATTTTGCGTGAAATATCTGTAATTTAAAGAAATATTTTCTAAAAAACGACTTCAAGATCTTTTCTACATTTTCTCGATTAGTGCTAAGTACGCTTAAAAAATTTCTCAGGAGTGAGTTTAGTTGAACACTCTGTATTTTAGAAAATTGCAAAAGTTTCAGATGTGAAAAGGTATGTTCTGTGGTAGCACTCGTTGGTGAATGGTTGTAGAAATTCTAATGTTTTTTTTAAAATTGTCTTTGCCGCCACTTCGTTACAGTTTGCTGATTTTTTTTAATGTTTTAAAGTTAGTGCAGTCAATTAATGCTCAAAAGGGTCCGATACACGAAAAAATTCAGAAATTTGTTTCTCAACGGATGGTTTTTGAGAGTGCTGAATTCGAATTTGATGTTATCCGCCTCAAGAAAGATCGTCTTCACTGAGAAAAATTCAAAAAACTAAAAATTTCGCCCTGTTTTTAGTTTTTCGCTTATATCTTCAAAATTGAGTTCTATAGAAACAATTGTTATTTACAAAATTAAATGTGATAACATTTCCTTCAAAATACGTGTATTAACTTCAATTTTTGAAAAACCATTTAGTTGCTAGTGCGCGCTGAAAAATTGTTAGTTTTTGAGCCTCTGACCAAAGCGGGAGAAAAGCTCTTTCCAGCTATCCTATTTCGCGGCGGTATGTTAGTTTCACTTTTTCCATGCTTGAAAAAGCTACTGTGAACAAATAATTGGCATTGTTAAATGATTAGCATTTCGATACTCACGCAATAAGTAGAGATGTACTTGATCTTGCCGAGTATTTGTCAAACCTTGGAACATATACAACATAAGGTATATTACATGATACCAATATATGGCCCCCATACTTTTCAAGAAGACGTGAGTTAACTATTTTTGGATGTGGAAGCAAATCACCATCGATCACATTTATCAATGGTAAATTGATATTTCTCGTCACTATTTCCGAGGAAACCAAACATTTTTTGCATCACTGATTCTACCTGGTCTTTTCAGAGCCTGTCTATGATGTGTTCCTGTCTTCTTTGGGGACTAGTGCAGTCCTTTTCTGCACATTAGATAATATTGTGTAACAGTAGCTACCAACTCATTTACTGCCTCTAAACGATATACTGTAGAATGTCCAAATCACAATTTCTCGCGAGTCATAAAACAATTTCTCTAACGGCTAATTGCTCACATTGTATACTTGATTGCGTTTTAAGGGAGTTTTGAAGAGAGTCAGGTATAGATTATTGTAGCTGAGGTGATTTGAGACCCCTTCTCATGAGAAGAACTCAGTTTTTCGTTTACGTCTAGTCTTCTTTACTGATTGTGGACATAAATTTGTGAGTTACGTTTAAAGTAAAAATCTTACCATTCTGTCGCGTCGCACTCACTGCACCGAAAGATTATGAATAATGAATAATGTGGTGGTAACAAAACTATCTTTAGAATTACAGCAGGAGGAGATTAGTTAATAAAGAGAGACCAGGAGATATTTTGTGTAAGAATCGGAGGTATCGCATCTCAGTAAATATTAATCTCGCTCGGATTAGGTGTCTTTCTCCATTACGACGTCAACTGGTAGAGCCAGATTCCATACACGTCTGTCAATATTGTCCAAGGTTTTCAGACACTACGGTACAGTTTTAAAATAATACGATTGATCATTGCTTTCTCCACAGACAATTTTATCGGTGAATCATTGACATGGATATCTTAATTCTATGTCAGCTATTATCAATGCTGATAACAAAATAAAATAATGAGATTTGTTATTGAGCAAACAAAAAAAACATATCAAAAAATGGATATAATCGGTGTTTCCCGGCCCGGTGATTCCTTACACTCGTTTTATTGTATAGTGATGTTCTATTACATATCACTTTTCCGTATACATACGGAGTAATATTCCTAGTATAGGGAAATTTATACAATGCTGCGAAAAATCTAGTTTCAACGGAAATATACGTTTTGGGGTGCCCTGATACCGAAAAGTTTTTTTTTTTTTTTTTTTTTTTTTGAAAAAAATTTTTTTTTGTCCGTCGATCCGTCGGTCCGTCCGTCCGTCTGTGAAAACGACTACTGCCTAAAACCATACGTTAGAATTTTTTCCAAATGGGAATTCCCTAGTCGATCTGTCTCGAATCAAGGCGCTGCTATTTCGAAAAACTTACTTCAAAATTTGGGGGTACTTTACACGAAGCTCCTCGGACATTTTCAAACTTTTCTCAAAAATGGCGCCAAATTTGTTCTTTAAATTTGTAATAAGAGTAAAATACACACATAAAGTTGGCATAGGTCCGATTTTCACAGTTAACTCTGAATTTTCGAAAATTGCAAAATTTTGAATTTTCTTCGGCATCTTCCTAACTCTACAAAATCGAAGATAGAGATGTTTACTTCAAATAAAATTTGTTCTCCACAGTGAGTTGTTTCTTTAAAGTCATTTACATTTTTTTCGAAAAATTTAGTAGTTTTCGCGCAATATTGCGTGCAATATATGCAATTTTAAAAATTACAAATCAAGATCTTCTCAAAAACGGCCCCTAATGTTACTCTGCGAGATGAGACAAACACCACATTGCTCTATTCTTTTGTTTTCGCAAAAAAATATAACAATGTAATTTGACTTGTCTTTCACGTCGTTAATATTTACAATAGCGGCGATTTGTTCACATTATTATATTAATGAGTACATGTGCTATAAATAATATTATATAAAATTTCTAGAAAACTCAATTATTTTCTGTGAAAACTATCTCAAAATTCCACATTTTCAGAAAGTCACAAACGCTATTTCTCATAAATGACTCCAGATTTTTTCTTCCAACTTTTCGAACTGAAAAATGCTAATTACTCTCTTTAATATGAGGTCAAAGTTCATTTTGTGGTATTTTTTTTCAAATAATACACAATGTAATTTTTTTGAAAGATCTCTTACATTGTTTATATGCACATTTTCAGCAATTTGTAACACTATTGTATTTGAGAGTCAGTGTTGCAAATGACTTCTAATGAAGGTTTTTAAAAATTCAGAAATTCTGTGAAGAAGAGATTCTGAGAAAAACCATTTTCAAACGCGCTCTATCAACTAATCCGTTTCTCAGAAAATTAAAGTTAATGCATATATTTTGTAAGAAATTTTATCGTCATTGATTTATTAGATAATTGTTTCGATAAAAACGCATAGATTTGAAGATATAGAAGAAAAGCAATAAGCAAGGGAAATTTTCAGTTTTTTTTTTGCAATTTTCTGTGTAAATCCGACGTTTTTTGAGGTGGCAAACATTAAATCCGAATTCAACATCTACAAAAATATATAGAACCGTTGAGAAAAAAAACTTCCGGATTTTTTCCTACGTTAGATACCTTTTGACTGCAGTAAGTATATGGATTTTATTACTAACGTATTATTAGTTATTCATTTCCTTAAAACCAAATGAGCCTCTTTTGCAGTCAGGTAAACTCCGCACGAGCAAACACGTCCTCAGTTATTCCGTGAGAATAGAAGTGTTAATCGTTTAACAATCTCAATTATTTGTTCACAATAGTTGTTTACTACAATGAGAACTTCATACATAGGTTTCCTATTCAAATGCCTGCCTTGATATAATGAGGAAATTACATTGAGTTATGAAGTCTACATTACCCCACATTAGCCGCAGAGTTCGTTATCTTCTCATTAATATATTATAATGTGGATTGTATTGTCGTAACCGCAAAGTAACCGCATAATTATAATTGTCAACATCACTGAGTAGACTTGTGTATTTCATAACTGACTCAACGTATTTTAGAGATAATTTGTTTGAACATGCAAAAAACATAAAAATGTTATCAACGTTATCTGATATCTGGACTTCTTTGGTGGTAAATGATGAGAAAGATATTCTGAGGAAGTTTTCTTTTCGAAAAAAACAACAACAAATAAACAATTTAATGTAATACAGTAGCGGCTCGTGCTTAGGATGCACAACCCCCACATAATCCTCAAAGTATTGTATAGTATTAGGAACATATGTTTTCAATTTCATTTCATTCTATAATCGAAATATTGCCGCAAAACGGACGTATGAAATTATTTTGAATTTAAAGAGCCTGTCGAACTCAATCTCTGGCGTTTGGTTGCAACCCACGCCACGTACCGATGTGTGACGTCACACTTATGGACAATTAATATAGTGAAGCGTGAGCCATTCGATTCGCGTGCGTCGCTGTGCATGAACATTGCAAGCATTTCAAGAATATGGAGAGTTCGTCGAAAATGAGACTAGCACCATATTGTTTACCGTCCTTTGATACATACGAGCAGAAAGTTTAAAGAAAAAAATATGCTGAGAAAAAAAATGTTTAATTTTTTATAAATTGAATTAATTTCAAGCACAAATTACGCGAAAATTTATTTGGTCAAAAAATTCTAAGTGATCTTTTTCAGAGCTGAATTTTACTTTCTCGCAATTACTTCGTGAGAAGAAAAAGTATTGTAATCGTGCGCCGGAAAAGAGGAATTTTTTTCAGAAAAACTCTTACTGCGGGGTTCTGGTAACGAAAATGTGGATAAATCTTGCTTCTATATAATAAATTACTTCCTCTAAGACGTTATGTAATCAAAATCCATGATTTTGTGGAACCTTGATACTAAAAAATCGTTAGACGGTAAAACGTTTGCCTGTCCCGTGCGTCTGTGGTCAAAGGTAATGCCTAAACCGTTCAACAGATTTTCTTCAAAATTGATATTTCCCGATCAATTTAAATGAGTACCAAGTCCTCTGAGTTTGAAAACAGGTATTTTGATTTTTGGGGGTACTTTACATCAAGCGTGGACATTTTCAAAATTTTCTCAAAAGTAGCTCCGATCTTTTTGATTAAATTTTGTCCGCGGATAGCGTAAATAACTTTTAAGAAAATGGTAGGTCTCGTTTTCGTGAACTTTGGAATTTTTGAAAATTACGAATTAAGAAACCATGTGCTGTTGTCGCACCAATACATAGCTTTTACAAATGCCTAAATAAGGTCTTCTCAAAACTGTTTCAAAGTTTTGTTTGGAACCTTTCGTAAGGACAACGTAGTAAACGGTACACGCACCCTTTTCATTAAAACTTTTCAGTTTTCATAAACAAATGATACAAGTTGGCTGCTGAAGCAAAAAAGCTGCTTAACAAAACCACACAAAATGATTTTCCAAATAGCGGAGCTACAACAGTAACGTTTGTTAGGATTGCATTTTTCTCAACATTTGTTAGGATTGCGCAGTACTACAATATTACTTGCTACGGTAAAACGTCTCCCAATCAGCCCTTTTTTTTATTTTACTATGGCATTCCAATTCAAATTCTTAGGTTTAGCGCAACGTTCGCATTATCCCTACACCACCAGCATTACTTACTTCAGATCTAATTTTAAAGAACGATCATTAAGAAAAAAATCTGTGACATCAATATTGTATATTAGGAAGAGGCAAAACAATTTAACTCTTGCAATTATCAACAATTTTCCTAATTACTAATAAATTATGGGCATGCACTACTTAATCTGAGTAGAGAATATGAGAACGACGGAGAGGGGAAATTCTCCATGAAGTGCACTTATCCTGTTACCAGCCAGGCCGCGCATAATGGTCAATCAGGTATTGTCCGACCCACGCAATTCCGCGGTCCCTCGCCCACAGCAAGAGCTCGAAGGCAGTTCGTGGGAAGGCACGACGCGGCATCACACAGTGCTCCCACACTCGTATTTCCGAGAGCCAAGTCACGAATGGGGTGTTCGCGATAAGTACAAAGAACGAAAATATGAATTTCCTAAGCCATTATGGAATAAACGAATTTTGTTTGGATTATTACACTGAGATCTATCGAGGTAAATTGGGGTTCCTTGCAAGCACTAAATTTTCGCTCCTACCGGATCCTTGAAATTACGTATGATGTTATTGTTTTAAAGGCTATAGGTAGTTGCTCAAATATACTCCCTCCCTCACAAGTAACGCAAAAAATCCAGAAAAATATTTAAAGCTGTAACATTTGATTTATGTGCCTGGACATTCATTAATTGGTGTGTGTTTCTAAAAGGCAAAAAATAAGTACGAAACCAGTCCATCTTACTTCTTTTGAAAATGTCTTTTGAAAATATTTTTATTTGGTCCCCAGTTTCTAACTTCCCCCTGAATATTTTAGCGAATAGGAATCTCAAAATGGTTATAAAATCAATTTGTGTGAAACAAACATTATTACATGCGCATTACTTCATCTAACGAAGAAATTGTTGACAGCCTAGCATCCACATATGCTAATAATTGAAGCAACATTAAATCTAACGATGAATTCGAAATATACAAATCTAATCAAAATAAAACAGTATATAATTATTAAATAAAGTACTTAAAATAATTCTTAACAAAATTATTGCATACAAATACAAGAAGTTCAGATTGTGCTAGCTCATGCTAGAAATTCAAGCCCAGTACCAGATGGAATATACAATGTTCTTTCTTAAAGAACCACAGACAAATACTATTGATATCTATCTCAAGTATTCAATAAAATAAAAACTACTGATCAATGGCAAATGAAGAGAACATATAGTTATCCTGATTCTTAAACCTAGCAAATATCCAACCTACCCGAATTACTACATACCCAAATCTCAAACTCTGCAAATTATTCGAAAAAATATTCAATAGAATACTTAATCGTTACGTCGAATACTAAACTAAATTTCATCACTAAAACTAAATTCAGATGAAATCGTTCCATAACTGACCATCTGGTAAACATCCTTTGCGATTTATTCGAAGGCTTTATAACGGACTAACATCTTGTGACCGTTATTCTAGACATGAAAAAGTTTAATGACATGGTACGGAATACTGAATCATCAAAATACTCTATGAAATGGGGGTATATGGCCAAATACTAGTACTCATAACCTAGTTCTTAAGTTAAATTCAACAATATTTTGTAGCTTACATACACAATTAGTAATGGAGTGCCTGAAGGATCTGTGCTTAGTGAACTACTATTCTTATGATTCTTAATGTAAATGAAAACGAAATAAAATATTTCACCGCCATTGTGCTAAATTTCACAACTAAAAAAAATAATTTAATGTTTTGAAAAATATCACAAAACAACTTAATTTATCACGTAAGATTTTATATAATATTAACATAAAGAGACTTTCCCATATTCGTCATCAAAGACACAGGATTTCTTTCACGGCTGGTGAAGCGGTAAACTTCTCGTCCAACCATTTGAAGGTGAAGGTGAACCATTTGCAGTGAATCTTATTTAGTCGCATTTTTTTTCGTTTTAAATTACTCTGACAAATGAAATAGTCACATCCAACGAAGTCGCAAGCGTAACCAACATCGCTGTTCCTCATCTTGCACTGATTCGAAGCGTGATAACTGGAACTGAAAATATTCATTGAAATATATTAGAAAGGAAAATTAATCAACCCATCAAAGTAATTGCAAAACGGCACATCGAAATGATTATTATTTTATCAGAGTTGTTCATCCTTTATCAGACTTGTCTAATTCCTCCACGGGGACGGAATTAGGGCTCTTCAAAGAAACGAATTAGACAAATTGATTTTGTGAATAAAACTTCGTGGGGGAAACAAGAGTAATATTAGGTAAACTTCAACAACACTTCCTTGCAGAAGATGCTTTGACAAATGTCAATATGAATAGTAGGAAGAAAAAGACATCTTTTATTTCGGAATCACAGCTCTTAATTTTACAAAACGAAAACTTTTTCATCGAAAGGTCAGGAAAACCTCTGTAGCTTTCTTGCCGCATCCCGATGCGAACACTACTGTTTTCAATAGTCCACTGGAATGCTAACACAGGTTGGCGTGGCTGCAGCCAAACAATGCACTTAAAAGTGGAGATCGGGGTTAGAATTAGAAGAGGCGATGATGTATGGGCCAACGTTTGTAATCGTTTTACAACTAATTTATTTAGAGTTTGTAAAGAACGTTTGCACCCTTTTAATTTTACGAATTCAAATAATAAAGAAACTGAAATCCACGGTTTCTAATACACGTAAAAATTACTATTCAGACGTACAGATACAGAGTTTATAAATTAACCTTGTATACTTTTCACCTATACGTCACTATATAGTTTTTACTGTTTTTTTAAGAAAGTAAATCAATCACACATTCCTCACTTATTAATTCATTGGTCTAGAAAGGAAAATAACTTTGTACTAGAACTCAACTTCAAATGTTCTTGACAACCAAGCTACGGAGCGAGGGTACATTTTGTTGCAGGTGCGTCTGTGGATTGCAAGTGCGCCTGCAGTTTTCGTTTCACCATCATCTTCTAAATTGTAACTTTCCTTATTAAATTTGTTAGATGCATATCTTAGGAGTAATTTCTTATCCAATAGTAAGACAAGTACGCGTTTTTGACAATGGAGCCTATAAATCGTACGAAACCGTCCTCTATTCTTAGCGTATTATAAATAGAGAAGACACGTGGTTGTTTGCCTTTTCCTACCACGCCACCGTCACGTGTTGAAAATATGCACGGGTTGTGTGAGATCTTGCAATCCTTGCACAGAGCGGATACCGCGGGGACCAGTAACGCTATTTAAGTGGGTGAAAAAAATAGAAAATGAAAATTAACGGTCGACCCTGCCAGGATTCGAACCTGGAATCTTCTGATCCGTAGTCAGACGCGTTATCCGTTGCGCCACAGGGCCCGTTGAGTAGGGGTGAGGTTGAACGTATTGAGAAAACCCACGAGGTACTAAACTCTGAGTTTTATTAGTGGAGTTTCGACTGCGCATTGCAAAGTTTCAACAACATACGAGTTGCTGAAATTGTAAATGTTCTCCGAACACAGAATAGCAGTCCAGTAAATTAAACAATCCCATTTCTACTTGGTATTGCCTCATATGTTCCCATCGATAGGTTATTTCCTAAGTCGGGGACTTCTCTGAAACAAGAACTAAATCAAGTCACAGAGTTCTATTACTTCCAAATCATATTTCATTTTTAATACCAGAGTAATTAGTATTGATACATAAAACGATTTTTAGTTTGTCTATATATTTATATTGTCTTCTTTTGTTTGCTTCCTCTAATAACAATATTAAATAGTTTATTATATTTATGTAACAAGTCCTTAAAGACAATGTTTTTTTATTATTAACAAACTTACATACAATGTTTTTTTATTATTTCTAGTTATTCAAAATAAACATGTAACACTTAGTTAAGATTGTCTCAATACTTTAAAAAATCTAGCACTTTCACAATTCACACCTTCTCCTTTGGCGCCCCGTGAAAACAATTCTACAGATTGCTAAAGTTATTAAATATATTTGATAGAAGCGGTTGACCTTGGCACAAAACCTAACAAAACTAAACTAACACCTCTTTCGCATCTAGTGCTTTCTAGGCTTTCTTTTTCCCCGTCTATATGGCTTGCCTTCCTAATTCACATACATATATAAGTAAAGGAAAAACAGACAAATTATAAACAACAAAAAACTTATAAGAAATTAGATAAAAATTAGAAGATATGAAAAATCTTTTTGAGGTGACTGCAAGCAAGTATGCGAAAATGGAATCAAAAAGATAAAAATATGGCACAAAATACGCAAATTCATGAAAAAATATGACCATATTATGAAAAATTTAACGGAAAATGACCAATGTGTACAAAAGCCAAAATATGACTTTATATGAAACATGAAACTTGCATGATTTTAGTCATTGTAGATAAAATCATGCTTATCTTACATTTTACAAACAAACAACGCAAAGAAAAAATATATGACATGTCATAAACATCTGGTCCCTAGTCATTACTCTCGATGTTCTGTAAAAAGGGTCGTTGGTACAGGGCTTTGGTAAAGTTTTTAAATAACAATGCCAGTGCACGGAAGGACAAAGGGGTATAAATGAAACGAGTGAGACAAAGCGGGGAAAGGAGGTCGAAGAAGGCAAGGAAACAAAATGGAACAATGGAGACAAATGGGAAAAGAAGGGACAAATTAGACATGGGAACAACGGGACAATCGGACAGAGGGGAGAAAAGAAAACTAAGAGGACGAGGGGACAAAATGGGACAACATAGACAACGGGAACAAAAATACAAATGTAAGAAATGGGGCAAGGGGACAATGGGGAAAAATGAGACATTGGAACAAAATGGACAAGTGGACAAAATGCGACAATCAGGCAAGTTGGGACAAGGGGACAAATTGGGGCAAGAGTATAAAAATGGGGCAGGGTGGCAGAATGGGACAAGGGAACAGAATGAGAAAAAGGAGCAGAATGGCACAAGGGGCGAACTGCAAAGGGACACATGGGACAAAGAAATAAGGGACAAAAATTTCAGACTCAGCTGTTACGAGCATCTCGAGATTTCTGATGTCGCTATTCTTGGGCAGAAGTACAATCTAGGCACGTTCTGTTGAGCTCCGGAATTTATACCCCATTTTCTTCGAGAATTCAATATAGCACATGCCACGGAAGTGATGGTGCGATGAATAAGTTTCCAAGAGCCCAGGAAGACACTACTACCACCAACACCACCTCCACCATCACCAATATCAAACAACGACACCCACCAGAATCATCTGTTAAATTTTACACCGAGTCGGTTTGTACCGTGTTTTCTGATGCCCTTTCCTCTCCCAAAAATCATCCTGGACCCCGACCACCGATCTCCTGAATAATATTCTTCTGCTGGTGAGATGTTGCTTGCCTTAAGCCACTGAAGTTAATGCCAGTTCAAATGTTTTTATTTTATTGAAAGAAAAATGCTGATAGTCTTAGACAGAAATGATCGCAGTCTTGTCTTCAAACCACATATACTATAAGGCAGTCTAAGCCAGCTCCTTTTTACCATCTCGTACTACGTACTTACTAGTACGTAGTACGTACTCGTGTACTCGTACGGTTCTCGTGTCGAAAAATATTATACTCATATTATTTATTATAAAATACTCACCGTATTTTATTATACCCATAGATGCGGTTCCGTAGTGGTAAACACGATCGAGAGCTAAAAAGTATCTTGAACGTGAAGATACTTTTTAACGGAATCTGTTCTTCAATATGAGATCTTTTTAAATAAGGTAATGTTCATTTTTTCAAAAAAAAATGTTTGGGGGTAATTTTGAGTAAAATAGTGACAACTTTTAAAAATCGAGGAAACAAGAATTTAAAAATTCTGTAAATATTTTCTTGTTTTACTCGAACTCATTCAATTCTCATTAAAAGCATTGAATTTCCAAAAATTGCACATGTTCAAGTTTCTTTTTAAAGCGTTTGAAAGATGGTTTCACCGACTCAGACGTTCAGTCTAGTGGTTCAGTTCAAGGGTGCCGGTATTATAATATTGCGTAACAGAACTAATAAGAGAAAGTACGTGCTGTATCACTGCAGTTTAATTATAGTTTTTGACATTTTGGATGGTTTGTCCTTGCGCCACTGAACAATTATGAGTTAAGGCACGATGATATGGATAATATTAGGTGGTTGTTTGCCGTTGTCAATCAAAAGGTGGAAACAGAGTACCATACGAAGCATTTAACTTACATTTTGTTTCTTTGATAGCGAACAGAAAGCTGCTTACCGTTTAAATAAAAACGTCTCTAGCGACATCAGAGTGGGTTATTTATGCTCATGCATAAAACCGGCCTTGCGTGCTGTTGCAAACGTGCAAGCAGCTTTCATGTACGCAGATCGTCAGCATGATTGGAAAAGAAAAGCTGTGTTGAAAGCAGTGAGTAATTGAACTTTTCAAGTTCACACACACATACACACACACACACACACATACACACACACACATACACACACACACGTATACTTGCACGCGCTTCTGAGCCCCACTCCGTTCCCAAATGTAAACATGTACCGGGCAGCAAGAAAGAGTTGCGCTGTGGTAAATCCGCGTCATTCGCGCGTCACGCCACCTCTCACAAGTGCTTTGCCCGCGCGGATCTGCAGGCTGGCCCCAGGGCGGGGCGAGGACAGTGGCCGCGAACTCATAAATGTGGATCCAAAATAATTGATAATAATGTTACTAATAATTTATAACTATAATAATAAAATATTGACTTTATTAACTGTCGAGATTCAAACTGTCTAGGCCACTCTTCTGCTTACAAACATAAAATAAACATATTAGCAATCCCATATTTCATTAAGTAGTAAGTTCTTCCTAATACAAATGTTATTTAACAAATAGCTCTTAATGACTGAAAACGTACTTTTAAGAAATATAATACAAATTAATATACTAGAAAATAAATATTATAAATTAAAATTTTATTAAAAATTAATTTAAACATTTGAACGCACCTCATAAAATTGAAAGATTGATTAACAAAATTGAAAATTTTAGTGTTCAAATCTCGTCACAAATGCTAAATTACAAAGTGCAAATTCACTTTAATACAGCATGATTAGGAATTTTTCCGATATGCCTGCATAATACCAGTATTTTTCTGAGAGTAAATTGTAATATTGCGATGGAACATAAGTTCTATGCAAGGGTAATGACACTAGTAGTTGCAACTTCACCTACAAAATTTGAAAAATAATGATTAAATGCTTCTCAATTGTTTCAAACTTGCAGAACATGGAGTTCAAGCCTTCTAGTGGTAGGGATTAAAAAGAAGAAATTTCTTTCTTTCCTTTTTCGTTTATATTTAAACAATAGTCTCAAAATATCTTATTAATTTTAACATTACAACAATAAAGCATGAACCAATGCCACGATTATTCTTTGCAAAAAAGGAACAATAAATAGAACGATTTAGGATATTTTGGATCGGTTCGTAATAAGAGATTAATGGTGAACGAAGGGAAAACTGTTGCAATGCAGTGCGCTACTTTACCACACATTGCCAATTACATTAATTCAATACAGAAGTTTAAGTGACAAGTAAAATCTTTTCTGCGGCAAAACTGTTTCTATACATTTAGAGACTATGCTAACAAAAAGGGAAGTTATATTTATTTTAAAAATGATACTTAATTACTTGAGATTTGTAATGTATAATTTTAAAAGAATAAATATGCCTGAAATAAGTGCTAACGTATTTCAGCTTCTGGATCAATGACCCTCCCCCCCTTCTAGATCAGGTTTTTCTCCAGTTTCGCTGATCCATTGATCAACCGCTGAGAGGCCCCTTGTTTTGCTTCTGAACATAAATGTGGCTTCACTATGAGAACTTTTTGATTACTAAGTCGAGTACATTTCCATCACTAAGATTTTGAAATTCATGTGGCCACTTATGCAACAAAATTGAGATTCGAATATAAACTAATAAATAGTACCATTTAAAATTTGGCTAATTTTAAGTAAGGGATTTACTCAGAGAAGGTTAAGGCTGACTGCTGCGATCGATAGTTTTTTGGGATTTCTCTGACAAAAACTAGGCAAAAGCCTAGTTTCTCGCGAAACCTAACAAATGGACTACCGGGCACGACCTTTCCTTTCCCTTTCTTTCTCCTATCCTCTCCCCCTTTTGACACACACACAACCAAACATGTCGGGAGCTGACAGCCTGTTAGGTCTGGAGCGGTGCCACGTTGGAGGAGATGCCTGGATAGGAAGGTTTTGTTGGAACAAACCAGTTTGACTGCTTCACAAGGGCTAGTCCAACCCTGTGAAGTGTCCTAAACCCTACCTCATCCTAATTCCTTCTCAATTCTGGCCGCTGGGTAGTGACGTAGGGGCGCGCAAGAGAGAGGCGCGTGCGCGGAGATGCTACCTGGCGGTCCTCTTAAAAACTACGACGAGACGTGACATTCATGTAATGGAGGATTACTCCTGAAAAGCGCAGTGGTTAATGGAGAATTACTCCCAAGTGCAGAGCGGTCAACGCCCCGAAAGGGGTTTAGAGAAACATTGCGTCAATTGTAGACGCAACAAATGTTTAAAAAAAAAGAATCCCCTTGCAAGCCGTCGCGTATGTCGGCACTAGATCTGACAATTTAGTGAAATAATACAGCCACCTTCCGGGATAAAAACACTGACTTCAGGAACGGGACTAGTGATCATAGCAGTTTACACGCTCAGAAATCATTTAAATGAATCAACTAAGAATTAGTAAAATATAATTCAAATTAAGGCATTCATTATTTCAGTGCACAGTGCATTTCTTTTTACCAAACGCCGTTTTCCTCAGTTGAAATTTTAGGTCACGATTGAAGTAAATTTTGGAATCATGCTGATGGTCCACTTGCTTCGATGCTAAGTCTCTGAATGTACTTGCTATGCAGACTTGCGTAGACATACATCTACGTTTTGGCTACCCGGCGTCTCATTGCTTGCATGGCATTGAGGAGTGTGCAGATAATTTTTTGCCGCATCTAAGCGCATTGCAGAACACATAAATTAGAATTGTAGAGATCGATTTATGCATTATACGTATTTTCAGAAGTATTGACTTTGATGAATTGATATCTGTTGTATATAATAGGTGTTTGTGAATATGACAGATGCGATTCAACGTGACTTATGTCTCCTAACGTAGTTCGGGAACTCAGAGTTCATGGCTCAACTTTTTTTTACTCCTTCTGCGGCATTCTCAAAGAAAAACAGATACTTATTTTGCAATAACAGAATATTTTATTGCGTTTGATTTGCATACCGGGTTTGGATTCCCAATATAATTGTAATACAAATTCTTCGGTTTTAATAAAGACTGTCCCTTGATGAAACATGAGTATGCATGAAAATTGCACTGGTGTGTAGAGGTGGTCCTCTTGGAAATTGGAGAGGGAAAAAAATTAAATATTTTAAGAAAATAATAACATCCAGATTTAGACACAGGTTGAGCGTCAATACAATGTGATTAAAAAAGAAAAGGATGGAAAAGAAAGAAAAATTGAAAAGTAGAAAAATGCATCTATCATGCATTTTTGTAGCCTGTTTTGTATTTTTGTATTTTATTGTGGTGTTTAGTATGAATGTTTTGTTTTACCTATAATTATATAATTTTCTATAAAGCGGGTATGGCGTGAATTAAATAATTACGTTATTAATTGCGGTTAAAGAATTTTACAAACGCATGTCACGCAAAGCCTGCTTTCGTGGCCATCATTGAAATGAAGCGTATGTACAGTGTATACCGGCTGGTTTCTGTGTACGACTTATTGGATTCATTACTTTTACAGTTCGCTTAAGGCTACCGCAAGAACCGCAGTTGCGGTGGGAGCGAGCTTTAAGACGCTTCGTCATGACCTCTACCGTGATCTTGAGGTCCCTGTAATATTCTCTCTTGTAACCATACATGCTGCGTTGAGATCATACCTGGTGCGACAGCGAATATCTTTGCGAATGTGCAAACTGAATACTAGGTTCGAGTCCTGATATTAACTGATTTTTGACACTAGAAAGTAGCTGGATCGATGTCGATCGATGCCTGCGGGAGGGCTGCTGACATGATTCATTTGCGGGATATCCTACCATTAATTCCAGCCAAAGCAGTATTTTTAAAAAAAGAGCCAAGAATCTCGTGTAATCTTCCTTCCCAATTCAGCTCCCTTTTCACCCTGAGGCCTGGGATATGGACTGATATCCCATCCCCAAATGACTGAATTCATGATCTGGAAAGTTTTCGGCACTAAAACTCTTCTCTTCTAAAACCGTCCTTACACCTGTGGTTAAGTGCTCTAGCAGTATAAGTAAATAACAATGCAACAAATCGGCAATAAATATTGCAAAGTGTTTAAACAAAATTATATATAGTTTTTATACGTGTAAAAATCTGTAATATTACATTTCTGAAGTAAAAATGTTATAGGTTATTTTCACATTCATTACGATTACTTATGTTAAGTATTTTCAGGGACCGTAAGCACAACTAAGGTATAGGACCCTTTATTTTTATTGAAATGTTGATCCTCTAGCCTTTACCATCTGTTTTACACTGATTTTTATGTTAAATATATTATGTGTTATGGTGTGATATTTTAATCTTACTAAACAAAATTGGAAACTAGTATATATTGTTTAATATCCCCAAAATGGGGAATGTAAATTATTTCCAAAAGTAGTTTTTAAGTCTTCATTTGCATGTATACACAAAAATGTTTGCTTGACTAACATTCTGAAACATGACATGTGTGTACATTAACATTTTCCGTTCTAATTGGACTTTCCAGAGGCTTCTTGTGGTTACTTTGGAAAACACAACGGAGTTGTGACGCAAAATACTTGATGTTTTTTACGTCCATGTTTTGTACGTAATGTACGGGGATATTTGAGAAGATTTTTATTTTTTTGTAATTTGTAAGGATCAGTGATATACTTCTTTCTGAGCAGACGCAACTTAGGCTTACTACTTGTGACCTCCCCTGTCTTCAACAGTTGATCAAGCGGTCGGTTGTCTTTGCCTTCCAATGTCTAGATGATGGTCGAAATAATCATCGGCGTTGAACGATGAGTTGTTGTTTGACATGATGCTACGAGTACCAGAGCCTAAGCCTTATGACCTTTCCTGGAAATTAGTGATTTTGATGGTTATCATGAAAATACTTTTTTATTCATGATTCTGTGCGTGTCAACTGGTAAGGGTGGCGGTGATCTTTCAACTGGTGTATCGTGAGACCCGGCGCCGACCTTCACGTCGGCTAATGGAGTTTACCCGAACCAGGTATTTCCCACCAGCGGGGCACCGTCCTAGTTGGGACAAGCTCTGAGCTCCCGGCCGGTCCCTCGACATGCGTGGTAGTGTAGTGTATGGAAGTATAAGTGTGTGTAAGTAAGAGGGTGAGAAATGAAGGATCGGGCACCACCAGTGGCTCGTTTGTTAAGGTACTTCTCCGGCTTTCGTCTGGTGTTGCTCGGACAAACCACGGAAAACTATCGATTAGAGCAGCCAGCCGATAGAATTCTCCTCTAGACAGCGGCTGAATTCGACCTATGACGCCCTATTCGACAAATGAACCAGTGAAAGTCGCTAGTTTGTGTGCTTGAAGAAATTATACGGTACATAGAGGGAAGCAACTAGTATGACGAAATAAATAATCCTATAAGGGTCTATAGTGAAGAAGAGTCAAATTTTGAAACTTGTGTTTCAGGAAACAGGAAAGGTTTTAGCTAAAAAAGGAAGTAAGAATATTTACTCAGAGGAACGAGGAGCTTCAAAAGACAACATGACAGTCATGTTCCGTTTTGTAGCAAGTGAACTTGTCACTAGTCCAATCCATACAAACGGAGATCAGAAAAAGTGACGGGTGAATGACAAGCGAAGTATTCTACGAATATATTTGAAACGTATTCCATTCAACTCTATTAAAAAATGCCATCAGACTCCCTGTGATTCTATTTGTAGACGGTCAGAAGACCCATCTGAGATACGAATTGAGTCAAATATGCTCAGATTTGAAAATCGAGGATATTGTAAATTTAACCTAACAACAGTTATATAAAACATTTAAGTTATATTAAATATCTGTGTCTGTATCTTACAAATTGTGTGTTTTCATGGGTAATATAATAATTAATTGCATTTATCGGTATACTACTTGTTTCTGTTTGAAATAATTCAGTGGCCAATCATTGTCATCATGCTGGCCAGTCACTATTTTCTGTCCAATCACTGTACAAAATGTGACTTTTTTTGTTAAAAATTTAATTAATAACGTCATGATCATTTTCCGATGGAAATTACGGTTCGGATAAGTAAAAGGACCATTGGACAGTACAAAGTTAGTAGCAAATTTTCAAAAGTTTACTTTTCAAATGAGTTAATACTATCACAACTCTTTAATGGCCAGTCATTGTACCGTTTACCCTATTGTGGGGATATGGGGGAATGAGAAGCTAGAGAACCTCGAGAAAACCTCCCCCGAGCCCGTTTTATCCGCAACAAATTCCACACAGATCGCCCGAAATTTGAATCCTTATCCCGCCGGTTGAAGGCGAGCGGTCTTGCCGCTGAACAAGGGTATATCCTGGTGAATGATGATTTGAGATGAGTGATTATGGATGGGATGATACTTGAGCTACGTGGAATACGACACATTTGGAATTCGTGATGGTACGACGGGCCAACCACGCCTCTATCTCATGGTGTTTCATACGGGATTCAAATCTACAATACTTCATTTTGCACAGGGCTTTTGCTGCTCCCGCTGTCTGTGGTACGTAGGTAGGAATCTGAATACTAAAAAAAACAAACGTCCATTACGCATATTACGCAGTCAGTTGATTGTGTGATCGTTACGTGTCTTTGAATTAATAACAATGTAGACATACGATGTGTGTGTGTGCGCGCGTGTGTGTGCGCGCGTGCGCGCGTGCGCGCGCGCGTGTGTGTGCGCGCGCGTGTGTGTGCGCGTGCGCGTGTGTGCGCGCGCGCGTGTGTGTGCGCGCGCGTGTGTGTGTGCGCGCGCGTGTGTGTGTGCGCGCGCGTGTGTGTGTGCGCGCGCGCGTGTGTGTGCGCGCGCGTGTGTGTGTGCGCGCGCGCGTGTGTGTGCGCGCGCGTGTGTGTGTGTGTGTGCGCGCGCGTGTGTGTGTGTGCGCGCGCGTGTCTGTGTGTGCGCGCGCGTGTCTGTGTGCGCGCGCGCGTGTCTGTGTGCGCGCGCGCGTGTCTGTGTGTGCGCGCGCGTGTCTGTGTGTGCGCGCGCGTGTCTGTGTGTGCGCGCGCGTGTCTGTGTGTGCGCGCGCGTGTCTGTGTGTGCGCGCGCGTGTCTGTGTGTGCGCGCGCGTGTCTGTGTGTGCGCGCGCGTGTCTGTGTGTGCGCGCGCGTGTCTGTGTGTGCGCGCGCGTGTGTGTGCGTGTGTGTGCGCGCGCGTGTGTGTGCGTGTGTGTGTGCGCGCGTGTTACGGATTAAGTCCGAGATACTAATTCGCGCTTTAATTCGCACATTAACTACATGTTTGGATAAAACTACATGAAAGACAATCAGCGGATCATTTCGGACATCATCCGCTAATGTTGAAATTATCCATAGTGCGCTGGTTCAAGTAGATGATTGTCCGAGTGTGTGGCCTCTAGTGTGTTCGCTAGAAGTCTTTCGGCAAATGCGCTGGAAATGACTCGTTGCACAGACTCAAGGTTGTTTTATGTAAATCGCGAATGCCGAAGGCCGCCCAACCGCCCCAATTCAGAAATGCTTAGCGAAGCGTTAATTGATGTGTACTTGGGTTTTTATTTCTTGGCGCGTGAGGACCTGTCTTCACGTTGGAATATTTCACTGCATTTCGCTTCTTTCTCGGTCGTGCTGCAAGATGGCGCGTGAACGCGACTATATCGAGCAGTGCGGGCCATCATGCTACATCTAGCGGCACGACCGGGAAGACTCGAAATGCTGTGAGATATTCCATAGTGAAGACAGGCCCTTACGCGCCAAGAAATAAAAACCCAAGTACAGTTTATAGGGAGGTTAGGTTAGGATGTATCGTGTAAATAGAAGTTATGACTGAAATGGACACTCAGAACTAGTTATCTTGTCTCGCATTAGCCTTAAAAACTTCCTACCAACTATGTGATCCCTGTTTATCACATATTATGTGGTATTCTTCATATCCGTTATGTACTTCACATATCCTAGCCACCTCCTGGCGAAAGTATGCACCATCCGACGAATGCCCGAAGTATGCTACGAAGCTGTTCCTACTTTCGACTTTATCAACTCATTTGGCATAATGTGAACGCCAACCGGGTATTTCGCAAATTAGCCTTGTTCAGACATTACCCGTAACAATCCCATATACGAAAAAGAAGAAATTAGCCAAAAAGTACATAGGCAAATTCAGTTAAAAAGACGACCCGGAAAATAAATTATTGTAAGTTGTTATAATAAGAATGTTTATGTAATCGAATACCAGTTAATTCTATATTATTAAATTAGTCTCAATTATCTAAATATTACATATTTTATAGAAACACATCAGTTACGGCCAGTGCTTGATTTATTAAATTTTAGGTTCCGGAACTCTCCTAAAATTAATTACAAATAATAGTATGTATGTAGAAATAATTGTATATTTATAATGTAATTTAATAATTATTCCCGAGGTACCGGAACGCCGTTCCGTCGCGTTCCACCAGAAATCGAGCCCTGGTTACGGCCAACATTTCTATTCCATCAGCCAAGAGGAAGGAGTGCAACTGCAACCCCGTTGCAATCCTTGTCGCATGAGAGAGACATAGTTTTTCCAATGGTTGACGCACTGAAACATTACAGAAGTGACGCATTGAAAATTGTATGTCCCGAATGTGAGCCAGGATGTGGGAGAACGACTGCCGGCTAGCTCTCAACCCACTGTGCTGCAGCGACGGAGCGGCGGCGGGGAAGCAGCGGCGGTGGCGGCGGCGGCCTTCCGGCGCCCCGGTGGGGGCTAGGCGCAGGGGGAGAGGGGGCGTGGCGCGGGCGTCGAGAAGCGAGCGGGGCCGGCCGGCCCCGCGCACAGCACAGAGCGCAGTGCCCCGCCGCGCCGGCCCCCACACGGACGCGCAGCAGCCGTGTCTAGCCGCTCTCAACGCGCAGCCGGCGCAGTCACCCAGCGCCCAGCCCAGCCGGCCCCGGCGACGTGGACGGCGACCCCCTGCCTCAGGAGGAGCACATGGCGACGCGCCGCCTCCAGCCCGAGTCCAAGCCCCAGCTCCAGCCCCAGCCCCAGCCCCACCGCCACGCGCACGCGCACCCACGCGCGCCGCTCAAGATGTTGCTGCCGCCGCTGCTGGTGGTGAGAATGCGCCCAGCTCTCTACGGCCTCCACTGTGCGCCCTGCGACCTGCACCCTCCGACTTGCATCCTGCATCCTGCGTCTTGCGTCCTGCGTCCTGCGTCTTGCGTCCTGCCTCTTGAGTCTTGAATCTTGCGTCCTGCGTTTTGCGTCCTACGTCCTACGCCCTGCATCCTACGACTTGCGTCCAGCGCTCTGCGTCCTGCATCTTACGTCTCGCATCTTGCGTCCTGCATCCTGCGTCCTGCGTTCTGCGCCCTGCGTCTTGCGTCCTGTGTCCTGCACCCTGTGCCGTGCGCCCGCTCTGCCACCGCATTCAAATAATGGCGCGTTAACGCATTATCTGAGGCGCTCAGTGTCAATTACTAGATATGAAATTTTGAGCAAAATCAACATTGTTGGCGCTTCCGATGGAAACATAGGTGCGTTCTCCATCTTCTAAGCGGTTTAAAGAACCAACAATAAATGGCAATGATAATTCACTCGTACGTTATGGGTTACGCAGCTGAATTTGTATCAACACTGTTAACTATATTAGTAATTTCCAATGCGCGCAGAAATTGAAAGAAAAGTATGCAGAAAAATGTGAGTTGTCTACGGTTTCGTAAAATACATAGAAACTCGGGAAAATCCTAAAACCTTGATTCAGTTCGATTTTCACTGAAAATGCAAATATTTTATTGTGTTATTCCGCCTATTCTCATACTCAGTCACTGCTTATGACACATCTAACGCCATGCAACATCAAGGCTCCAAGGAAGAGGCCACCGACTTTAAATCATTGTTATTCACATACTGCATTTTTTATATTCTTGGTATGTAAAGGTATGTTGTATTGTATATTCGTATATACCATTATTGCAGTACCGGGGAGACTATTTCTTGTTAAAATATTTTATTGTGTGGCTTTACGATTGCATTTTATGTATCATTCTTGAGCACTAATTTATGGAAAATTATTTTGTGTGGTTTTGTTCTGTAGTATGTTTGCTGTATACACTCGATCGCTTAAAGGTGTTTGGAGGAAAATCAGCATGAAAATAACGTATAACTTAATCGTAAACCACGTGACCATTTAACTTTAACCCTGTGTTATTGCAATTTGCACATCGCTTTTCCTAAGTCGTTGTGTTCATATAAATTGTTCCGAACTGTAAAAGGAAAGTAAAACTTATAAACTGTTAATAATATTACCAGGTTCGCACATCCTATTCATTTGCATTACCGTTTCGGTTCGCATTTGCTTAGCAACTAGTTAATCGATTCTAGCACATTCTTCTGTTAAAAGTTAACACAACTTCCTTTACCGTAACGTATGTGTACACGCTGCAGAACCCAATTTTTTTTCAAAAGCTTATTTCCAAAGTGATATATCTCCAGGAAATAAATTATTTTAAGAAGGGAAAGTGCTCAAATTTAGTCTTACTGTTCAAGATAGGATTTAAGGGTAAATATAAACGGTAAAATATAAACATATAAAATAAAATATAACGCATAAAATAAAATACAAGTATATATACAAGTATACTCTGTATACAAGTATATATTGTTTTTGACGTAAATAAATAAATAAAAAATATATTCCGATATTTCTCTAAATGTAACCTTATGTATTACGCATGCGCAAGTGCTCCGAAGTTATTGCTTAGAAAATACAGAATCTTGTTTCATTCTGTGCAAAAACTCTATAATTACTTGCTGTGTTAGAGCGACCGAGAATTACTCTGATATTGCTAGATTTCTCCGACGCTGACGTTAGTACTGAGCGAGGGAAATAGTGTGTTGCTGGGTAGATGCTATAAAAGTATACATATTTAATGGCACTTGTTCCACATACTTCACATTCACACTTTTGAATGGTTTACACCCACATATGAAATTTGTATATGCTGCAGCAAGATTTTTCAGTTATCTTAGTTATTGTCGGACTCCTTGACACAGCTAAACTTTCGCGCCAGTCTTGCCACTGAAGATGCTGCTGCAGCCCGTTGCTGGAAGAAGCGCCTGAGCGTTATACTCCAATTCAAATAAAGGCGCATAGCAACGCAAAAAATTTTCCGCATTTTTGAGAAAAGTGTCACGTTCGCGATTTGTTTATTGACATACAACTAATGGAACTAGCGGAAACTAGAATAGATTTGAAATGCGCAGTATTGTTAACCCATGGATTAAAAAAACAGTTAATGTTAAAGCAGTTGGGTTAAATTAGCTTGCCAAAAATCCTCCAATTTAAAACAGGAAGTTTAACTACCTTTGCTGCGTCATTCAACAGTCAACGGTGAAACATTTGAGGCCATAATATACATACGACTTAAACGTTATTCACTTCGCTCTCGCAACTACAACTAAAGTATTTCCACTTAATTAATATACACATTTCACACTATTTTATTTTCTCAAACTCTTTAGCTTTTTCTCAAAAAAATACTGTCATTCCTCTCGGTACACGTGTTTAAGATTATCCAAGGCCTGAGACACGACACTAAATGTTTCGTGAGTTGTGCAAAATAATTCGCAGATATAATCGTTCATGTTTACCCATCGTCACTTCTCTCGCAATTTATATATATTGTGCATCTTACTGTAATCTTGTTCGAGAGTATTTTAGACACTAGTGTTCCGAGGTTAGTAACCGAATACAATAGAATGCGTTTGTACAGGCTGTCATATAATTTGTGTGAAGTATTTCTGCATAAAAGAGCCCTCGCGGCGGCAACCCCCAACGGACTTGTATGCAGAGTCCCTGCTCATGAACATTGTTTTGAAGTACGAGATTTTGCAGACGATGGAACATGTTGAACAAAGCGTGAGACATCCTCAATCTTGTTTTCACTATGAATTTACTATTCAGCAATATATCCGAAAAGTATTGCTAGTGCACTCACGCCTAAAATTTGTGAATAATCTTTATGAAATGTAAAAAAACGATAAGCCTGAAGACTGTTTTAAAAATCCGTATATTCAAGTATATGTCTCTACTCGAAAATGTAGGCGGGCCGTTTGAATGGCTGTCAGACGCTTAGGCACCTTTCATCCACTGGAACCGGGGTTCAAAGTCCATGTGGCATTTGTAGTGGACAAAGCGGGTTCGCGGCAGGCTTTCTAAGACTTCTCCCAATTCCACTGCCTCTCATTCCAGCTCCATCTTCGTTCATATCATGTTTTCATAATTGCATCATCCATCAAACGTATTCTCATATTCCAAATAGGGTCATAAAGCTTAGGCACTGACTTCATGTTAAATAATTAAGAATACTTAAAAGGCATATTTAGGGGGGATGTGATTTCATTAGTTATGAGGGTGGAGATCAACCAATCGCCTGCTCCTAGGGATAACTGGCAACTGGATGTGGAATCAAGAATTGTAGGCGGACCTTGATTCATTGTTTAAAGAACAATCCGCCAAATATTGATCGGAATAAACTACGGAAAGGACCGATCAGAGCAGCAGGCCTTAATAATTCTCATCCAGATAGTGAACGTTGCTCGAACTTCACTCTTGACCGTTACAGTTCCATTGAAACAACCAGTCGCAGGGCTGAAATAGTCGTGTCCATTGGTGCAGTCCAACGGTGGAACGCTTTGAACGAAGATCGGTGGAACGTCGGTTTGAGCGAATGTCAATCAGCGAAGTATTTTAGGCGGAGAATAGGTCAGCGCAACTCGCACTGTTGTCTTTGAAAACCTTCAGAAGGCACTGTCTTTACTCTTACCATTATTAATCACTGGGGCTCGGAATATGGTAATATTGTGTTAATAGATTTTTCATAGATATTTCTAACTTATATGTAATTATGAACCGTGAGTTTCGAATTGTATAAATGTATATATCTGATCACTTTGTCTTTGCCAGATCATTTTCTAATTTTGTTACTATTTCGTCATTTCCGTACATATATTTTAATATTTTATTTTTATACTGTTTCTTTTTTACTGGAGTTAAATATTCGTTCACATTCAATAAAATTTCGAATATTATCCTATTTGAGTATTGGATATCACTGAATTAATGATACCATCAGCTACTTTTTAATTCATAATGAACTAATTCAACAAAAATGTAAAACATGGGATTACTGATCGCATTTAAAATAATATTGTTTAGGAGGTTATTTTGAATTAACGCTGAATATAATGGCATTCAAAAATGTTTTCAATTACCTTAAAAATATTGAGATATTTAAATGTACTACATACATTTTTTCCAAAAAAATATTAGACATATTCTTTACATTTTTTAAATAAGATCTACAGACTACGTATGCACTTGCAAACTGTACGACGTTTTATTTATTTATTACTTTATTGATTGATTAGGTTTTAAGGGTCTTTCAACAACTGCATTGAGGCCCATGAGTAATGATTTAATGAGATGTTAGAGATCATGATGAGGTAGTTGATGATAGAATGAGAGGCAGAAGAAACGGGAGAAACCAGAGAAGAGCTACCAAGGGTTCGTTTTGTTCGCATAAACTCGAGATGGTTTGGCCGAACATTGAACCTGGATCCCCTGTTATTCCATATAAAGAATGAGTGTTGTGGAATAGTGTTATGGAAGAGAAATATAACTGTTGAGGGTAATGAATTGTATGGAGATCTCCTCGATATCCAAGCTAGTATTAACGTCGCATGATATTTGCAGGGATACCAGCAACATCGAAGCGTGTTCCATTAAGCTACATTAAGTTACATTACGGCTAAAAACAATTGACAGACGACAGTGATTCGTAGGGCTCAGTCAATTTCATTAATCTGTTGTTGTTGGTAGTGTTGTTACTTTGTGGCGGCGTGTCTGTTGCAGGCCCTGGCGTACCTGGCGCCGCTGGCCGGCGGGCGCGCGAGCGGGGCGCGTGGGCGGGGGCGTGGCCGGGCCGGAGGGCGGGGAGCGCTGCCTGCCCGACCGCCTGGCGCTCTACCGCCTGCGCCTCGAGACGCACTGGACGCGAGACCTCTTCCCCAAGCAGTACCCCGAGTTCCGGCCGCCCGCGCAGTGGTCGCGCCTCGTCGGTGAGTGCACCACCTCTAACAAAGAGGTAAAGAAGCAAAAAGAGATGGCGTAGGAAAGTAAGGGAAAAGGGACCAAGAAAAGAAAACATAAATAAGTACATAATGAAAAAGAAAAGATAAAGAGAGAAAAAAGAAAAAAACTAAAGGCAAAAAAAGAAAGGAAAATAAATAAAAAGAAAGGAAAAAAGAAAGGGAAAGGAAAGGAAAAATTGCCTTTCAACTAAGTTGCGCCGTCGGAAGTCGTTCCTTTCTTTTTTTCCTCTGTTCATATTTTTGTCACTCAGCTCCTTTGTTTTATTCTTGTATTTCGAGCTTATTTTTATTATTTTCTACTAAGTGTGTGTGTGTGCAAATTAACTCTGAAGGCGCAGAAATCGGCTAAAGCCGTACGCGCAAACAAAAGTCGCGTTCTATCCTTGAGTAATAATAATTTCATCTTTCCCTGGCTGGGGCCTGTGCCCTGCTGGTGAAAGATATCTGAATGTGAAAAATTCCGCAAGCTGACGTGTAGGTCGCCGACGTATATCACCATCCACAGGGGGAAGAAAACTTTCACCTCACGTGATAAAAACATGCACTACACTTTCGGAGATAATGTCCATAAAAGGTAACGCGCTCGGAAACACGAAATCATCAATCATTCAATGTAATAACATACTTTGTGGTATGGGAATATGGTATGTGGTATCGTTCGTCAATTCTTGTGTTCCAAATGATTGATACAAGGAAATTACCTGAATTGCAGCAAACCAATCCTGATGACATCCGTTACAGACCGTTACGACTTTTTGCAGAGAAGCCACGGCCAAAGGTCTTTCTCTTTAAACGACTTTTCATCCGGTACGACTTCCTGGTTTCCGTCAAGTTGATGAGACGGAAGGTAATATTGTGTTAATAGATAAAGACTTTGTGCCGGAATACGACCAAATCCCCATTCAAAAGTTAAAATAGTCCATCTTTAAATCAATTTGCGAAGAGTAAGAAATATTATCGTCCAGATATATTTACCTGCTGCAATCGTTAGGGAAAAGGCAGACACAATAAACTAGTTGGATCTGAACGCACAAATGATCTTCCAATTTCATTGACTATTTTACTAGTGAAATTAAAACCGGTAGTATTTAACTATAGACTCAGCTTTAGGAAGCGATGTGTATTTATCGCTGCATCGACGTACAGTAAACTGCGTATGAACTATAACATAACCTATTTGATTTTAACATGCTTTCAGTTATTTTCAGCATTATGGAACTGTTGGACGTAGTTTCATTCGTGGAAAAGTCCTATTAAATACCACTCATGCTTTGAAAATTCTCAGATTAATCCCCTCCTCGCTTCGCGAGTCGGGGATTTATTGAAAATTTCTAAAGCACTCATCGTATTACCTATGATAACGCGTGTAGAAAGAACACCAAGCTTTGAACATTAATTCACAATTGTATTGAACACCAAATCGGCACAAAATTTCTGATGGGCTTTATCTTGTATGACGAGTTCATTAAATAGAAATCACTGACTTACTTCGACGTATTGTAAAGTTTGAAATAGAACTCTTTTCGCTGTGGTTTCTTTGTGCCGGAAACTGTGGTGGCAACTTCCTAGTAACGACCTTTCCCCATTCAAAAACAAAAGTATCTCACCGTTTTAAAAATGAAAAGTGTTCAAACAAGTCAAATTGATGACAATAATTTTATTGTATTTTATGCGAATCGCAAGTTGGTTCTCAGGACGTGCAAAACATCCTCTGTAACACCCGAAACAAAATATTTTCGCGTATCCTGCCTTTCCAGCCTCACGGCTAGTAAAGTAAATGTTTGCTTTTAGAAGAACGAATGAGTTGGTATTTCGGATGAAACACACAGGAGAGTCCTCACTGAAATTGTTGACAGAGAGCGAGGATCGTTTATGTTTTTGTAATCCCAGCTTTTACGTTTCGTGTTTTGAAATATCTGTTTTGTTTACCAGACTCACCTTTCGTGAGAAGAAAGGCTATTTCATTTCGGCGTATACTGGCCATAGTACGTGGAATATATACGTTTGTTACGAGGAGTGCATATTAATATTCACCAAGTTTAGAGTTAAAAATTGTTCGGTTTTCGAAAATGGGTTTTCTTCAAGTAACACTTACAGATATAAATGAAATTGACATTTGATACTCGTATTATGCGCATTTAATACATTGCGGATGTAATTTTATTCCTTTCAAAGCTCTTAGCAGTATTAAAATGTTTACTCATACACACAACCCGGTTTATGTTTTGCAACCCAGAGTTCGTATAAGGCCATTCGTATAAGGGATGCGACATCGATGCTGATCTTTTCAAAACAGCGATGTTCCTATAAATATACTTACATCGATATATTGAAGTCGTTGGTTTTTGAACACCAGTATTTTGTGTACGATGTTCTAACGTTTTCGATGTTTGTTCGTGGACGCAAAATTCCCATAATCACAGTTTTGTTAAAGTTAAAATTAGGAATAATAACTCACGATACCACTGTGTGTTCGATCCACATGAACAATATTTGAACTACCTTATTCGAGCACAGTATCCCTCGACCGTCATGATCCTAGTACTCTGGTATTTCCTTCATCTTTCCTCGTATTTCGCACGTGAAGAGTTTTTTAAATTTGTTTTTTAATTAAATATTAATTATAAATTAATATACACGATCACTGACAAATTAAATTTTGTTGCACACGAATTAAATGTAAGAAGTTACTAAACCACCTTCAAAACATTGATTTTTAAAAACATCGATAAATTTTGGTAGATATTATATTAAAACATGTTTTAATTTTGAACATCGATGTTTGGCAATATCGATGGAAAAACAATTTAAAACGCCACGGATTCCTGGACGGGTGATTGTATGGGAACCCCGGTTACTAACGGCGCCGAGCCCCTGGCCGAAGAGATAAAAGATACCGACTAACTGCGATTTGAGAAAAAAATACAAAATAAGTTAACGGAGGATTACTCCATAAGCTCAGTGTCCAAGAAGGCTCAGAGACGCGTTGCAAAGACCCAAAATATTTTTAAAAAAGTATCCAATCCAAAAGTATCCACAGTAAATCCAGTATGAAATTATTTTCGCTTTTAAGACAATGATTTACAAAGTACGGAATGTTAGCACGGGTTTAACTGTTTATTATTCATTTAAACCATTGTAAAGTACGTTTATTTCAACTGGCTTCAAGATTTCTTTTTTCTTCTTCTAAAAATGTTACATCCAATTTCAGCGTTTCTCTTTTCTTTCCAAAGTGTATATTGTGCTGGGCTTCCTTTTGGCGTTTTCTTGGAAACCATCAGAATTAATTTTATTTGGAATAGAGAGTTTTAATATCATTTTGTAAACTTTGTATTTCCCACATATCTTCATCAGTTTCTTTAGTTCGTGTCTAATTTTATTTTTATGGTAATCCCCAATTTTTGCTCTCAGCTTGTTGGAATTCATTCTTATATGCAGAAGGTAGTCATAAAACACAGTTCTTATTTTCCTGAGTATATCTATGACGGACAGATTTAGGTTTAGGGTGGCACTCAAGCACAATACCATGTTGAGGAGCTTTTCGGAAAAAAATCCCTCCAAATTTATTGAAAAGACAAAAGTTTATGGAAATTAAAATTCTTCTAAATCGCGCAATGTTTTATCGCGCAAAGTTTAATGTCTTAAATTCCATAGTTTCTGCAGAAATATTGTGGAACTCCATTATTGTAATATAATTGGAGGAATAGAAATAATCTTCCACTAAAATTATTAACAAACTATTTCTCAGTTATAGCAGCAGACATGTTTCGATGTATTTTCAACCTCATTTTCAGTGCATGCAGGTAACATGAACTGAATGCACTGATCAACATGAACTCGATGCACTGAAGATGAGGTTGCCTATCTGTCTGGCGATCTACCTGTCCGTCTGTCTGTATGACTGCCTGTTTATCTGCATATCATTCCGTCTGTCTATCTGTCCGCCAATCTGTCTGTCTCTCCGTCTACTTATCCTTGCGTCAATCTGTCCGTCCGTCCGTCCATCTGTTTGTCTCTGATCAACACTATCGCATAAACCATTCAAAAACCACTTTCTTCAAAATTGATATTCCTAGATCTAAGTATAGGAACTCAAGGTCCTCTGAGTTTGAAACGCATAATTTTATTTTAGGGGATACATTACATGAAGCCTCAACATTTTCACATTTTTCTCAAAACAATAAAACGGCTCCGAATTTTTGGATTAAACTTTGTCCTCCGGTAGCGTAAAGAATGCTTAAAAGAATGACCCGAATCTCATTTTTTTGTTGAAATCCCTGAATTTCGAAAATTGCGTGAGAACAACTTTTTTGGCGACTTCCTAGAACTACAACTACAGTTAAACTTTTTACTCAAAGAAATCTGTTTTTTAAACACCAACCTTGAAATAACGTCATGTGCAATTTTTCAAAAAAGATTAGTTATCGCGTAATTTTGCGTGAAATAAAGCAATTTTTAAACAAATATTTTATCAAAAGCTGTTTCAATTTCTTCTTTAAAATTTCTCCTAGCATGTCTCAAAGGACTGCAACAAAGTTGTGCTGGTCGCATTTCTGGCAAAACTCTGAATTTTCGAAAATGGCAAAATGCTAATATTGCAAAAGTATATATTGAAGATACAAGTTTTTGCCTTAAACAAAATCTGTTCTAAAAAGATGTCTTAAAAAGGATCACGTACATTTTTTTAAAAAAATATTAGTTTTCACGTAATTTCGGACATTTTTCGAAAATTGCAAAAGTTCAAAATTTGCTAGGTGTCTTCCTAACACTGCATTATTGAAGATTGCGATTTTTTACCTAATGAAATCTGTTGTTCAAATATAGATCTTGAAATAAATCGTGTAGAATATTGCGTGTTGGAGTGTATGATGCGACATCAACAACTAAACATCGTATTGGCAACCATTGACGTTTAAAATTAAAACATTGATGTCAATAATACAACACCCAAAATCATCGATTTTTTTAAAAATATTGTGCCTCTGTTATTAATTAAAATTTAATTGAAATCAAAGTTATATAAAGCCTCACCATATGCAAAATACGAGGCAAGACGAAGGAAATACCAGGACATCGAGGGTCATCTTGGGAAAGGGATAGTCTGCTCGATGAAGGTAGTACAAACGCGTTCGTTTGGTTCGAACACAAACAGCCAGCGGTACCATCAGTTATTACTTCATATTTTAACTTAATTTTTTATTTTATTTATTATTACTACTATTATGATTATTATTACTATTACTATTTAACACACATTATTTTCCATCTACGAAGAAATCATTGTAAACTTCAAAACATCGTTTTCAATTCTTGGATGTTTAAAACATCGACTCTGTTATAGCAACATGGATGATTTGAAACCATGGGTATGGATGTCGCATCCGTGGTGGGAGCGCGTAGTGGGCGGGCGCGTGGGGCGCGGGCCGTGGGCGCTGCATCGCAATGCACGCTGGAGGGCGGTCGCGAAGCGGCGGCGCTGCGACAAGGCACCTGGCGACGAGGTCGGCTGCCCGCCGCCGTCCTTCGCGGCGCCCCGCCGCCCCCGGCCGCCCGCCGCTGCCCGCCGCCGCCCAGGGCGCCGGACCAGGTGTGGCTGGGTCCCGGGACGACGTGGGGCACAAAACGCGCGGAATCGAACTGACTCGTTGTATGCCCGTGGAGATAGAATGGTTATCGTAGGGGCAATACGTTTCAGCTACCCAAGTTCATCTTGGTGTCCACACTTTTTTGAATGTTTTTTTTCTGTTTTTTGGACGCCAGTAGCAATCGTCCAACTTTCGCCTCTGCGTATTGAGAGGGGAATATTCGGTCATCACAGAGAAGAGACTGTAGAAAAGGAAAGAAATTTTCCGAAGGAAAGCGAAGAGCAGAGAGACTCGCGGAAAAGCAAAAAATTCGTCTCAACTGTTGTTCGAATATAGCCTAGGTAAGCCTTTTTATTGAAATCCTTTTTTGAATGGATTCGGATTTTTCGTTCTTTATTTGTGTTAGACCTCCACATCCTTCTTCATACTACATCTTCATTGTCATTTTCTCTCATCTCTTCTTCCTCCTTACTCAATTACATCTTTGTTCTTTTCTTTTTCTCTTTCACTTCTCCTTCCATTTCTCTTTCATGTTCGTCTTTTTGCGTTATATTTTGCTTTCTCCTTCTTTTCATTTTTTCTCCTCACCTACCATCTTTTTTGCGTTCTAGATTACTGATTGTCGGGCAGATAGAAGTGGGGCTTGCCATTGAAGTTCACTCGCAGCATATCTCAGTGGTTTTATAATCGCCTCGCATGATTATTAAATCTTTAATGAAATTGTGTTAGAGACGTAGGTCTCTACGTCGTTGAGCCTGCCAGTAACTGTAGAATTTATCAATTATATCAACTCAACTGCTTTGGAATTCATCTGTAATATCAAAAACACAAGTGGTTTTCAAGATTATTTCATGAATGAAAATAAAAACAATATAGTTAGCAATAAATCTTAATGTCAACAGTTTTTTAATAATTAATATAAATAACAAAACCAACTTTCAGGCCTCAATTCTGTCATGTCAAACTAAAAACAAGTGTATGTCGCATCGATAAAAAGAAAGATAAGACAAAACAAGTGATAAAAATGTATGGTTGACATGTCTCTGATTCGACGAGACTGATGGAATTCTTGTACCTTATTTGTAGATAATTCATGAGTGAAATAACCAGGACTAATTTATGGTGGGGAAATAATGCTTGCTGAACGTTCGCTGTCGTGACTGTTGGGACACATTCATTTCACATTCCCTCTTTGTCTTCTCTCTGTGTTACTCGTTGAAGTAAATCACAGTAAAATTACTGTAATGAGATCTCTGTAAATGATCTGGTAATGATAACTCTTATTATTATGATATTGATCTATTCTTTGTTGTCAATTATGAAGTAATTTCGAAGTAATATGCTACGTATTCGTGGATTAATTAAATATCATTTATAGTATTTTTAATGGAATTTTATTTAGTAAAATATAATAAAACGTTCAATTACCTGTTATTTTAGAAGAG
>JAHLJT010008446.1:260988654-261035474 GCA_031308135.1 Acheta domesticus
CATCGACCCGCTCGTGGCATCGACCTTGACAACTCTGACCTAGAGTTTTCGTTACTTTCCTTTATTTGACAAAATAATTAAATATTTATGTTCGAATTATGTAATTATTTAAACACTAATATTGCATAGTATCATTTTCACAGTACATAAATAATTACAATATAATAACAAATATGTTTATTATTTAACAACAATCTACGATGTCCCCCTCCAAACGATCGGCTGGATCCGCCCAGATCACATTCCACACCTCCTCACATCCGCCCTCAACTTATCACCGCACGCACTTCAACATGCAATTCACAGTGCATTAGTACACATCACATGAAACCTGATACCGCTATATCTCACTCCGCACATCCTACCCCTCACAGCGTACACTACATATCCACACCCTTCATCACACATTCTAGAGCCTCTCTTGAAACCGTACTGTTTAAACCAACCCGTTTGCAACTTTATCCGGAGATTTCTTTTCAGTACGCCAATTATGACACACTTTTCAATGGACGTTACTATTTTATTTTACAAGACACGGGCTTCATCGTTATTAGTGATTCAAAAACGAAGCTTTTCGCGAAGTAACTGACTCCGAAAACAAGGGACGAATAGGCCCGCGTGTGAACTGGAACCCGCGACTTCACGGATATACGCTCCACCAAATTTATCGTCTGTGTCGAAAATACGCGAAATTGTTGTAGCAAATATAATTTATGAATTTTAGTGAACAAATAAAATAGAAATCTACTTCACTAAAATTCATAAATTATATTTTATAATTTACAAATTGTAATTAAGATGTGTTTTATAGTACAGAAGGTGGCCGCAATGCGGCCGAAAAGGCTTTATGCTGAAATAAACCTATATGACAAAGCATTGCCTAATAATTACGTTCATAATGATGCTAATGTCATAAATACCACGCCATTTCTTACCAGTCGAATATTTTTTCCAATATTGCAATGGCCAACATACACGCAAAACGACACCTCGCTTTCTGGAATCGGCGCATGGAAAACGGCTTGCTGCCTGGCCCTGCCGCCGCCCTGCCGCAGCGCTGTACTTTTCCGAGTGCGGCCCGGGCCGCTCCCTGCGCCCGGGGCGCCGGGGGCAGTGGCCCCCGCTGTTTGCGCCGCCGCCACTCAGCGCTCACTTGAAACGGCGCCGCGCGCCCGCGCCCGCACCCGCGCCCGCGGGTGGCGGCGGAAGCTTACTCGGAGTACACTCTCACGACATTTCTGTAAAAAAAAACAACATATTTTACTAAAAATTGGAATAAAATCAATTGAGGCATCCAGTGAGAGACGGAGCTAACCCACAAAATTCAAAACATCGATTTATTGACATTTTGAATGTGTTCATAATCGTATACGTTCATAAATCGATATTTTGAATTTTGTGGGTTAGCTCCTTCTCTCACTTGATGCCTCAATTTTTTTTATTTGAGGTGGCATTAACTTCTTGGTCATTAGCGACCACTATTGGATTTTAACTTTATGGTATCTATGAGGATGAAACGATGTGATGATATAGGGGGTCAAAGGACGAACACATACAACCATGCCCGAGGCGGGACTCGAAACCGCGACAATTCGGTCCGAGATAGCTACGGCACTACTGTCTTAGCGATATCGGCCACCGGGCCAGATCGAGTTAATTTTGTACACGGCAATTTGGATTTTATGATTTTATGTATGAATTATGATTTTATGTGTTAATGTATGAATTTAAAAAGGTTTCTGTAAATATTCAACATGTTAACGTTGTGTAATATAATAAATGTCACAGAAAAGCTGGAGATATAAATAGAAACGTAAGACGATCTAGGTGTGCAGGTAGGAGTGTAGCTCATGGACTCACACCTACCTCGTCAAAGCCACTTAGTGGCAATGTTATTTAATTGTAAAAAAGATACAAATACCTCCGTATACGACGATTATTTTATTGATTGATTAGTGATTCCAGCCGCGGCAACTGCTATGGTCATTAGTCCCTAGGTGTGATGAATGTTTTTATCGCGGGATTGGTTGATTAGTGATTCCGGGGTATTAATTGATTAGTGATTCCGGGCGCGTCAATGGCTAAGGAAATTAGTGCTGTAAAAGTGTAGTGCATGGTTTTATCGCTGGAGATGACGATTATCTTCCCCTGCTGGGTGGCGAGATCCGGCGCCGACGTACGTCGGCTTCCAGAGATTTTCCTCAAGCCATGTGTCTCCCACCAACCTGGCACCGCCCCAGACGGGAATATCTCTAATCTCCCGACATGTGTGGTAGTGTAGTGCGTGTGAGTGAAAGAGTGTGTAAGGGGGTGAGGAAAGGACAAGGAAGAGGAAGAAAAGATCACTTCTGTTAGGGTACTGCTCCGGCATTCGCCTGGTGTTGGTTGGAGAAACCACAGAAAACTACTGATCAGAGCAGCCGGCCGCTAGAATTCTCCTTCAGACCACGGCTGAATTCGATCTATCTAGCTAGTACCCCTGCCACTGTCGGACTCAACACGAGGTTCACTCGATCGGAGGCACTGCAGGATGTCCCCTAAGGATACTAGTAGATGAAAAGGCTCTTTTTAATATACAATATACGAATTAATTAAGCTTCCTGCAGTAGATAAAATTACTCATCTAATCAACGGAACTGCCGAAGTCAAAATATGTAATGCCATTAATCGTATCGTTAGCTTCATATGTTAAGAAGACGATCTGATAAGATACAACGTACACATGGTCAAAACACCATTATGTGCTCCTTAGTAGTTATTTACCCGCCCTACCGCGGTCGTGAATGACTAACTTCCTCATAATGGTAACTTTTAGCCAGTTGTAAGATAAATAATTATTATCGTATTTCATAACAAATTTCATAAATGAAACAATAATGGCGGCTATTCACAGTTCAGTGTGGATCATTCATTAGCATTAGTGTGCAGCATTAGAGTATCAGCTTGAATTTAATAAAAAGCCAAAAGGTAGCAACTGCAATTCAGCCATTTTGTCCTTTCCACAATGATAGAAAGGATTTCTCAGAACAAGTATTTGTCAGAACAATGATGAAAGCACACATCTATGAAGGTTGCTTGCTATATATTGCTATATATTGTTTGCTTTGTAGCAAGCAAGCATATAAATATATTGCTTGCTACAAAAACTTTTACACAAGTACATAAATACAGATAAGAAAAAATTATAGTACCTTTTTAAATGCCTATCTTACATTTTCAAGTGCCTATTTTGCCTGCCTATTTCTCCAGTTTTTCGAGCCCATAAATCCGCAGCTTCATCATAATAAAGCCTGAAGGTATGTGTGTGTGTGTGTGTGTGCGCAGGGCGTTCGCACGACGCGCGCTTCGTGCTGTTCCGCGTGGGCGCGGAGGCCGGCGCGGCGCTGGCCTCGTTCGCGGAGAGCGGGCGCGCCGACGCCCTGGAGGCGCAGGGCCCGCCGGGGGCCGTGCTGGACGAGTTCGCCGCCGCCCCGCTGCCCACCGGCGCCGGCCGCGCTGAGGCCTCCTTCTTCGCCGACGGCAACCACACCAAGGTACCCGCTACCGCGCACGCGCCATCACGCTCTATCACCGGCTCCTTGGGCTCCATATTTCTGTGTGTCTGTGCCTTTGAGATTTTTTTGTTTGTGTATTTATTTCTTCGTGTATTTGTTTATTTCTTCGTTTATTTATTTCTTCGTTTATTTATTTCTTCGTGTATTTATTTATTTCTTCGTGTATTTATTTATTTGTGTATTTATTTATTTATTTATTTATTTGTGTATTTATTTATTTATTTATTTGTGTATTTATTTATGTATTTGTGTATTTATTTATTTAAGTATTTATTTATTTAACGTCAAAACAGTTTAAAAACTGTGTAACGTACTATGGGGGGAAGTGTATTCCGTGCACGTTTTCTTAAATTCTGAGATGCATACCCTAACCTATATGCACATTGAATTCTGAATACAGATTGGAAACAAGTGTTTTTGGCCAAAAATGTGTACGAAAATCTTTGCTCTCGTGTAATGAAACTATTTGCAAAGGCAAATCAGCTATAGATTCTAAAGATCATGATAATTCATCTATAAATTCTGTAGATCGTCTGCAGATCCCGTCATTGTCTATATACGCAAATACACCCAAATGGAACGTAACCATAAAATATACAACCATAAAATATGTGCAAAACATCATTACTCAATCTTATATTTTTAATTGCAACCTAATTCCACTACCTTGAAACTGGGGATAGTTCTGTCCATGTGGGATTGAACAGGTTACAATGCCTACTGAATGGATGTCATTGTCACACATTCCTCTTAAAACTTGACAATTTCATTTGGGTCAATTTTGCTTTGCAAATGGAGAAATTTTCGACTAAAAAATGCAATTACAGTACGTGTGTACATTCGGTTGCACATATCATTTTTTAAATACTTCCATTTTGATTATTACGATATCACAGAATTTTTATGGTATTCTTTTCCACCCATTACCCTATTTTTGACAATTATACAAAAAACAAGCATTCTATGGAAACTAAAATGGTTTATCCTCTTATAGTGAGAATCTGGGTATTGAGCTAAGATCTTGATGAAATACTCTTTTTAACCCATTTTCGTATCACTCTTGAGTACGTGTTCAGTAAGATTCGAAAGGCAGTCACTTCGGTCAGAGAAGCCTGTTCGTAGTTATCGTTCGCCTACAACTTCCTTCCAGAGTGCTAATCGATTTCTGCACCAGTTGGTAATAGCACCGAAGTGAAGCTAGTTATCATAATTATGTGTAGACGTTTGTTGTAAAACGCTTATTAGTCCGTTGTGGGGCATATGAACGTCATGGAACATCTATTCTAAACTTACTCTTAGAAATATATTTTCTGCATCCTCAAAACGTTAGATCCTATGTGAGGCACACATTCGGAAAGATCGAAAGCTCTCTCACTCCTTATTTGAAGAAAACAAAAAGCAAAGAGAAAGAAAACAGCTCTAAATCCTACACAGAGGCAGAATCAAGCAATGGAATCAGAATACGACACGGAGATTTGTGTTTTAGGTTATGTGCATTTTATTTTCTTTCTCATAATTGTATAGAATTCTTCTTTCTTTATTTATTTAGGGCATGCTGTATTCTTTTAATGTACTACAGTTCTCAACACCAAGCTTTCACAAACGAAATGTATGTGAACTTTAAAGTTTGTCGACCCCGACCTGAGAAATACTATATTTTACAATGCATAGCAAATTACTTTTAGTGACAAACAGGACCTTTCAATGTTGCATAATCTTGTATTCATTCACACTCCATTCATCCCATCATCAGTGGGCTCCAAGTAGTACAGATTAAACACGTGGTAGGTTCTGAGTTAGCGCCATCTTGTGTGTCGCACGAAGTACAGACGTACTTCGTACGACATACAATGATGATGGGATAAAGTCCCAAAACACATGTAATTTTCTGTTTATTAAAACTCGTATTCTAATAAAGTACTTGTGGTTAATACCACCGCTATCCTAAATCAATAATTGTTTGTTTGTTTTGTTTGTTAGCCAACGCCCACCCTTGGCATGTTAGCCATTTGGTGACGCGCTGAGATGTGACCCACATTGGTCACGCGCGTAGAAGGCGAATCACTGTTGCTCATTTAGCGTTACCCAGGGGACACGTGTGGTGGACCACGGACGCGAGCAACTTTGTCCCCGCTGTGAATTATTATTATTATTATTATTATTATTATTATTATTATTATTAATGAATTAGGAAAGGATAGGATGATGATGGAAGGTGAAAGGTGATCGTGGAGTTTTTGAACCATCCCGGCATTCGCCTTGTGACCGAGGGAAACCACGAAAACCCCGGTCAGGATGGCCGGCCCGGGGATCGAACCCGGACCTCCCGAATGCGAAGTCAGCGCGCTAGGCGCTGAGCCACTTCGCTCGGTCCTAAATCAATAATCATGGAGTACGACAATATATCTACTACCACTACGGAATGTTGCATGTTACTTCACATTTTTTGCTTGACTCTTTCTAAATTTCACATACTTATTTACCATTAAACACTAAAACTCTGGATTATGTGGGATACGTTAAATCAACGCACATTTCATGGAGCTTTAAAATCCCTACTCTCTAATACTTGATTGAATTATGAATATAGACACGTTTTTGGCAAAATTCGATCGTAGGAAGCATTTGTTCCCATGAAATAGAAACTATGTGCATCGGAAAATTAGTTACAGATTTTATTGACAACACTGAATAAATAAATAAATCCCCCACTCCTTCCATATCAATGAAAAAAGCTCAAGAAAAATTGCTCAGTTAGTGAGGTTCAGTTACTGTCCGGATGACTATTGCGATGTAACCCGACACCCCAAGAGAGAATTTCCAAGATGTAGTTAAAGTCAAGCGATAGCGAAGTACGCAGCTATGGAAGCGTAGATGCAAACTTGCGGGACTGAAAACAGAAGTGTGTCTGGACATCGGTTGCTCGGTTGTCCGCTAATTTGCCGGGAAGCAGCCAATCGGTGTGAAGCTGCTCTCTTGTTCCCGGATGGCGTCAGCGCACACTCCGTACGGCCACGGAGTGTGTTGCCACTGCTTGGGCGTCGGGCGCCAGGTTTGAAACTCCCTGCGCGTCAGACACCGCTGAATATGTTGTATACACTTAGAATTATACATTCGGCTAAGAGTAAACAGGTTTCTATAATAAAGAGAAGTTTATTCTAATGTGTAACGCTAGTATTAGAAACGTGTGTGATAGTTTACCTGCTATGTTTCGTTTCCCCATGTTCAAACTATTTGAAGTGTCAGCACCTCGTGTTTGCAGGTGTCTGCCGTGGTTCGGATCGTGCCCTCTCCTGACTGGTTTGTTGGAATTGACAGCATTGATCTCTGCGAAGATGGCTTTTGGGCTGAGTCGCTGACTATTCGGGTAAGGAAAATTTGTGGCTATTGTTGGACGAGGTGAGTTTTGAATGTGGGTAAACAAATTGATGAATCTCAAGGATTCGGATAATTTTCATATAATATTTTTGGTTATAGTTCACTCTAGAGTCTTCAATCATTTTCGTTGAGGACACAAATTCTCTCACGGTCTCATGAGAAGTGTATACGCATAATGCAAAACATATCTGCATATAATTGGATGACGTTTTCTTTCTGTATGTAGAAGTACTTTCGGTAACTGAAACAATTTTGCAATTTATGTCCGTGCAGTTGATCACAAAAGAAAATGTAATACATGATTATGGCTTCCTAATACAGAATGTCTGTAGGGTCGTAGCTTTACAAAATACCTTACAATTAACACATATTGTATTTCAAATATTTCAACAATTTAGAAATACAAACTTAATACCTTTCAATTCTCATATTAGGAAGGCAATTTCATAATCCTGCGATCTCAAACTAGCACAAAATGAATCGGAAAGTAATGTGAAAGAGTAAACAGGTGAGTTGAATATAATCACTTTCAATTCACTTTTTTAGCATTTAAATCAAATGGGTAAATAATAAGACTATAATGTGCTCCCTTGCAGTGGTGTTAATCTCAATAATGAAAGTGGAACTTTCACAGTACCACAAAACTTCACGAATCCTTTAAAAACAGGCTCGTTCTCTTCTGCGCAAACGAAAGCTTAAACAAACATTCTAATTAGATTCAAGTTTTATAAAATGTAATAGAATAATTAATATTCATCTATAAGGAGTCAGCACATTGAATGTGGAAGTCGCCAAAACTGGAACAATTAGATTTTCTCACTCATCAGTGCTGTACTTCAAAATGTAACTCAATATGAGCCTCTATCGGATTTCTGCGTTCAATGAACGTTTTCAACACAGCCTGGCTCGTAAAATTCTCTTTATGTGAAATGGAGAACTGAGGTAGCCTCGTTTACTTCTAGTGTATGCAGTAGCTATACTTTCCCAATATCTTTTTCCAGAGCCTTGAGCCTGCCGCTGTAAATGAATGCAATCCGCACAACACTCATGTACGTAGAGATGCGAAGCACAGGGGTGCGTCTAATGGAAGCGCATGCATTTTTTCTTAATTCATTCAACCGATGCTTCTAAATCTTGAGATCTTTAAGATTCGCGCAAAGTTTAAAGAAGTTTAAAGAAGATATCGCGGAACGCAGCTCACGGCACTTAACCAAATGGCTACATAAAATAAATATTCTACTCCTTGAATGCAGACTTTCCTCCACAGACTTTCATACAAGGTTCCGTTAGCCACATCTTCTAGGGAGAAAGCTGAGACTGAGTTTAGTTCATAGCCAGCATTGCCGCTAATTCTGCAGTAACTCTGATCGGGAGATTCTAGGGTTCGACTACCCACGGTAACGAATTTTCAACATAGCTTGATCGAATTCCCACAGTCTTAACGGGAATTCTAGCTGCTGGTTGCTCTGATCGCGGTTTTCCGTGATTTCCCCAACGAATACCAGGAGGACGCCGATGCGAATGCGATCATTTCTTCCTCTTCCTTGCCATCTCCTCTCCCCTCACACACATGCGCTTACACTTACATGCATGTCGTACATGTCGGGAGACCAGTCGGGAGCTTAGAGCTTACACCGACTTACTCCGCCGGTGGAAAAGAAACGTGTCCCGCAAACGGACGTGTATGTTAGTGCCGGACCTCACCGCCACTCCCGGCGGTGTTCTTCTTTTTCTTCTTCTTCTAATAATAAATAATAATAATTATTATTATTATTATTTATTATTTATTATTATTATCATTATTATTATGCCGTCAATTTGTTTGAGAAAATTGCTGCTCATATTTACGTTCGCATTTATTGTACAAGCGTAATGACCAAGCTAAATGTTTAAATCATTCTTCCTAATATTTTATTACATTTTGAAACACTTGAATGTGCTGACATTTGAATTCATGGGAATCAGTAATTGTTCCCTGGTAACTGCAAAATCTCAGTAATAGCACGTAACTCGTGCTTCATTGAACATACTGGAAACCTTTGAATATTCTGTTTGTTTGTTTGTCACGATATCAGATACAATAAATTTATTGAATAATAGTTTTCCTTGTATTGGTACTCACTACAAATCTATTAACCAAGCCAGATTTTTTAAAGCGTTTTTCTTGATCTGTGTTCATGGATTATATGATAGAATGAATTAGGGCATAAGATAAAATATGACGAACATACATAAATATCTTAATTTTTTCATCAGTATAACAGAAGGAAATCTCAATTAAAGACAGATTGGTAGGAAATGGTGCGGAGTTTACGATGTTTGCATCATAGAAATAGATTTGAGGCGTTGTTTTTCTATCGCATGTGTTTATTTGAGCATAAAGCTTTTTCGGTCGCATTGCGGCCATCTTCAGTACTTCAGTACTACAAATAATAATAATAATAATAATAATAATAATAATAGTAATAATAATAATAATAATATATCTAAATTACAACTAAAATAAAATCTATTACGTGTAATAGATTTTATTTTATTTGTAATTTAGATATGCTATAATTTTTTGAAGCACTGAAGATGTCCGCAATGCGACCGAAAAATCTTATGCTCAAATAAACGCATAGTATAGTAAAACAACGCCTCAAATGTATTTCTATAAAGACAGACTATTATTTAGATAATTTACAGCAATGAAAGCATTATTTCTAAATGCTTTCCTGTTGAGAAGGTCTACTAAACTAAAATTATTGTTTTAATAATTTAAAATGTTTATTCTGGGGTTTGATGTTATCTGGGTCGACTACTATGGTCATTAGTTCCCTTAGTGTATACTCCGAATTAAACATTGCTGCACTTCAAGGTCACGAGCTAGAAGGAGACGGGGACATTATTATCCAACCGGGAGCTCCAGTACCAAAACTTTAAGTCTCAACGAAGCTCCGGATTGGATGACAGTGTTCCCCTCTCCTTCTAGCTCGTGACCTTGAAGTGCAGTTATGTTTAAATCGAAGTATAGTGAATGTTTTAACCAGGGAGGTCTTCATTCCCGCTGAATGGTGAGGCACATCAGCTTGCGGGGAACTTCGCTCTCCGTGTAACTCCCCCAAGCGACCCACCGTCCCAATCGGGACAATTCCAAGCTCCGGCCATTTTGTGGGCGTGTGCGTGCGCGTGCGTGTGTGTGTGAAGGAGAGAGAATAGGACGAGGAAGTAGAAGAAAAACTCGCGCGCGGTCCATGGCCTTTGGGGTATTGTCCCTGCATTTGCCTCGTATTGATCGGAGAAACCACGGGAAAATGTCAATCAACGCAACCATCCTCTAGAATTGTGCTCCAGACAGCGGCTAAATCCCACCTAGCTATCTAGCTAGTCTAAAATCCGCCATCGTCGGGACTACTGGTCAGAGTCGTTATTTATTCTGGGATATAATTAGGAGTAATTATAAATATTTTTAGTAGAATGAAATGTTGCTTCCAAAAATAAATTTACAGATTCATCTCTTGACGAGAAGAAACAAAATCTACGGTATTTCTTTCTTTGTTCTATTAATGGATAGTGAATAACGTGGTGTAGAAAGCCCAGGATGTCTTTTACGAGTTGTTTGGTGACGCGCTGTAACTCTGACAAACTATTAACTTTGTTCAACAGTAGCACCACTCTCAGGAAGTGTTAAAATAGAGTGATAATGTTTACAAGACAGAGCATTGTATTCCTCAGTTTTAGTCGGAAATGTTTTTCGCGAACTTTAAAATGTACACAAATAGATCTATGAATCGTTTAGGTCCTGGAAAGTGTGCAATAATGTGTGCAGAGCTAATATGCGTGTTGTATCTACGCAATACACGCAAAGGCCGTCAGAAATATTTCCGTTCTTCAAATTCTTCGCTTACATTAATGTTCTGAATCAGTTGAATGTTATTTGTCGTGATAAACACTCGATTGTACGCAATGCAATTCAACGCTGGACAATGCCATAAAATTCAATTGCAATTGATTTGGCGGCTTTGCCAATCAGATTATGTATACATATTCCATTTATTATTAACAGTCGCTTACCCAAGCCATTCCGGTACACGGAGCACATCAATAAAGAAAAAATTCAATATCATTGGAGCATTTTTACGTTTAAGAACTAATCCATGTATATAGCAATATATTACAAACAAATTTATGAATTTTTGTTTAAACACATTTTCAGTTTTTGAGGTGTGGCAAAGGCATGTGCGGTTTGGGCCTTTTACATACTTGCGGTATTTCCGCAGAAACACAGATGGAGACTTACTTTTCTCGAACAACTAATTCAACATTTACAATGCTTCTTCGATTACTCAACTGTTCTCTACACAGTGGCGGATCCAGAGGGGACATAATTATTTAAACAATAATATTATATATTATCATATACACGCTACAAAAATAATATACAATATAATAAATATGTTCATTATTTAACAAAACCTGTGAAGCCGCCCCAATTGATCGGCTGGATCCACCTGTCTCTACATATACATAATAAAATAAGATTTTAAGTAAGAGAGTTAAAATAATATTTAGACTTTCGTGATTCTAGGATGGTCTGGTTGCAAGAGAGGCGGTATTTCCACGAAGTGATTACGCAGGGTGATGGTTTCAATATCGTTTGTAACATCCAATAGGTGTTGAAAATGAAAATATCAGTAAGGGTTCAGGAAGGTTCATAATAAAAGCCTTAAAAGATGAAACAATAACTCCTTACATAAACCAAAATACTACCAAAAAAGTACGCTGGGATCCCTTCTTAATCCTCCCTCCCGTATGCGACTGTTAAATACACTACAGATCTTTTCAAATTTTTAGACTCACAACAAAAAATAGAAGTTTTCATTTTGTGATATAATAGCAGACACCTAGAGCATTGAACATAATTTTTAAGAATTAATCTGCCGTCTTCCTTCTAATAACATAACTTTTATGAAGCGCCAGTGTCTCTAGTAAACGTTAGGTAGGAGCACTATCGCGATTACCTGCAAATGGCTTCTGCCTACGATAGTTCAGGTGTTTTGTGTATGTGAACACTCCAAATTGTGACGTTGTGACGTTTCATTTCAAAAGTGAGACATTCACAGACTTTCCTTGTTGTAGTAGATCAGTTTAATGGTTTGTTAACGTGAAGACTTATTGTAATTATGTGATTTTAAAGGATTATACCTTATCACTACGGAATGGAAAGGCGGAAGTACCTTTCTCCTCGTAAAGTAACAGTTGTTAAAATTCTTTTGGAAGAAGGTATCAATACGCAGGGGCATATTGCTAGGAGACTCCCAATAAGTAAAAAGTCCGTTTGTAGAGTCAGTATTGCAATGAGAGAAAACGAAACATATCAAAAAAAGAGAGTAAGGAAAATATGACGAAAACCAAATCTCCCTTTTCGAGACATCAAAACTTAGCTCTGAAGAACAGAAAAGCTTCTTCTAACTAATTAAATATAAAAATGGTTGACTAGGGAGCACATGTTCTCCCAGGAAAAGTGAGGGGAATTCTCTGAGGAGAGATCGTAATACAACGTCGCCCCAGTAAGATAGCAAAAATTACCTGCAATGGCAAAGAAACGCGTCGAATGGGCACGCGATCTGAAACACTGGACTTGTGAAGACTGGAAGAAGGTCTATTTTAGTGATAAATCTTGTTTCACTGCATCTAAGGAATGTTTCAGGTATATTGGACATCGATATGGCAAGGCGATCAAATTTGAATGTGTACAACAAACAACATCACCATAACCAATGTTGGATGTTGGGACGTAATGTCTCGCAAGGGCGGATCCAGCAGATCAGTTTGGAGAGGACCATCAAAGAATTGTGTTAAATAATAAACATTTCTTGTTATATTGTTTACAATTTTTGTAGTGTATACATGATACTAAACTAGAATAATGTTTTTTTTAATGATTACATAATTCTAAAATAAATATTTAAATCAATTTTGTCAAATGAATGGTGGTAACAAAGGAAAATTCCAGGCCTTTTGGAGGGACCATGGCCTCCATGCCCCTGTGGATCCGCCACTGCTTTCATGGGTTCTGGGAGACTCTATATCATAAATGGAACAAGGCCAATTCTTACAATTCTTTAAGAAAGAAATAGTGCCACAGGCAGCAACCTGGTTTAATGAAGACCCGTACGCGTCTATGTACGACGGCGCACCCTGTCATCAAACCGTCAAAAAATTCCTCAAGGTAAAAGATATTAGCATACTTCCATTTCTGGGAAACTGTTCCGACAAGAACCCCATGGAAAACGTTTGGAGTTTGATGAAGCTTAAAAAGAACCCATGAAAGACTGAACTCTTCGATCAAAATAAAGAATTCCATACTTAATACTATTTTTTTTGTGATTGTTTCTGAAAAACGAATTCGTACGTAGTTATATTATAACTATTAAATTTAAATTTATATTTTATTTACTGAATTTGATGAATTTATGTTTCAATCATTGCAAATGTGTTAGACAGTTCATTAAAATTAATTTGGAGTAGGTACATACACGGTTTACAGTGTACTGTTGCTTGATAAATGAAAATTAAAATGTGAATATTGAGTGTAAAAAGTTGAACAGATCTGTATTATTGTAATATACGTATTATCAGTCCAGCTAATTACCTCATTTTAGTACTGTAGGGAGCCAAGGGACATGAGAGCGAGAGAACGCCAGCGCGAATGTTTAACGGCCGTGACGGCTGAATAGCTACTGACGCACAGGGCTGGAGGACGAGGGCGCGAAAAAAAATCAAAATCAAGAAGGCTGCAGTAAGAAAGCCACAACAGGAAATACCAATTAGAATTCATGTAAATCTTACGTTGCCGGCCAAAGTGCCATAATGCCAAATTCATCCATAGGTTACGTTAGTAATAAGAAAGGAGCAAATTTCTATGATTTTGCATATTTTTGTCCGTTGCTTCAGGGCATGTCTAAGTCAAATTTCTTGACATTTGGTTTGAATTGGATACTATGTAGATTAAGATATTAGTGTAAATTTGTGAATACTTGGCAGATTTTTCCTATTGGTACATATTCGTGTAATTATAAGGGCATATGTTGCATATTTCTTTCAAATACAGACTTACCTGTAAAACATTTTAACTTTTTATTCTCTGTATTTGTGAGCGTTCATCGATTACAATGAGCTTGATACAGTTTGTGTTTCTTCTTTTCTATATATGATCAAATACTTGTGCAAATAAAAGAAATTCTTAACATATTATTTAAAGAACGCAGAAGAAATGCAACAAGGCATACAATGTACTCCACTAAGGTGAATAATTATTTTAATTATTTCTCCCGCGAACTAAGATAGATTATATTCTGTCTGCACAAAAATAGATCTGTTCATTCCAAGCACGTTTCTCCTGAATTTTATGAAGAAAGGTTAATGCAGGAAATGAAAGTTTGTTAATTTTAGTTGCTTATTTAAGTGCAACTAAGCATATTAAAGTTAATTTTAGTTGCATATTTGAGAATTTTTAGGTTATAAATATATTTAAAATAATTTTTAATTATATATATATATATATATATAAGCATACATATTTATATATTTAAGAGCATATTTCAGGATTCTTTAGGTCATAAAAATCCTCTCCCTAGTAATAAGTTCTTTATTAAGCTCTGCCCCCTTCGTTGCCACACAAGCCGAAGAGCCGTGGCGCATGCATCCCCTCCATGTCCTTAAACGAGCGCCTCGCCAGGGCTCCTCGCGGGGCGAGTTGAAAGGTCGCGCCCTCAGGGTGGTCTGCCTTGTGTGCAGGCGCGGCCGCTGGACGCGGGGTCGGACAACGGCTTCACGTTCACGGCGCCCAACTGGCCGAGCGAGCCGCGCCAGCCCGTGACGCGCATCGCGGCGCACGCGCCCAGCCACCCCGCCTCCTCCTTCTTCTACCCGCAGCTGCGCCGCCTGCCGCCCATCGCCACCTTCCGCATCAAGCTGGTGAGTGCACGCCCCACGCCCCACGCCCCGCGCCCCACGCCCCACGCCCCACGCCCCACCGCCCCACGCCCCACGCCCCACCGCCCCACGCCCCACGCCCCACCGCCCCACGCCCCACGCCCCACACCCCACGCCCCACGCCCCTCACCCCACGCCCCGCGCCCCCTGCCCCACGGCCGGCCGCCGATCTAAAGCTAGCGGCGCCCAAAACAAAATTCAACCAAACCGTAGACAAAATTGGAGGCTAATTTTAGGCTAATGAATGCTATATTCCAGAAGTTTAGGCTTTCGTAATTTTTTCTGAGGTTATTTATTTAAGGCTTTCATATTTTTGCTGAGGGTTTTGAGTTTTTGTGGGTTTTATACAATAAGAACGTAGGTTATTTGTTGCTCTTTCTACTGCCCCGAGTTGGAAATTAAGCAACAACTTTTTCCTAGAGCGTAAATTTAACCTTTCCTTTGGAATGCATTTTCGTTGTCTTGACATGATGGAAAATTGTATTTTCTAGGTGGGCGCTGATAACTTTAAATTAAAGCTACCAGCATCCACGATTTTTCGGAAACCAAGACGCTAAAATTCGGGAATAGGGCACATAATTAGCCTGAAATTAACCTTTAATTTTTGTTATGGTTTGGTTGAGTTTGGTTTTGGCCACTGATGGCTTTAGAGGGCTCTAAATTCCGCAAGTCTTAATAATTTGTTATGTGTACAAAATTACAAGGATAAGTTGTGTTTTATCGAAAACACTATCATCATAGTAATCCCGGAAGTTTCTTATTGGGCATTACATTTCACAAGTTTTATTGTTTGTATATTTAAATTCTTATTAAAGTACATGTCAATTCACAGAATTTCACGTACCTACTAAATTGGTATATCGGGAGTGTAATACAAGAAAAGTGACACCTCGAATATGCTCTGCAGGAGACTGCGTATAACCTGAGTGAACTTGTTTATTTCGTCTCAAAGATTTTTTTTACTCTATATGCCAGTTGTCTTGTGAACTATCTTTGATAAATTTCTACAAAACATCTAAATATTTTTTCACATAACTCAACAATGACAAATTTTCAAAAGGGAGCCTCTTTTTATCACTGACAACACATGGATACAAATTTAGTAGAATGATTAATCTGAATCCTGGTGATAAATTAAGGGGGGGGTGGCTTCCGAGTGGAATTCAAAAAGGCATAATAATTTGAATATAAATCCCAAAAGGCACTTAAGGAAAAACACCTGAAAATGTATGACCCTTTTTTGCCATCCACCTAATCATTGTTCCTTGAATAAACCCCATGTACGCCTTTTATAAGTGTGCGAGGTGTTAGGAAATCAACTTCGCTATCCCGTGTCATAGTGTTGTCATGCGTAGAAACGGATAGCCTGACCTATTTTCTGGGCACGCCCGGTATTTTCGGGAATATGCTTCATTTTCCACTCAGGAGGCACATCTTGAAGTTTTTGGTACAGCTTAGGTTTACTCAGAATAATACAGAAAACCGCGGGGAATTTGAATGCGTGTGTAAGCTATTAAGTTATTTTAAAATCGCAATAATAATAATAATAATAATAATAATAATAATAACAACAACAATAAAAACTTCACCTAGGGAGTACACGACCTTGCTGTTGGTGGTGGAACTTGAGTACCCCCATGAGCATGAGAGAGCTATGTCACTAGTAGCCTAGCTACCGGTAGGGCCTCCCGTGCTGAATAGTTGAAGATAAGGGGTCAGACGAAGAAGTACTCCATTTGAGGAGAGTGGGAAGTAAGTAGAGAGGGAAGGGTCATGAAGCTTTGGACTTCCTGTTGTCGGCCCATGGAGGGTACAGGAGAGAAACGGGGTTGGCACATCAGACCACTTGATTAGAGTGGAGGCCCGAACCTTGCATTAGACAGCGAAGGAGGCTGCTTTCAGCAGTCAGTGAAAATCCCGTAGGGTTTAGTAATACCGACTGGCGATCGGAGGGACCCCTTGCTGGGCCCTGCGGGGGGATGACCCGAGGCCACTGTGGGTCGCAGTAACGGATGGCAGGAAACAACCCAAGGATTAAGTGTGATCTGTGAACTCGAACTTGTTTCCTGCGAATTTTCAGTTAAAACCAATGAGCAAAATGGATAGTACAAGAAATGTAATGAATCTTAACGTGCCTTGTTCTACCAATGTCCCATACTTGCTCAGAAACCGAGCTAATGTCACCTTGTCGACGTTTAGCCATCCCATGGATGTTAGTCCCAGGGACCCACAGTCGGCAGTAGCTCGAAGCCATCGTCAGAGATGACATGGGATGAATTGAAGGAGGTGATGTGTTTGCTTGTACAATGCAAAAGCGAAAAACGTGGGCTCGGAAATAGAAGTTTTCAAGGTATGGAGAGAGCGGAATCCAGATATGAGACCTACCCTAGACTCAAAGAAGCTTGCCAACAACGACGATACATACAGATGTCTGCATGTATGATGATCTGCATTTGGTCTTCACAAATGTGCAAAAATCAATTTAAAAAGAGGCAAACTGACAACGTCAGAGAGCCTTGAAGTTCATATACACACTGTTATTCAATATCTTGAGACAGGTAAAACTTACAAATGTCTGGGCATTGAAGAATGTGAGACTATCTCGAACGACACAATGAAAGAGAGAATTCGCTGGAAGTATTACAGAAGAGTATACTTGTCCTGCAGTCCGCTCTGAACTCCATGAATAAAATATTTGCGATTCCGGTGACATCTGTTGGACTCTATACAATATTGTACGACCAACAAATTCAAACGGATCGCATGGTAGCCGCAAACGAAGCGGATATTGTTATCCAGGATTTGGAGAAAAAATTGTGTCTACTTGGAGATGTTGCTGTGCCTTTTGATCAAAACGTCGTAACGAAGGAGGCAGGGAAACGTCATAAATACAAGGAAATTGAGATCAGCCGAATGTGGGGCGTAAAAGCTCAGGTCGTCCCGATAGTTATCGGAGCTATGGGATTTGTTCCGCAAAATTTGTGTAAGAACTTGGCTCCCAGGTCATTCAATAGACTGGGAAGTGCAAGTAATTGCTTTATTTGGAACAGCTCAAATTTTGCGCAAAGTATTGTAGAGGCACCGACAGTCCCTAGATCTGTTCCTTAGGTAACTGTTTGCATCCTGGAGAAGATTTTTTACTCAACGGACACATAACATCTTTAGTCGTAATGCAGAGGAATAATAATAATAATAATTTTAAAAAAATGTCATCTAATTACTTTTCTGCGATACCGTTAGAGCTCTTCAACTATCATTATGATTTAGATAAATTACATACTCATAAATATTTGCTCGTATACTGAGAAATACTCTGTCAAGGTCTTTGGCAGAAATTATGATTTTGAAAACAAAATTTTTGGTCCGACTACTTATTTTATGAAGACTAATAGAAGTGTTTTCTTCTTATCAGAAGTAAATCAATGAACTGATTTTGCTTGAGGCTCCTGAAAACACGATTCCGGGGAAACGTCTTTCCAGACCCGGTCGTGCGAGTAGATAATTCTCAAGTAGGGACACGTTTAGATTGTCGAACAGAGTTTTCACTCCTGCGACATGTAAAAACTCTGATAGAAAAATTATAAAATTAATACTCCAAAACTTGTCGTCTAAGGGGATTCTGTATTTGCTAAGCAAAACATCGCATTCGATCGGAAATGCCTGTCATCTTGAGTTTACGGATATGCAGCAGTTCCTGGCGACGAATACAGGAATAAAAATCTAACTGCGCATAGAGAAATGAAGAGGTGCAGGTAGCGAAGTCTCTTCGCCAGCCTACATCAAGGACATATCTGGGTGCTTGGCTAGAAAACAAACAGTAAAGAATGAAATACAAGGAAGTCCCTCCAAACAGGGACTCCTTTGATCTCGGATTGCATAAGAGTCAAGCCCATTGCGTGCACCTATTAGAATTTTCAACCGTAAACTATGGTAACTGCAACCATTTGGCTTGAATACTCTTAATACAGATCCCTCATTGTGATAAAGAAATCCTCAAATTTTATTAATCCGCAAATGAAACTTGCTATATTTATAGGTTAAAATACGTTATAGGAATGTTATAATTATGTTTTAAAATATTTCTCTTATATTGATATTTATTATTTGAATTAAATATATACGTTGTATGTTAAACGAGTACTTTTATTAAAATATTATGTAGGATTATCCCAGAGTTCTAGAATCAGCACATGCCGGTACACTAACGAATTTTCTTCAATGTGAAGCGACCGAAATTACTAGCCAAAAACAAATTGTATCATATCTTGTGTTGAAGAGTTCTAAATTGAATGCTTCATTCTTTCTTTGAAAGCCAAATTAAATGATAAACATAATGTAGGTGATATTTATAAATAGTAGGGTAGACAAAATTCATTAACTGATTCGCACCATGCAATAAAGAAAATGTAAAACTACTAAATATACCAATGAAAATGTGTAAACATCATTATCATAATTCGTAGATATTAGATATTAGTTGATATCAAAAACAGAATGAGTAATTTGTGTTGTTAAGAAGCATATTTTAAAAATCTTCGATGCTTGCTGTCAGCGCCTCGCAAGCGAGAAATGAGGATCTACAGAAATCTTGATTCGTTCTATGACTACAGAGCTCACAGTACTGGGATTAGGAAACGATTTTAACTTTTCTCTTCTTCTTCTTCTTCTTCCTCCTCTTCTTCCTCCTCTTCTTCCTCCTCTTCTTCTTATTCTTCTTTTTCTTCTTAATTTTTCTATTCTTTTCCCTTTTCCTTCTCTTTCTCCTTCCATTCACTTTCACCTTTTTCTTCTACTTCATTTTTTCTTTATATTTTTATTATTTTATCTCTTTTCTTTCTTATTCTGTTTCTTTTTTCTACTTTTTCATCCTTTTTCTTATTCTCCTCCTTTCTCTTTCATCTATCCTTTTCCTTCCTTGGTGTTCCAACTCATATAAAGATGACATCGTGATTGCAGGAGTTATTGCTTCTCTGTGAGCACAATTTATAAACGTCAAGCGGGTTTCGTCAAGCAGGGTGACGATTGAAAATGCGCAGCTAAATTTATTATACGTACTGGAAAAATGGAAAGTTCTTTTTTTCACTTCTACAAATGTGAAATATTGTAGTTCCAATCAGATTTTATATTTACACATTTGTTAAATCTAAATTAAATAATAAGCAATTTTAATAAAAATACATCTACATCGTGTATTTGTTTCATAAATGCATCTCAATAAATTAATGAACCTAAGGTGAAATATGTAAAACCTAAAATTAAACTTGGAATGAGGCTTCAAGGGCGCAGCATATTATTGCGCCCGAGTTTGAATTGATTCTTGAAAAGTGATTAAATCGAAGTTGTAGGAAATATCGAAATAACTTCTTTTGGATAATACCAATACTTAATTTTTCTATCGCTTTGCCTTCATAAGTATGGATACGCATATAATGTGATCTGCTTAATTTTCCAATTCCGTCGCATTCCGTATTTCATTGCAACATAATTTTAAAAAATAATAATACACCTTTCTCGAGGCACGAAACACAGCTGATAAACTCGAGAAGTCATTTGTACATTTCACTGTGCAGAAAAACCCTGGTGTGTTATTTGTATCCGAAACTACTCGCCTTACATTCTTTCATAAGCTTAATTACGAAAGGTCTGAACCTTGAGTTAAAATTATTTTCTTGTACAGTAAAACGGACATCTAAAAATTAATGCTTGATGTCACTGAGGTTTCTTATTATGGAATAATAAACATTTTTCATAGTTACTTGAGTGTATATTGACGTTGATATCAAAGGTATATTACAATTTGTAACATTTTCGTATACCTACAATATTAGTTAAATCGTCGGTGTACAAGAAACGTTTCTCATCGCAAAAGATATATTTTTACTGAAGAGCGAATTTAATCTGAACGGAGCCGTTCGTTTTAAGGCCAAAGACAAAGGGTTTTTCTCTGTAATATTGTCTGTCTTATGAACTTTTTGAATTAAATTTTACTACGAAATATACATTTTTCTAAACATACTATTTCTTAATTTAAAATAGATTAGATTTTTAGATGATTTTTGGATTTCCTTGTGCAACGACGATATGATTTGTGTTATTTTGTAAACTAATTTGATGCCTTGTTTCAGTTGAAAGAACATTAAACGATGCAAAGTATCGATGTCTAGTAATAAAAATGCTTCATATTGCAAAAAAATGCAGCGAGGTCGTGTTGCAGGAAAAAACGTTCCACGTTGCCAAAGAAGGAGGCTTCGGGCAGCCCGGCGGCCGAGAGATGAACAACGACGTGCTGCCGGCCGACGACAGTGCCCCGCACGTGCACCGCCGCCCACGCCCCCGCCCCCACCCGCACAAGCGCCGAAACAAGGCCCACCGTACGTATGCAGCCGGCCCTTGACCGACCCCTGCATTTAGGGGTTTCGGGATTAAAAATTGTACATTTTTAATCTTATAAACAAATCTTGTTCCTGTCGAGACTGACCTTGACCAAAGACACGAAACCATTATTTCTACAATCTCGCTTACCATTAAATTGCTACCATGGCCACAACTTACTGTTCTAACCCAGCCACCAACTTACCGAGATCCAACCCAAGCACAATCATAACACATCAAACCAAAAATTCGTGATAATGTAAGCAGAAATATACAATTCACAGACTCTATATCAGACAGTCCTATGCAACTCATGACTAGAGTTCCTGAAATTGCGAACTTTAAAATTGACTACGGAGTATTTTGAGAAATATTTTCAAAGCTATTTCGTTGCTTTAATTAATACCGGTCTCTAGATGATATTCAGGTCCGTGGAAATAACTCGCTTTTCACTTCACCGCTATATCACGCAGTCACACGGACGTACTCACTTTGGCCGACGTTTAAAAAAACTAAATGTCTCGCCTCCTTTTTTTCTAATTTATGCATTTTCGAGAATTTCAGACAGTTCAACGAAAATTAGACCTGCAAAAAAAACCTGAAAATTAGTTATTAAGCGTTCTTTGCTCTTTTCGAGAAAAAAATGGGATTCGTTTGTAAGAAAATGCTTTTATTAAAAATCACAGTAACTTAAAGCAGAAATTGCGCGAAAAATATTATTTTTTAAAAAAATTGTACATTTATCTTTTTGAAAAATCTGATTTTATAGAACGGTATCATTTAAGCCAAAAATCTCTTTCATCAATATTGTACTTTTGCAATTGCGTTTTTTTGTTGTAATTTTCGAAAAGAGATACTTTACCGAAATTGGGACAAGCACCAGTTTTTTACTGTCCTTTAATGCACACGAGGAATTTTTTTTAATTGGAGAAAGTTTTTGACAAAATTATTGTTTAAAAAATGCCTTCATTTCACGCAAAGTTGCGCGATGACTACTCATAATTTCGAAATAATTGTTCATGATTTTATTTCAAGAGCTGTATCCGAATAATAGATTTTATTAAAGAAAAAACTTCTATCTTCAATATTGTACTTGTAGTAAGAGACCGAAAAAATGTGGAATTTTTGCAACTTTCGAAAAATCAGGAATTTCCACGAAAATGAGATCTTCGGAATTCTTTTAAGTGTTCTCGACGCTAACCGGAGACGAAGTTCAATCAAAAAAATTGGAGCTATTTTTGAGAAATTTTCGAAATTGTTGAAGCTACATGTAAAGCACTCTCCAAAATCGAAATATCCATTTCAAACTCGTGGAGTCTCAAGTCCCTTCAGATCGATCGGGAAATATCAATTTTGGAGAAAATAGTTTGAACGGTTTAGGAACCTACATTTTCCTCAGGTAGGCGTAGAGGCTGACGCGCAGACAGAGGCGGACAGGCGTTTTGCCGTCAATTCGATTTTTTCGGTATCAAGAACCCAGAAAACATGGATATTGACTACACAACGTATTAGATAAAATAATTTTATGCATATACGATTTATACACTTTTTCCTTCCCAGGGCTCGACAATAAGTAAAAAAGTACAGTAAAAAAGCACAGCAAAAAAGCCGCCGATTTTTGCCGCACGTCTACAATACTTTCTTTTTACGACTTACGTAGTAAGACGAGAAAATAATACTTCCAGAACATCAATTTATCAGGACATTCAAAATATTAAAATACAAAAGTGACATTGCAAATTGTTTTAAAAAAAGGCAATCTGCAATTTCGTTCAATTACATTATTCCTTTAATTATGAATATCATATTCATATTCAATAAAATGTATCTTAATAAAATATTTCTTTTACATTTTTATTCAAATGAGCCAATTTAAATATTATTAGCCATTTTGAAGGTGTCAATTTTTCCCACGGTTTCACAGAGAACGTCCCATATTTATATGAGAAATGTTATTTCTTTACTTGTCTCTACGTTAGTTATGTGGATCACCGCTTCACGGTCTCATAGCGCATCGACTAAGAAGATAGAGACAATATCAGAGTTTTTTAACTTTTAAAGTAAGCAATCAAACCCAACAACTTCATTTCAGATAAGGTATTAGGGTACCAAAGGTTTGTTATCTCGCATTCCTGACTCCTGAGTTACCGGACGGGCTTTTTCCGCCTCCAGAAGACACAAACGTCGAATCCAAACGTTTGTCTTTCCAATTGCCCCTGAAGTAACTTCTTCTCTGTGAGAAATGCTAATTTAATAATGATTTTTAGAAGTATATTTACTTCGCAGGACTAAACTATCTGATCTGGTGGGTAATCTGAGCAACGGAGCTGATGGCATTTGATATTTGGTTTTTTTTTTTGTTTTTTTTTCATTTTGCGAATTTCGAATTTCCCGTGAACGTGAATTTTCTAAAAATACTAGGCAGTTTAAATTTTTAAATTGTACATTTCTTTAATGTAACAATAAGTAGTAAGTATTTAGAATTATATACATTTATCTCAAGATCGACTCTTTTAAAACGGACACACCACAAACTTCCCTGATGCGTATGAAAATGACTGACAGTCCTCGCTTTTATTCCTTTCAACCAGTAACTATGGCAAGGCGGTAATGTATTGGTCTTTTACATCACAAAATCAAGACCATTTTGGCTTTTCCGCTTAGCCAGTTTCATGTTGGCGATAATTTTGGTATGTAGTACTGTATTGTACTTTTTTCAATAGGGTTCTCAATAGTAAAACTAATTTGAAAGGACCCTTACTACAGCATTCTCCATATTCGAAGACATCAATTTTTTTTTTTTTAGTTTGACGTGACTTTAACTTGTCATGAAATAAACGTGACGTGAAATAAACTTGACGTTTATCATTCGTTCTTGCTCTTAATAAACGAGTCGCATTGGTTAACACTTGGCTGCGTTGCAGGTGCGGGGAAGGCGGGAGCGGGGGCGGGCGCGGGGGCGGGGGCGGCGTGCGCGGCGGGCCCCTGGAGCGCGTGGTCGGCGTGCAGCGCCACGTGCGGCGTGGGGGAGGCGTGGCGCGAGCGGCGCGTGGTGCGGGCGGCCGTGAGAGGCGGGGCGGGGTGCGGGCCGCTGCGCGAGGCGCGGCCCTGCGCCGGCGACGCCGCTTGCCCGCAGCGCTTCTTCGCCTGGTGACGCCCCAACCCCACACCCCGCCCCCGTCCCCGCCCCTGCTCCCGCCCCCGCTGCAGAGTTCGCCGTCCGACAGGTACGTGCGCGCGGTGACGCTCGCTCACCGACGCTACTTTGACCTACTTCATGGCTCCTTCGTGGCTTCGGTAGTATCACGGCTAGTGTATCGGTCTGTTATATCCAAGTTTGTGGGTTCAAACCCTCGAAGAAGTGGATTTTTGAGGGGCGAAAAACTCTTCGTACTTCTTCTTTTGGAGGGGAAGTAAAATCGGCTGTCCCATGTTGTAGATTTTTCTGCATGTAAAAGATCAAGCCTAAAAGAAGCCTCCTAGCTAAATTTAAATCGCCTGTTTCGTAACCCGAGTGACACATTCTTTCTCCGGTAGATGGTGAAGGCGTAGTGAAATTTGCATGGTCAGATGGAAGACAAAGTCTGATACCCTGAGTCTCGCCACATAAAATAAGGCACCATTGAACTGAATTGAATTGAATTATCTTCCTTCTAGTCTATCATTTCCTACCTTTCTTTCAGTCGCCTTTTTTTCTACCCCTTTAACTCTTCCCTATCACTTTCTTCCCTCTTTCATTCTACTCCTTCCTACCTTCTCCCTCTTCCAGTCTACCTTTCCTACCTTCATTCCGCTCGCTTTTATACTTGAGTTTTTCGTTCTTGGCGCACCAAGGTCACGGACGAAAAACCCAAGTATAGTCTACCCCTTTAACTTCTTCCTACTATCATCTTCCTTCTTCCATTCTATCCTTCTCAACCTCCTCTTCTCCCTTCCAGCCCACCTTTCCTCGTTTATTCCGTCATATTCTTCGAATACACAAGTATCACTTCCTCCCTTCTAGTTTGTCCCTTCAATTCCTTCCTACCTTTTCTTACCCCCCTTCAATCTCTTTCTAACTTTTCCTTCTCTTCCAGTCTACTCCTACATACTTTTTTGTTCCCTCCATTCCAGCTCACCTTTTCCCGTCTTTCAGTTCCCTGGTAGTTTCTCATCTTTTAGTTCCAGCACACCCCTTCCAGTTTTTCACGTTATCGATCTAATTCGTCCTATTCAGTACCGGCCACTTACGGAATAATCTTTCCATTTCTTTCCCTTCCTCACCCCTCGATTCCGCTTCCTCCACTTCCTTTATTTCATTCCTTTTCTTCCCTCCCTTCTTCTCCTGCTTTTCATTCTCACCTCTCCTTCCATCCTTCCCTCCACTTCCCTTCATTTATTTTCTGTGTATCCTTCCGTTCGTCCTTCCATTCACTTTCCCATCTCTTGCCTCATCTTTTCTCTCTCCTGGGGAATTTCTTTTCTTTCCTTCTTTTTTCCTTTCACTTTCCGACTACATTCCCTCTTCCTCCCTTCATCCTCTTTTCCCTTCTCCCTCCCTCCTCGCATTCCTTCGTCCCGAGAAGTTTAGAACAAGTGCTTCTTTTATTTATGTCAAATCAGTTGTAGTCTGTATCAGACGTGGATGACGGAGGTACCTTTATTTCTACATAAGCAAGGTAAGGGATCATCTCAGCACTTGCTTCAAGAATCAAGGGAAACTAGACGAAAACCCGGTCGAAATGGAGCCACTCATCCCAGAAGGAGTTTGTAACATTTTTTACAGACAAATACATAAATATTGTTGGATTTAAGTGGCATAGACATAAACATATTTTATGGTTCTTTTGTATTTAAAAATTAATAATAATAATAATAATTAATAATAATAATAATAATAATAATAATATAATATGATAAAGTGTAAGTACTATTTTCGTTTTCCTGAGTGTAGCCTCTAACGGCACAAATCAGTTTTGAAGCAGTAAAATGATTTGAATTATTGTTTGGGCACCAATATTATTTGTGCGTTCGTGCATATATTTCTATATCTTAACTTGTGCCTTTCTTTTCAGAGTGAACTTCTATAACCACAGACATCGTGCTCTTTCTGTGAACTTGTTTTATCGCATCATCTGGATAAAATGCAGAATGCAAAAGAGGTTTTCGTTTGTGTTTGGTGATCTAGTTTTTAAAGTGACAAATATTTGTCCAGTCATATAGATTGTGATATAAATTGATATTCTGCAAGAAAAGTACAATGTTCTTACTTTAAATTCATTACTTAACTGTTTGTAGTAAGTGTTAGCGAAATGTTATTTATGTTTCTTATTTAAGAATAATATAGTCCGAATAAAAATATGTGAAGAACCAATATTAATTTTCAATTGCAGTGTTCCTCTTATCCACTTTCTTTTATTGTTGGTTACAGCATATTAATGAAAGTACAAATGAAAAGGAGCCTGCAAATCTTGTGAGTATACATTTCATACATACGTAGAGTTGGATCATACGAAGATTGTTAATTACTGCGGTAAAAAAATCCTCACTTTTAGTGGTATCGCAAGATTTCCGTGTTCTCTAAATTTTTGGAAATTGGAAAAGTTTGAATTTTTTTTCGGCATCTTCCTCCAACTACAAAATTGAAGATAGAGATTTTTCCTTCCAATAAAGTTTGTTCTCTAATGTGAGTTTTCTTGAAGGTCATGTGCATTTTTTGAAACGTTCAGTAATTTTTGCGCAATACTGCGTGTAATATGTGCAATTTTTAAAAATTACAAAAAAAAAGTTTTCTGTAAAACCGGCTCCAATTTTTTTTCTTTAAACTTTTGATAGGGATGGTGCCTAATGTAATCTATGAGATGACGTAAACGTCATGTTGCTCTATTCTTTTGTTTTTTCAAAAATTACAAAAATTAAATTTTTTAACTTGTCGCTCTCGTCGATAATATTTACATTAGCGGCAATTTGTTTACATTATTATATTAATGAGTGCATGTGCTTTAAATAATGCCAAGTAAACTTTTATTTATTTATTTACGTCAAAACAGTTAAAAACTGCGTGTGACGAGCTATGGGGAGAAGTGAATTTTGTGCACGTTTTCATAATTCTGTGATGTCTATCCTAAGCCATATTCTAGTCGAATTTTGAATACAGAAAAGAGAGGATTTTTTCGAGTTTTGTTGACAAAATATTCGCTCCTATATAATAAAAATATATTTTCAAAGGTAAATTAGCTAAAAATTCCTGCCCTGAACCCTCATGTTCTTCATGAAAGAATATTTTTGCCGCGATAGTATGGAAAACGATAATTTGAATAACTATATTTCCCACTGAAATTCAGAAGACGTGCACAAATAATGAAGTTACATTTATGTCCAGAAGCAAAACAAGGGACCATCTCAGCATTTGCTCTTGGATCAGGGAAAATGGACGAAAAACCTGATCGAGATGGGGGCCAGGTTTTTCGTCCAGTTTCCCTGATCCATGAGCAAATGCTGAGATGGTCCCTTGTTTTGCTTCTGGACATAAATGTAACTTCATTATTTGTGCACGTCTTCTGAATTTCAGTGGGAAATATAGTTATTCAAATTATCTATCTCGAAAACTCCACCTGTTTCTGTGAAAATTAGCTCAAAATTCCGCATTTAGAAACGCTCAAACGCCATTTTCTATTAGGTGAAGTTTAAAGTATAGTATTTACGTAGCGTAAAGTTCATTTTGGACGTAAAGTATATTTTGAGTGCCAAATTTGAGTGCTTATTGCGGCGTATCCATTGGGACTATCCATGTAGTTTATCAGACAAAATGTGCTTAAAATTGCCCTATGAGCTTATTTTCGAAGTTTCGACGTTTCCTCCCCGGACACTCTGTATATCAACAAGATTTATCCACTTTTTTTATATCAGAATATGAGTTTTCTGTCAAAAATCGCCATTTTTACCGCAGCATTACAATAAATGGTATGCGATAAAGCAAAAACACGAGAATTTTATGACCAGGTTCAATTGTATTTAGTAGGTATAAGATCTAAAGAAATAATACAGGAAAATAACAAATCATAATCACTCAAATATTCTATAAGAACACAAAATTGAAAATTATCATTGTCCTAGTGTCATTTTCCTTTTGTTATTTGACACGTTCTTGGCTTATTTATTCTATGATTGATTGATTCGTGTTTCCGGGCGCGTCAAATACTTAGGTCATTAGTCCCGTAAGTGTAGTGCGTGTTTTTCTCGGGAGGTGGCGATGATCTTTTCCCCGCTGGATGGCGAGATCTGGCGCCGACCTACCGTGGACTAGCGGGGATTTCCCCTCAACCAGGTATCTCCCACCAGCGGGGCACCGCCCCAGCCGGGACAAGCTGTAAGCTCCCATGTGTGGTAGTGTAGTGCATGTTAGTGTAAGTGTGTGTGTGTAAGTGCTCAGGCATTCGCCTGTTGTTGATCGGAGAAACCATGGAAAACTACCGATCAGAGCAGCCGGCCGCTAGAATTCTCCTCCAGACAGCGACTGAATTCGACCTAGCTGACAAGCTAGTGTCGAAAATCCTGCCAGTGTCGGGACTCGAACCTAGGACCTCCCGGTCAGAGGGACTGCAGTGGCATCAGGTTGATGCACTGAGCCATCTCTCCCGGTTTATTTATTCTAGTTTTTCCAAAATACTGAAGTCTAAAAAATTATTTTTCTTAACTACAGAGGGTTTTTCAACTATTTGTTATCCACGTACTCTCTTCAGTCGTATAAATGCGGGTTAATTGTCAAGTTAGGAATTTAAATAGCAAATCCCATTTTTAAATACAATAGTGTCTTTGTTCAAAGCTTTGCAGGAAGATTGCAGGAAAAATCTGCTCACATCCGGAACATTATGGAGTGACATTTCATTTTCCAGACCTTCACGGCATCAGGAACGAGACGGCTGTGATGTAAGTGGAAGCCGCGATCCATAATTGCACCGCAAGAAACGTATTAACAACGAATCGCGTTGACGACATCCATCTACAGTCGTATTAACTTTTTACCTTCCCTTTAAATACGGTTTCATCTGCAACTGTTTCTCTTACAATATGTTGACCTTGTTGGGGTTTGTTCTTTCTGTGAGACCACATTTAGCCAGATCATCTGTGACCCATATCTCCTCGTAGAGCAGTAGAGAGAACTTTCTTTCGAATGAAACTCGACTTATTAAATTTTGACCGAAATTCAAGTTTACACAGTGTGAAGAATTTTTATGTCACAGTTTGCGAAACCCAGACACAAGATATTACCACAGATTTATCCCTACGAGAACTGAAACACTTTTGAAATCATTTACTATTTACGCATATTTCGAACATAAAACAGTTCTATTAATAGTTGCGCCTGCCAAAAGAATAAGCATGAATTGCCGCAATATAAAAAGACAGAATTAATATTTTTAGAAGAAAGGTCTTTACCAACCTCCTCCCCCTCTCCCTGACTGGCCCCAACCCCACTCACAAACGTTCAGTTGATAGAAGAATCGGCGAATTTAAGATACTGAGACTTACTTGCACCACTTTGAATGTTGTTCTAGAGCAGGGGTTCCCAACGGGTCGGTATCGACCCTCGGATCAATGATATTTTGAAGGGGGTCAATGATGATCAAGTGGTCGATTAGGAGACTATAGTCGAATATGAAAAGGCGATTGATAGGTATGTTCAAGATCCTATTGATTAGAAAAATAATATATTAAATGACAGGGATATAATATATTAAATGTGCTAAATGTCATAGGGTCATAATAATATATTAAATGTCACAGGGACTCATGTCGGGTGAGTAAGGTGCATGTTCCAGAATTTCCCATTGCCAGCGGCGCAAAAGTTCTCCGCGTGGGGTGCACAGGGATTATCCTTCACATCATCTCTGCCTAATCTGAACGCTTTAACCCATCTGCGACTGTAGATTATGGCAACTCTGCATCACCACATGCTTTACTCAGTACCTGAAAACATTATTGTTTACTCCGACCTCGTGCCACTTCAGTTTTAAGCCACGAATGTTGCTCTACCTTTGTAAACAAGGCGTTAGGGCGCTTGCACTATTGATATGAATTTCAACGATTTACATACTGCAGTAGACTGACAGAATATTGTTCCCGCTCGCTGCACATACTCGACTAATATTCCCTCCTTCTGTCATGACAGATGGCAACATGCCGACTTTCTGGCTTTAAGTTATAGCAATATTCTTATTATTTTTATTGAACCTGTAAAACTAGCCTACAGAATGGCACAGACTTTCTCGTATTAGTTTTCTATTTTCTTTGGTGTGGACTGGCTATTCGGACTTGCCACATACTCTTGCTAGCTGCCATCTACTGCCTACAAAAGTACATTCTTTTCACAGTTTCTCAATTTGTCGGTTTCCTAATTGTATATTGCGATTATTGTAACTTTGCCCCTCAAGGCCCGTCTCCACGATGGAATATGTCACGGTATTTCGCGTCTTTCTCAAACTTGCCGCTAGATATCGCATGATCGCGACCGTATCAATTATCAATGTTTTTTTTACCTTAGTAGAACAGACACTGTTCTTTATATAACATTTTTTTTATTATTCATGACGTTTCGACCCTGTTTGGAGTCTTTTTCAAAATAATCATGTCCAGGTTTGTTGACAGCGTGTCATATATAAAGAAAAAGCATTTTGATAAAAAAAATTGTCACTTGTTATAAAATAGTGTTTGCGGTCATGCGACATTACCGACATGAGCAAGAAAGACGCGAAATGTGTGATATTCCGGACCATAGGGGCTTGAGGGGCAAAGTTATAAAAATCGCACTATAGAACCGAAATTTTACATTAAGAATATTAAAGAAGAGTAAAACCTCGTCCTAAATGCCAATTATCACTAAAAAATTTGGAACAGTTTTTTTAAAAATTGGCGTTTAAGAATTACTGTAAATCCGAAATTTGAAACTTTTTTTCACAAGAACCTTTTGAGTTTTCGAAAAACTCCATTTGAAGTAATTTGAAGTATTTTAACTCATAAATGCAATAATGTTTACAAATTGCTGGAAATGTGCATATTAACGGCGTGAGAAGTATTAGAAAAAATTTCATTTGTGCAACTTTTGAAAAAAAAAACACAAGAATACAGCAAAATTAATTTTTTGTCAAATTAAAGAGTGCAGTTAGCACTATCCGTTGGAAAAATTTGAAGAAAAAAATTGGCGCTATTTTTGAGAAATGGCGTTTGAGCGTTTCTAAAAATGCGGAATTTTGAGTTCATTTTCGAGAAACGTTGTATAATATTATTTAAAGCACATGAACTCATAAATAAAATCATGTGAATAAATCATCGCTAATGTAAATATTACCGACGAGAGAGACAATTAAAAAAAAAGTTATAGAAAAACACGGCGTTTATGTCATCGTATAGACTACATGTAGTGTAGAGTTTGTCATCGTATAGAGTACCTTACCAAAAATTTAAAGAAACTATTGGTGTTACAGAATGGAACAGACTTTCTCGTACTACTATAATGAATATATACTTCTGCTATATTGTTTAATAATTGTATTGTTTTTTGATCTTAATAGAACAGACACTATTTTTATATAACAATTTATTTAATATTATTCGTGACGTTTTGATCCTGTTTGGGGTCTTTTTCAAAAGAATCATGTCCAGGTTTGACAGCGTGTCATATATAAAGAAAAAGCATTTTGATAAAATAAATTGTCTCTTGGTATAAAAACAAGTCATGTTGTACACATAATCAGGGCAACTGGTAGGCGAACACGCGAAACGTCATAAATAACAATTACGGACCGATTATTGAGTGTAATAATATCAATTGAGTATATATTGAGTAATATTCTCAATTATTGAATATCAATAATCGGCCCATAATATTAATCAACAGAGGTCAAGAAATCAAGCACGTATAAATAACAATAAATATAATGTTATATAAAAACACTGTTCTATTAAGATAAAAACCATTCTCGTACTAGTTAGTTTTCTAATTTGCAAAGTTGGCTTATGAAACTCATTTCGCTTGATCATACTTTTACGGTGGCCTGGACTCAGAATCAATCGTAGCTGATTACATTGCTTCAAATTATATTAATGCTAATTTCGCGATAATTTACAAGGTGTACATGTATGACTTCCACTAAATAAAGCGATGAACATCACTTTCATGGAAAGGAGTAGTAGGAAGAGTCGATGATGTGTTCTCTTGAAATTTCTCGAAAATTAATCGTCATCCCTTTTACGCACAGTTAAAAAAGAAATGAAGTTCTAGGAGAAGAACTACCTGTAGAATTACATGGAAGACCGAAAGTAGTGGCATCTAAGAAGTATGCACCATTGAGTTCATGTTGCATTGAGCGAGCTTTTCTTCTTTCAAGTGTGCGTTGAGAGGTAATTGGAATTCTTTCTCATTAGATACTATAGAATTATACGTGATTGTTCATTGGAACAGCACGTTTTAAAGTTAATTTTTTGTTTGATTGCTAATTTTCAAGGGAATATTTAAGAAACTGAAAATTTGTTCTTACATTTTATGTGTTTTTTAAGAACTTTACTCAAGTTCAGATGTAAAAACATTGATTTAAATGAGTTAGTAGAGTCTACTTTATTTGTTATTATTTAAATGAGTCTACTTTAAATTTATTTATTGCAATAAATTGGCCAGACGTTTACGAACATTATTAGAAACGATCTAAAAATCTAAAAGGGGTCGTCCATAAATTACGTGAGGCGATTTTTATGATTTTTCGACACCCCCTCCTCCCTTGGTGAGATGTCGTGAGATTTGGCTCGACCCCCTCCCCCTTCTAATCTCACGTAAGATTTTCCAAAATGCGTATTTTTAATGTAAATTCGTCAATTTCTGATTGCATTGGGATTTATTTAAAAAATATAATTTGCTTAATTATATTTAAGACTAGATATGACTAGTATTTAGAAAATAGAGTGACTGAATTACAATGAATATTATTACACTTCTAAAAACACTGCAATAATTCATGCCGGCCATCTCGTACGTGGCAGCGTTTGTCGATTTGGCAGGCCGGTGGCGGCTAAACAATTTTTTACTCTGAGGGAAAAAGTCTAACAAATATTATCGAACATTTTAGCAACCGTAAAATAAATATCACTATCTGTATTTTTTCAGAAAAAAATACCAAACTTAAGGTGCATTTTATCAAAAGTTCGTTTCTTTTTACCAAACGCTCGGTAATTTTTCTTAAAAAAATCTGTAAACATTTTTATTAATTAAAAAAGATTTATCTCATTAATAATAAAAAGTTTGATAATTTTGGTTAGATTATTTTTCCCAGTATACTATGTTATTTATTGTAGCATTCACATAACCACGATAAAAATGATTGTGAAAGATTTAGCTATATTTTAGAATATAAACGTGTTTTACTTAACTTGTCACAGTTTCCCCGCAATTTAGCACTTTTTTTGCGAAGAAACAAAAATTGATATTTGCCGAGATCCCCCTCTCCCCACGTAAGATTAGGTGAGATTCGCTTTACCCCCTCCCCCTAAAGGTCTCATGTAACTTATGGATGACCACAAATGGGCTAAATCGACTTTTCGAAAAGCCTAAAATTACGTTTATAAAATCCTAAAAATCCTGGCTCTAGTTATAAATAACTACAAATCAAGAAATAAAAATACAATTTAAATTCTGAATAATGAAAAACTATTTATAAGAAAGCATCGAGTCGGTTAGACACTACACCTGTAGCTCCCCCCTCTCCCCTAGAAAAATCCCGGTTGCGGCAGTGGTATCGAGAGAACATTTGGAAATCATTTGGTGAATATGGAGTACTCCTAAGTTGAGAATTTTTGAATATGGAATCCATATCCGAAAATGTATTTTTTATCGATTTACATGTGTATATTTTATTTTTATTATATATAATTCGTAAGAAAATAATTTCATTCACTTTCGTGCCACTTCAGTTTGCATACTGTATTATGCTCCGTCCAGGGGTGGATCCAGCCGATCATTGGGGGGGGGGTCATAGACTTTTGTTAAATAATAAACAGATTTGTCGTTTTATTGTATATTTTTGTAGTGTATAAATGATTCTATACAATATTATTTTTTAAATAATTACATAATTCTAACATAAATATTTAAATAAATGTTGACAAATAAAAAAGGTAACAATTTTTTTTTCCTCTAGGCTTTTTGGGGGAATGCCCCCTTGCCCCCAGATCCGCCACTGGCCCCGTCCCACTTTCTTCGTTCTGAGAGAGCCTACAAGTACACGTATGTATCAGTGCAGGTATAGGACTTAATTTCTTTTGGCCTTTTGCATATTTTTTCTCTTCAACTCTGTGAAAATCATTTTCGCCGGACATGATTAGTAACCTGTGGGAGGGAAATCATCGCCCTTCCTTTATTGGCTCCCACGTTACGTCTTCTCAGACAGAGCTACTATTGGTGGTTGCTAGGACACCGGTGGCAGCGCGGCGCCATTACGTGGCTCCCAATGCCAAACACAATGTTTCTTATCGTTAAAACTGACCCACTGAATCCTTGGTCTTGATAATACGTACCTGAAGGAAAAATCCCAGAGAAAGATACCTTCAATTCATGTCATGTAATATTATAAAACAAATGTTGGCGTTATATGGAGGAATGGATGTAGGCGTTCTTGCATTTGTAATATTATTTTAGAAATAATGATATAATTCGAAAATAAATATTTAAATAAATGTTGACAAAAAAGGTAACAAACGTTTATCTCTAGGCCTTTGAGGGGGGGGGCATGGCCTCCATGCCCCCTCCCCCCGGATCCGCCACTGGCCCCGTCCCACTTTCTTCGTTCTAGGAGAGCCTACAAGTACACGTATGTATCTGTACAGGTATAGGAATTAATTTCTCCTGGCCATTTGCATGTTTTCTCTACATCTCTGTGAAAATCATATTTCGCCGGCCATGGTTAGTGACCTGTAGGTGGGAAATCGTCGCCCTTCTTTTATTGGCTCCCACGTAGTAGCAGGAGGGTACGTTACGTCATCTCAGACAGAGCTACTATTGGTGGTTGCTAGGACACCGGTGGCAGCGCGGCGTCATTACGTGGCTCCCAATGCCAAGCACAACAATGTTTATAAACGTCAAAACTAACCCACTGCATCCTTGGTCTTAATATTAGGTACCTGAGGGGAATATTCCAGAGAAAGATACCTTCAATTTATGTTACGTGTTATTATAAAACGAATGTTGGCGTTATATGGAAGGATGGATAAAGGTGTACTTCCATTTGTAGCACAAAAATATAGAGGGACAATACAGGTAACTTTGTGAAAAGTTATTTAAAATATAACTTAGATAAATTTAAGTTTAAGAAAAATTCAATGGAAATGATTTGGTAAATCAGGATACCAAAAACAATGCTCGGACCGTTTCATTTTATAAAATGTTCTAAATATACCATTAGTTATCATTTTCATAATTTATTGTTTAAAATTCTCTGACAACTCACGCAACGCTATGTTCTTAGAATATCCCTTGCGAATCGTTAATTTTTTAATGATGATTATGCAAAAAATGTTATTTTTTCAAACTGGTACATCACGTGCATTTGCCTTCGGATTTAGGGCATGGGTACACCTAAAGATCGCTTTGGTGTGATGCGAGGCCATGGACACGAACCCTGAGACATGACGAAATGACTAAATGCGATGACAACGATCGAGTGACATGTGACTCAGGTATGAGAGGACAACTGACAGAAGGTCCAATGAACGGAAAGTTAAAAGCGCGTTTTCACGAAGCGATTTAAATTGAACGGAAGAACCAGATGCACCGGTAAAGTTTGACCGGTTCACGCTTTGGTGGATGAATTAAACAAATCCATCAACTTTATTCAAACAAATGTTATCACTACAGATTTCATTCAATTCGCTGATGAACTAAAATCGTTCAATTAAATTTGCATCGTGAGAACGCGCTTTAAGGCGTGCAATGTCGAACGAATTTTCTTGAAATGAAATGAATACGAATACCACAAAAATATCCGATCGACGCACTTATTCCCATGCAGTTCCCATGTGCTTTTCTCCACATGCTCAATCTCGAATACATGACGAAACATTTAGGTCATAAAGAAGCAGAAAAAAAGATGATGGAATAGGCATCTTTCTTCTGCATTGCATTTTTCAAAGCATTTACATTCATTACCGACTTTTTTAATGAATATATGAAAAGGAATGCAAATATCCAAGATGTCACGAATCATCCATCCAAAATATATATGTTGAAATGTTGGTATTATTGGTCACTGCTGATTACAGAACAAATGAAGGGCATAGTCTTGACGGAGTTGACAGAGTAAGGCAGTGACGAAAAGACAGCAAAATCGGAATGGTGTTGAAACACATGTGCGCAGCAAGAAACTTAATAAATTAATTTGTGGGGAATATTGATTCTTACACAAGTCATAATATAGTTGGAATCGATGTTTAGCTTGCAAAGTCATAACCAGGTAAAATAAACTAATACATTTTCTAAAATGTTCCTCCTGCAGTATGTTTGTGACTGTTAGGTACAGATTTCTATTAAGAGAATCTTTTGTTTTTGTATGCTAGGTGTTATTTCACCTCTCCCAATTTACTTCAGCCCTCAGTTCGAGGGGACCTAATTTATCACCATTATCTGTTGGACCTAAGTCAAGAAGTCTTAACCCTAGGAAGCAGAAGAAAGATGATGTAAACATATGTATTGATAGTTTCAATGAAGTGAGTTTAAACTAATGTGTGATACAGTGTAAGTAAAACTTCAGAACTGACAGTAAACTTGCCAAATTTTGTTAAATTTCAGGCACTTAGAAACTTTTCAGACTCTGCATTCTGTGATGAGTTGAACAAACTCAAGTTAACTGTACCTGAGAAATTGTCGATGTACCTTGTTCTTAGTCAACCAATTTCTAGGTATAAGGTCTCCTGGAAATGGAGAGAATCATTTATTTCTGGCGACTCATTTTTGGAAAATAAGCAAGGCCTCCAAAGGAGAACTTTATCATACTTAAAGGATGGGCCTATTTCGGTTTCTGCAAATTTATCCAGAAGGATTGTGCATTCTCTACTTCTGGATACCCCTTTTGTTCTTGGTAAGAATATTGTATTAGTTCACGTTGGTTTATTTATTGTTTGAAAACTTGCGATGTATGAATCATATTTTTAACATGCTTCTGAGTGTACTTTCCCCATTTTAAAATATTGGGCTTTATAAGACAAGCTTCACCATGATCTTCACATTTTATTGTAACCCAACTGTTTTTTCCTTGAATTTGTTGTTTACTTCTCATTGCTCACATAAAAACAGTTTAATTTCTTAATTAATTTTACTTTTTATTAAATCAGAATATCTTCATATTTTATACTTTCTCTGCGATTTGTTCATATGAATCCTGGAAATATTGAAGGCACTTTTAGAATATTTAACATTGTGTACAATTATCCACTTATTATTAACTTTGTGTAGGAAGATTTCTTAAAACATGATATGTTCTTTATATTCAAGACATGCACAATTCAGTTTTTCAGATCAACATGCAGATGCCGTGAAATTATGATTCTCGTTCAAAACTATTTAAAAATGCAATAAATATTTTCGCTAGAAATATTGTGGCAATATGTTATTGTGACTGTGTATGAAATTAATCTCAGAATTCTAAACTACAGTTCTGCTAGAACCTGAAGAGTGTTTTGTGGACAGGTTCAGTTCACAAGGTCTTATTTCATTTCCTGCTGAGAAAAAAATGGTGCGCCACACTAACTATTCTCACTTGCATACATGCTATGTATTTTCTGTAACAGTCCTGTCATAAAATTTAATTTTCATTACCACGATAAAAAAATTATATTTTGTATGCAAGTTGAAGATTCTTGCTTTTTATTCCTCAGGTAATAATATGTGCTAAAAGTAAAGTTTTGTAGTTTAAATATCTACTTTGTAAAACTTAATATCTATCTATCCCCCTCCCCTAATGTTGCTGCTGAAATATTGAAAATCCTATCAATTAAAAAAAGGAATTTAATCAAAATTTTAAATATTTAAAGGCAAGTTTGTTAAGAAACTAAACTTCTCATCGTTGAGTGACATTCTTGCATCAACCAGCAACATTCCATATCATAATATTATCCAGTGGTGCTTGACCCATCACTTCGTTATGCCAATTTCTTGTGTATAGTTTAATCATACATAATTTTTTGTTTTTTTTAATTTTATATTTTGAAAAATTAATTAATAAATAATTGTTTTAAGAACTATTGGGGGCCCTTTGAGCCTGTGCATTAGCATGGCACTGTTTGTATTGGGTTGTACTACAGATAACGTAGACAAAGCAGTTTTGCTAACTGAGAGGTCTAAAAGTGTTTTTGATTTCCTTGTTTGTTAAAATCAATGATGTTTTTATCACAAAAAGATTTCTTATGATAAATAGAATGTTCTTTCTTGGGGGGGGGGCGTAAACAAAGGGACTTCATGAATTTTGCTGCAAAGCATGGACGCTATGTGTCATGTATCTGGTTTATCTTTCGTAGTGCATTGAGTTCTATTTGCATTTTATTTTAAAGTTCATCATGAACATTCAGATTCCTTCATGTTCAGAAAGTGAAATGTTGCAGTAGTACATATTAGAAGGTTTAGATATTTTAATTTTATGTTTGCATATACTGACAAGAATCATTCTGTAATTTGTTGTGTTAGTGTGTGATTTATCATTGCTCTGTGATAGGCATACAAGTGAGGGGCTTCAAAACAGAACGGAATGTACTTGCAGAACAAGCTCGCAATCCTAGTCTGGTGGTGAGGTTGCGAAAACTTTTAGGCTTCCAGAGTCCGTTGGTTAACTCTACCCCTCCTGCTCCAGCTTCAGCAGAAGGTGAGAATTTTAAAATGAATGACTTGTTTGTTCGTCTGTACAGGATGCTTTTGGAGTTACAGTACACACTTTGGGAAGTGGCAGTGTATAATATTTTGATACAGAGCCAAAAATGTTATATACATTGAACATCTGATGCTTTCAACAATTTGAATGGTATGTTGGAATGACTTCATGAAAATAATGATAATTTATAGAACTTAAAATTTGATTATTAAAAATATTTCATAAGAAAAGTAAGACCAAAACATTGTCATTGGTTGTTCAAAATTTCATTCCTAACCACTTCTTTTCAATTATCCAAAAGTATATATGATATATACTTTTTAAAGTTGCTTATTAATTTCAGTTTATTACTGACGAAGTATTTGATATTATATAATGCGTAAGATTGAGCACAGTTGTGCAATATGAAACAAACTCCAAAGTAATTTTAAGGTACAGATGTGTGACATGGACATCGTTTCAGCAATGATGAGCTACCATTATTCACATCTTCTGATTTTTACCCAATTTTCAATAAGATTAAAATTTGCATAACAGTAAACATGCATTCAATCTGTTAATGAGCAACCTACAGCAGCAAAAAATTCTGAACAACTGTTTTCTAGCTGTTGCTGTTGGTCACATATCTTCTTCTCTTCCTGGAGGTGATGTGGAACGACTGAAAGGAATCGTGGCTGATGAGTCCTTAAACCCAGAGGAGCAACAGAGAATGAAAGTGGCCTTTGCTGAAGGTTATCTGGCAGGAAGCGGCCAAAGGGTGCCAGGTCGCACAATGAAGTGGCTCAAAATTGTGCAACAATTGCTTACTATTGTTATTTTCCTTGCCATCTTTGTTTCCTTCATGGGTAAGAGAAAGTTTTAGTTGGTTAGCACTGTTGATGTCTTACATGGATTGATATGAAATGAATTTACCTAGTTTCCTCTTGAATTGATATGAAATGAATTTACTTATTGTAGTATTGTGCAATTAATTTTTGATTTCACTGGATAAAGAATGACAATATGGTTTTCTATAGTCTGTGCTCACTAGATGAAGGGAAAAAATCTAAGAGGCACTCTAATTCAATGTGATTCATGGGAAAATAAAAGTAATACCGTATTTACTCAAATATAAGTCAACTCTGAATATATGACGACACCCTAATTTTGAAGGGACCTGAGAATTTTTTTAATATTTATTAATTCTTACTATTTAGTCAAAATAAAATTCCAAAGATTGTTGTTACAAACGGTTATAGACCTTTAACACAGAAGTTAAAAGGTTTATATAAAAAATTTATACAATAAATAAGATTAAGACCAAAGGTTTACTAGCTGATTAAAAAAAGTGAAACACTTTCTACATTGTATGTAATATAATAGGTTGTACATACTTCTGTTGATCCTCTCCTATATTTTTTCAATAGAATAGATGAATTTTGTGGCTCTCACATGCATCCAATCTTTATAAATAAGGTCTCTAGGGAAGAGAATTTCATGGAGATGTGATGAATTACACTTTAACTTTTAAAATATGAAGTGGTTGTTAGAAGAAACACATCTAAATATTCATGCCAAATGCAACTGCAACACTTTGGAAGCGTGGTTGACATCTATATAGTTATATAACTCCAAAATAAAGCTTTCTAGGTCCTGGAATTTTGAGGCCTAAGGTCTCACACTGATCTACTGGATGAGATATTGGACATTCTATTACATTTAGTTGGTTTAGCACTTCTTGATTCTACCTCACATGTTCAGAGACATGCAGAATCTGCAACTGTATATGGAATTAAACTAATTACATGGTATTCCATGCAGTTGAATTGCACGGGTGTACTTCTGTTTGGTTATAATAGTTTTTTTCATTAACAAGGATGTATTGTACTATTATGTTGAAATACATTGAGTTACAAGAAGATATATAGAACAAGAGACAGAGGATAAGAGGGTCTTGAAGGAAAAGATATTGTGGGCTTAATATGGAAATTGAAGGATAGGAAAGTGGGTGGGGTTTAAAACATGCGAGAGTTCTCACATGGGTAAGCTAGTTTTATAACTACTTCTTCGTATTTCTACTACTTCTATGGACATGAATTACACGTAGTTTTTTAAAGTACTTGGTCATCTTGGTCTTCTTTTTGCACTTTATATTGCATACACGTTTTTGAATCCATGGTGCCAATTTCTCAGTGTCACTTGGGCTTTGAGGTTATTGTCCTCGTTGATGTTATTTTACGAAATGTTTGGCCCTTCAATGCCAACTGGACCGTGGCCTACCAGCCTGGAAACTTTCTCTGATGGAGATCCATATTTTGTCGGAAAGGCAGTATTTGTTGTCATTCACAGCTTTTCACCACTGTAGGTGTTCAAACACCAAAAAAACGTGTTTTTTCTAGCTTTTGAATATAAAAAAGGATCTGCCTAAAAAAATGCCAATCCTTGTGCCTCATTGAGAGGAATAGAACAAGCTATTGATCACTTCTGTAGGTGCAGTAAGTCACTCAATACACGTTTTGATTGCCTAAACACACAAAAACACATCTTTGGAGAAATTTTTAGAATCTCCTGGATGGATCTGCAAACAAATCAGTTCCCCATCAGGAGATCAAAACATGTTGAATGACATCTCATTTGTCTGGATTGGTGGACGGGAAAGGGGGAGGTCTAACCATGAGTCACACACATATGCAGGTTAACAGTTTGGATGTAAGTATAAGGATGTAAACAGTTTGCAAAATATTGGTGACATCTATATTTTACATATCTGTAAATATTAGTTCAGTTTCTATTTTCTTCAGTTTCATTGTCTCAAAAATCTATCAGGTATAGTATTCGCTAAATTTGATACTAAGAAATAGTTGGTTCTGTTTTCCTTCTAAAAAATTTGTGTGGGTTCAGTACCGTAGGTTAAAAATTTCTATTTGTTCGATATTTATTATTTTTTAACTGTTCTTCATTTAATAATTTTTATTCTTGTTACAGCCAGTGCAAGTGGATCCATGTTTCGTATTCAACTTGGTAATCAAGTAGAAGTAGATCCTGAAGAAATTCATGTTACATTTGACGATGTGAAAGGTGTAAGGGAAATTTTTTCAGTTTGTATTGCTTAAGAACTATATTACGTAAAGCATTAATCAATGTAATTAATTACTCAAAATAGTTTCAATTATATATAATTTATAAGTATAATACTAATGCGATGAAGTTAGAAAATGAGGGCAAAATACTTTTTATTAATTTTTAATAATTTACACTAATGCCCATGGGTGTCATTTCAACACAGGTTGATTCTCCCGGCTGTCATTTTCTGAATTCTCAGACTAACAATACCCAAATTTAGACTTCTCGATAAATGACTGCACGATTTATCTCAGATGTAATTGTTAGATATCAGTACTTTTCCCCTCAAAAAGATTGCATCTTTCCGAAATAAAACTATCTGTCGATACAGTAAAAGATCCTTGAATTTCCTTAATACTACCTGTCAAATTATTCTTGCTTAAGTAATATGTGGTATAGAAAGATGCACTTTCTGCTGCCGCAAGGAATGCGTTCTGAAATAACTGATATAAAAAGAACTGATATAATGATATTGCAAAATATGCTACACTGTTCTATGCAGAACATCGAAGTTGCGACAAATGGCCCTGACTACCCATTCTCTAAGTTGAATGAACATTCTACCCCTTCGTTTTCCGGATTCCACATGAAAGATGAGAGCATGTCCCAATTCTTGGAGTTACTTCGTGAAATCACTTCATGAGGTTGACAGTTGCACAGGAAACGTTTTATTTTGTTGAGTGTTTCGCTTGCAATGTAGTTAGCAAATATGTACATAAATGAGTGACAACACATTTTTTTGATTTAATAGTGTATCAATGCCATTGCCGAATTCCTCTAATACATGTTTCTGTAGAACGATGTAATTCAGTTCTCTTTGAATGATTGACTGCAGCACTGAATTATTTACTTTCTTAGCGTTTTCCAATTCAAAGGAAGGACGAGTTCTCAGGTTACTACATTGTACAGAAATGTAAAGAGCGTAGAAACTGTTTACTTCAGGGAAATTGTAGTAACTTTCAATCAGTTTTCCTTTGATATTTTCATAATGTACAACAACGAAAATAGGCACACAGGAAAAGAAAAAAAAACTTTATGCAAGAGAATCGATTTTTAACCCAAAGATGATTTCGTGCAGGTGCTTATTCAGCCATGACCACGCTGTGGGCCGGTCCTCGAACTGCACAATTGGTTGGTTTGAGACAAAACTGACACACCGCCTGATGGGCGAATCACTTGGCAGCGGTGGCAGGTTCACATGCATGTTTGCCATACGATATAAACCATGACGTGATGTGACCTAGCATCTGACAAATGCAAGGACACCGACCATAATATGGGTTGCGAATGGCAGTGGTCCAGTACCCCTCAGTAAACCTTGGTGGAACTTTTGCGTGCGAGAATGTTTGAGTTCTATTGAAGTATTTGTACACCACTGAATGCAGCATCGAAGTTTTTTCTCAGTTTTTTACGCTTTCACACCAGTAATATACTAGTTTTCTAATTTTTATTAATTGTTGCATGGCACATAAGGTGATGCCATTTTATCTGTAATATTGACCTGTGGGATTGGTTAATTGTCCATGTGCCTCCCACAAAGATTCTTCAATGTACTGTTCGGCCCTGCATCTCCACAAAATGCTGCAAGAAGCATCAATTTCAAATTCCGTGCCTAGAGATAATCGATAAACTTGGTATTTCCATGAATGAATATTTCACATCCAAAATTAATTTTAGTTTATCACGATATTTAGAATAATCTTCACGTATGTGGCAATCTTACGCCCAAGGCACTAGTTCATATGAATATGTTCTAAAAATAACAATTCCAGCATTCCAGGAGATTCAATATTTTTCATAAATGTTGGATGTGTTTATCATTTATGTTTACGCCGCTGTGTACCATGGCTATCGTTTTGAACAAAATTGAATTTCATCAGGTACATTTAAAATATTTATTGAAGAGAACCTATGAACATTTGATAATGTTTTCTAGTGTAAGCTAAGTGATGCTTTCCGGAATATTACTCAACTGTTTCACCGTTTACGTATGGTACACAAACGAGGAAATGCTTCATGCAGGAGACACCACTGGCTGGTGTCGTAGCAGCCAGTTTAATTGTCGTGCCCAGAAGTGATTTTTAAATTCAATTTTCTCAAAGACTTTTTAGTTTTTTGTTTGTGTTTGGGAAAACTGGACCTGCCATTCTTCACGACTGGCAACACAGAATTTGGGGTGTTTTTTTTTGAAACAGGAGTTTCAAGACGCCCTGTATAATATCAAGCATATCTTTTTTTCTTTCTGTATTTTAAAATAATTAAATATTTTTTGGAAACATCACTACTTGTAAAAGAAATCATTGAGAAGGTTAAGAATATAATAGAAAGTAAAATCACAAAATCTTAATTTCAGCACAGCAACCAGCTGAATATAGAGAGGTGTTGAAATGGCAATTGTGGGTGATATAGATAGGTAATGAACCATGATTGTTCAGAATTACATTAATTCCACATTACATTAACATCTATACGTAACACATCTATACATAGTCATTAACATCTATACGTAGCGCATCCAAGAAGTAAGTTTCCCTTAGGTCTAGCAGGTAGCAGGCCTTATATTTGAAAAGGCTAATGAAGGTGCTTGAGAGTAATAAACATGGCAATCGTAAGTGCCAGGTAGCACTGCTTGATTCCTCACAGTAGCAATAATTATATCGCCAGCTGCTTGAGTCTATGATAGTTTTCCAATGCTCAGAACATGATGCGGTTCACAATCCATCATCAGCTTCTGTAAAGTGTATGAACTAGACATGAGCAAGAAATGGGTGCATTGGTGATGCAGGAAATTCTCAGAAGTTCAGTCAAATGTGCATGATGTGGAGCACAGTGGGCAGCGATCCATCACAGATGATCTGGTGGAGTATGTTATGCTGCGCATTGTGATGATCTGACGCTTCTTACAGAAATGGAGATTATAGATCGCAGTAGACATTTCCTGTAGATTTCCTGTTCTTTATTGTACTAAATTTACTGTTTAAGAAAGTGTGTGCATGATGGGTGCTGAAGCAACTGACGCCCAAACATTAAATAAAGCACATGAGATCAGTAGTGATATTTCTGAAGCGGTACAGTGATGAGGGCAATGAGTCTCTGGATCAATTTCCACTGGCGATAAGAAATGGAGTTAATGCAGTTAATGCACTGACATTACACTGAATCTCTAAGACCAAATTGAAGCACACATTGTTGACAAATATCTCATTCTGTTGGTGATTGTGGGAAAATAGTGCAATAACTGCTGTATAATAAAATTTTCCCATGAAATTGTTTTTTCTCTTTGTTGAAATTTAAGGAAACATGCTGGCCTAGGGAAGCTTACTTTCTGATTAAGCCTCGTAGTGGTGTTTAATTTATACAAGTAATTTCTTACAATTGCCTTTGAATTTGAAGTAATGTTCTTTTTTGAGAAATTTATGCTCAAAAAACAAATATTTAAAATTTTGTTTGCCTTCACATTCAGTGGTGATATTTGGTTTATATTTTTTATACTTTTAGGCTGATGAAGCAAAGCAGGAATTAAAAGATGTTGTTGAATTCTTGAAGAATCCTGAAAAGTTTTCGACATTGGAGGCAAGCTCCCAAAAGGTGTATTATTAGTAGGTCCACCAGGGACAGGCAAAACACTGCTAGCCCGTGCAGTGGCAGGGGAAGCTGGAGTCCCCTTTTTCCATGCTGCCGGCCCTGAATTTGACGAGATCCTTGTGGGACAAGGTGCCCGTCGTGTACGAGACCTTTTCAGTGAGTGAATTTCTACTACAAAACTAGAATCAGGAAATTTAGGCTAAAGCTAAATTTAATTATTATTTGCAAAACAAACAATGTTTTAAAAATAAATAAAATTATGGCCGAAAGAAAAATGTAAAATTAAAAAAAATACGTCTCTTAAGCAAGGCTGGTATGATTTAAATCAATATTTATTATTTGTAATATTTGAAAATATATTTGTATTTTAAATATTTGTAAAATAAAAATTACTCAGATAAGAAGACTTGAATTGATTTGAAAGTTGATATAAAGAATACATTATATTTCTTATAAACTTTTTCACGTAATTGAACAGTTTTGAGAAAATAAAATACTATAAAATTAACAAACTTGTGAAAGAACAATAAACAATGTGTAGTCGACTTGTATACTAATAGACTTAGATGATTAATTAGGTTTTAATACAGCATTTAATTGTCTGTTGATAAAAACTTATTTAGCAGCAATTCCGCTCTAACACATAACAAGCTAGTTCTGAGAAAAACATGTTTAAAGTTTCAATGGTGTCCATAATTCTAGATTTGTATTAAATGTTTGCTAAAGCCATTTAAAGTACATCTTAAAGATGATGAGTATTAATAAAAATGGAATTTTGATTAATATGCATTTAAAGAACAAATTATTGTTGATACTAATGAAAATAGTAGTTAATCGTACAAGTATTAATAATATTAACCTTTTTCTTTATGGTATATTGATAATATTCATATTTAAGTGCGAAGCATACGTCCCTCTGACCATTAAAGGATCAATGGGAAAGTGCACAAGTAACAATCATTTTACCACA
>JAHLJT010008446.1:261036474-261081565 GCA_031308135.1 Acheta domesticus
GCAAGTCCATGGTGAATGCCAAGAATACAAATGCAAAATTTTTAAAGTTTATTTATATAATACAGTTTTATAGATATGCATTGCTTCGTATCACCATTATAGCTTTTTGTCAAGTCTGTCAGGTTTGTGACATGAAAGACAATGTAAAAACATAATTACATCTGACTGACTTAATCTGTGAAAATAAGACAACGCTGAATTTTGCACATGAGATATGAAAAATCTCTTAATATATTCAGATAAATGGTATATAATTTCAGGGATCATTTATTATTTGTTCATAATTTTGACACCATAATAAATCAAGTATTTTAAATAATTTTGAAAAAATCCTTCCACCCTTTCTTGTAAATGGATATTACATTTATTTATTGTTAGTTTTCTTTTTCATTGGTTGATAATTGTGACTTGCTGGATAAAAGAAGAAAGAAAAAAAAAAATTGCCTGTTGAGATGTGTCATTCCACGGCCTGACAGAGGGATACAGAGAAGGTTCCCATGTGCTCCATCTTCTATTCTCTTGCTCTCCATTTTGTACATTACCATTGTTCTTTTATCACCGTTTATTCATCCTCACTGACCTTTTCTGTATGCTGATTGCCCACCCATGGGTTTGCCATGCATGGCAACCCATGTTGAAGAGAATGGGTGACCTGGGGTTTGAGGGGTCTTAACTCTGTTCGTTGTGTGAACCCCAGCATGTCCTGGTGACTGTGAATGTGTACTGCAATTCCCAGTATGCTATCTTTGACCTTGGCCTCTTGTAGAACGCAATTGGGAGCCTTTGCACTCCCTGCAAAATCCCCTGAGCAACCCTGGCATTGCAATAGTGTATTCCCTTGTTGGGGCCCGTGGTGAGGCTGGGAACCATGGGCATGAACTGAAATTCTCTATGGATTCAATGACCACCTCATCAATCTCTACCCAAAAGAAGAGACTGATAAACTGACTATGCTGCATTTTCTAATAATAGAATATGCTGAACAGGGTTGCTCTTTTAAAAGGGTCAACTTTGTACGATTTGCCCAAGCCATTGAAGATTGATTTGGAAAGCTTCAAGTGGTGGTTCATCAGATAAATGGTACTGATCTCTGACTCTTTGAATCTCCCTCTGACAGCTAGATTGAAAAATGTTGAGAACTTGAGATGGTGAGCCTCCAGTTTAAGTCATTTACCCACCCTAGCCCCAGTCTGACAAAGAAAGTTGTGAATCTCCAGAACTTCTTGGGAGAAAACAGAGAGGGTTTTAAAATCTTTCTTTGAGGCACAAGGTGTTATAGATATGCACAGACAAGTGAAAACGAAATCCCCACTTCCACTTTGATCCTTCCTTGACTGGCCTTTGCTTCCAAAACAAATCCCTTGCAGATTCTACAACCTTAAAGGTGTGCTGAGCCCTCTGCACTGTTATAAACACCAAAAGGTAAGCCAGTCACTGGAACGCTGCATGTTAGACAATCCCATATAGACCAAGTATGTCAAAACATTGCTCAGTGAAACTTCCTGCTTTAACTGCAAGTAGCAAATTTGAACTGATGCCCAATTTTCATCAAGGAGAGGGAAATCCACAAAATCAGGATGACTGACATAGTGTCATTTCCAAAACCAGAGAGGAGATATCGGGTAAAACATCCCTGCATGTACGCAAAAATTTTTATGCTGCGCTAAATCATCCCAAGGTTGGTAGCAAATTTCCAAATGGAGCTTGTTGCTCCTTAAGCACATAAAACTCCCTATGGAAACATCACAAACCACTAAGATCATTACACCCTCCAAATACTTTGACCGAGTCTACTCTGGAAGTTTCTATTGGCAGGTGGCCATTACTCCCAGGGCCACCAGTCAGAGACCACATCAAAGCCTGACCACTTGCACTGAAGGGTGATGGTCAACCACATGTGGCTTCCAACCTCTCTGGCAATGGTCAAGAAGACTCCGCTGCAGAGGGCGATCCTGGCAACCCTTCTTGGCACTTTGTACAAAGGGAGAGGAACAACGAAAAAGGAGATATGCGATTTAAAACTCTCAATGGTTCTCCTGTCATGGAATTTAAATGATTTGCACACCCATTTGAAAGACTGCCTTTCCTCATCATGGGTGACTTCAATAACTACAATCCTATATTGGACTCTCCTCAAACTTGCCCGAGGAAAACCATTGTGGAAACAGTAATAGAGAACTACAATCTCATTCTGTTGAATAAAGGTCTGCTCACCCAGTTTTCAATTGCCTCCGGGACCTTCTCAAATACAGATTTAGCCATCTGTAGCCAATCCCTCAACTGCACTGTTTCTGGTGATTTATATGGGAATAATCATTACCAAGCCCTGCTGCATATTAGTGTTCTTGTTCCATCTCCTGCTTGACATCCTCATTGGATATTGCAGCAAGCAGACTGGCCAGAGTTTGAGTGGTTCTTCTGCCTAACTGATGGGCCTTTCAAAAATATCAGTACAATGACCTTCCATTGAGGCATCTTCCACCCAACGCAAACTGAGACATAACTCAGTACCATGGTGGAACCCAGAATGTGTGAATGCAATCACAACGTGTAAGAAGGCTAATCCAGTTGTTGAAAAATCAACAAAATATAAGTGATCACAAGCCAGAATAAGACAAGACATATGCGAAAGCAAATCGGTTTCCTGGAGAACCTACATATCATCTTTTATGTGTTGCACCCACCAAATGCCATCTGAATGAAAATATGAAAAATTAAAGGAATCTTCCCTCCATTTCCCCCAAAACAAGATAAACTATTCCTTCTTAATCTGTACAATCTAGTACCATACCAATCTAAAATATAGCGGGAAGCAACAATCCTTCCAATCCATAAGACCCAATTTACACACTTCCTTTGATGAACGATTTAAGGATTTTTAGCGAGTGTACACGCATGTGCGCACAATGGCTCTTGCCACCTCGGAAGCCTTTGCCACAACAGTACACGAGTGCATTTGCTAAAACGCCATGAAATCATTTGTCAAAAGTAAGCTTGTAAATCAGGTCTCAAGGCCCCTATATAGTACCAATTTGTCATTTGCCACCTGGCCAGTCAAATGGACAAATTGCATTGTGTGTAGAGTCAAGTTGTCCAAAAAAAATTTTTGTTGGGCAGTTGGTTGGTTTTGACCACATGATGGCCTATTCTCCCACCATATTGCCAGATCAATTGTATAGTGTGTAGTTGTGTTGGGCCAACTTACAGTGATCCCAGACCTCAAAACATTGGCTCAAATGTGAAACAGTTGTTTCATTTGGAAAGTTCTCTGGTATGGGGTTTGGAGGTCACTGATTATGTATTTATGAGTACGTTGAAAATTTCAAGAAATAAAATTACTGATCAAATTTGGTAGAAAAATAAAAAATAAAAAGGCAAATTTCTTTTCAAAATCAAATGTAAGCAAATTTTGACAATAATTATGAGAATGAAAGCAAGATATACAAAAGTCATTGTTTTTATTTATAAATTGTAGCAATTACATAAAATATAGTCCTTATTAATTGGCATAAAACTCCTTTCTTCAAATATTTGCCAGCAGAGCAGTTGCAGCAACTTGGAACAGTGATTTTTGAAAGATAATATGTAGTATATAAGTATTACCTTTCAGTATAGAAAAAAAAGGAAATTTGACCGTAGAATTATGTACTATAACACATGATTTTTCAGAATTTCTCATCATTTTTTCACTTCGGTAATTAACAAATATTAAGTATTCACTTGGACAAAATCTTTTATTTATTTATACCAGGGCCGCTCAAGCAGAGCAAATCGGCAGCGCGGAGCCGTGTTGTCAGCCGAGAGCGGGACACCGGAGCCCGAGAGTTGCGCGCCTGGCGATAACCTCTGATACAGTGTCCCGGTAACTCAGTCGCGGAAACATGGAAGACCACGCGAGCACTTCACAGACAAGAGCACCTACACCGACAATTTTCAATGCAGTATTGGAAGAAAAGTATCTTTTCGCCGACTACGGCAGCTATGCCAAATGTTTAGTTTACATAAAGGCTTCAATCACGTGAAGAAGTTTAATTTGCCACGACATTATACATTTAATCATGCTGATGAAAATGAAAAAACACGCGAAAACGAAAAGGAAGTTTTCAGTGTTCTGAAAAACGACTCACTAGAAGTAAGTTTTGGATGTATTTTGATGTTCCTATGTTTTTTTGACTGTAAAATAACACAATACAAATGAGATTAATTTTATTGCATACCGACACAACGTGAACATTTAGGAAAAGAATTTCCCAGAAAACCGTTTTCCAAAACTGCATCGGAATGCTGCTTGATTGTTAAGTACGTTTGGATCAACATACAACTGTGAGCAATTTTTTGCTTCTTTGAAAATTTGTAAATCTCGAATGAGAAGTACAATTACAGATCACAATCTGAAATGCATGTTACGGCTCAATAGCACCATGTCATCTCTTCCAAATATAGAAAGTATATTGCAAGTAAAAACACTTAGAAGGTGTAATAACAGTATTTGAATGAAGAGATTTTGCAATCATCTTCATTTTTTAATTTTAAATTCCTTTATTTCTAGTATTTTTATTACTAGTTTATTTAATAACATTTTTCGTGCAACCTTTATAATACTTTTCATATTCAGCAGCATGATAAACTGTGTAATGTCACCGCTATTCAATTTCTTTATGTTATTGACCACTTTTTTTGCAACTAAACATTTGGCGCTGCAGGCGCAATCTGCAAAATGATACATTTCTTTCCATGCTGCATTGCATTTTTTTTAAATTTCCAAATTACACTAATGTGTTTATATCTAGTAACTGTTCCAATAAATGTTACAAAAGTATTTTACTGTTTTTTCTGTCGTAATATCCTTTCCCAGAGCAGTGAGACTTTTTCATTCCGAACAACGGAAAATACCCCGTAGAAATACGACGCGACCCACTGTTCCACATGCCGCCGATCGATATTTGATGACGTCATTTGCTCTTTCTGCGGCGATAGAGGAGAGAGCAACCGGCCGGTCCTCCTCGGAGCAAATGGTTGAGCGGCCCTGATTTATACAAACAGCAACAGAAAAACTGATGTAGCTGCAATCAAGATATTTAACAAGTTTTAATTAATTTACAGTGAAGTGAATGTCAATGATTTATAATTTAAAATCACGCAGACAAGAATAAAGTTTTGTAAATTGGGAGTCACTGCTGGCTGAGATGAGCTCTCGTTGAAGGTTATTCCAGTAATTAACGATGTGGTTTGCGAGGATGTGTCTGTAGCTGATGTGTTTGAATTTAGCCTTGTTTAACTTAATGTTGTGTCCTCTAAAGTTACGGGCAGTGGCATATGTGTTACAATTCCAGAGCATCATAGAGGCCTTGAAGTATTTTGTAGGTTTCAATGATATCAGCTCAATCTCTCCTAAAAGATAAAGATGATATATCTCATTTACATAGTCTTTCTTCATAAGATAAATTCTAAGAGACTGTAGAAGTTTTGTGGCACTACGTTGGACTCACTCCTAAAGTGTCACATCCGTCTTGAAGAAAGGATTCCAGACACCAGAGCTATATTCCAGCATTGGTAAAACGTACGTAGTGTTTTAGGGAATCCTTGCTGAGGTATCGAAAAGCCTTGTGTACCAAAAATAGTGCTTGTTAGGTTTATTGACTACAGTAAAACCCCTTTATAGGAGACACCTGGGGAATGGAATTTTGTCTCTTATAAGTGGGAAATGTGTTTTTGACGTGTTTAATGAGATGTTACCATATTTTTAGTGGATTAGTATGATTTGTACACTTATTTTAAACGTGAGGAAACATAAATTATTTGATTCCAGAGCCCATTTAACCAGATCTATTGAGTGAACTTTATGACATTTAAAGCACATGTGCTCATAAATGGATTATGTGAACAAATCGCCTCTAATGTAAATATTGACACGAGAGTTATAAAAAAATTACATTTGTGTAATTTTTGAAAAAACAAAAGAATAGAGCAAAATGATGTTAAGAGTCTTATAAAGTACCTTTATAACTATCACTACCAAAAGTTTAAAGAAAAAATTTGTAGCTGTTTTTGAGAAAATCTTGTTTTGTAAATGTTTATTATTTCACTCAATATTACGTGAAAACTTTTTTTTAGTACATAATGTTAATGTAAGACCTAATTATAGAGAAAAAAATTTATTATAAACAAAAATTCCTATCTTCAATTTTGTATCTGAAGAAAAACACCGAAAAAATTGCAAACTTTTCCAATTTTCGAAAATTTAGTAAACAGTGAAAATCCTAACAATGCCACCTCTGTAAGTGAATTTCACTCTATTCTTACAAGAAATTTAAAGAAAAAATTTGGGGCCATTTTTGGGGAAATGTCCCACAGGCTTCACGTACAGTACCCACAAATTTATTATAAAAATTTAGTATGTTTTTCAAAACCGCAGTGTTTCGAGCGGAACCAAATCGATCGCGGAATATTCATTTTGGAAAAAAATGTACGAATAGTTTTGGCGCTAGTGTTATTCACGGACGGACGAAGGGACGTTTTGAAAGAAAAAAACGAACCTTTTTCGGTATCAGGGATCGGGACCCCAAAACATGCATTCTGTTAAAATCTCGTAGTCGATTTTATGCAGCATTACATTACTTTCTCTATGTTACGTATACGAGAAAGTAACAATTGTTAACACTAAAAGCAAAATACTGTGATTTATTCAACTGCCTCTAGCAGGTATCAGCTGCTGACGGTTTCATCAAATCGGGAGCTTGAAAGTGACCATCGTGACGTCACTAGCGACACAAAAGCTTCCGATTGGATGAAACCGTAAACAGCTGATACCTTCTAGAGGCACGGTTACAAAAGTCGCACTATAGGCGTCTTCCTTGTTACCAAGACACGAAGCTGAACTGAACTGAGCTTTCTTCACGAGAACTTCGCACACCTCCCCCCCCCCCCCGCGGGCACTGGTGTTGTGAACTCCTGTTCCATCCTATTTTAAGCACACCCTTACCACGCTGAGGAAATTCCTGAGTCACCTGGAGGAAAATTTCGCCTTTTGTCTCTTACAAGCGAGAAGAAACGCATGGCGGAGAATAAAATCTTGTCCACTATACGCGGGAATCTCTTATAACGGGGTCTCTTAAAAGCGGGAAACAAATGCATTGTTTATATACAACTGACCTCGGGACCGTGAATTTTGTCTCCTATAAGCGGGATTCTCTTATTACGGGGTCTCTTATAGCGGGGTTTTACTGTATATAGTTGATATGAACTTCCCATTTTAGGTCTTCCTTTATTATAATCCCCAGATCTTTGACACACGATGATGTCTGAATGATATGGTCATTAATGTTGTACTGGCGGCATGGATTATTTATACCTGTGTAGTATTGTACATTTGGACTCGTTAAGTGGGATTAGCCATTTCTCCGTCCATTTGAAGACATTATTGATGTCAATTTATAAGTGATGGGAGTTTTCAAGTGGATTGGCATAGATTTTTTATCATCGGCGTATGTGGAGAAAGTGTTATTCACATAGCCTGTGACATTACTAGTGTAAAGAATAAAGAACTGTATTGGTCTGAGGACGGATCCTTGAGGGACTCCTCTGGTAATGGGACGAAGGGATGATAATAAGTTCCAATCTCGACTCGGAATGCCCATTTAGTCAAGAAGGATTTCAACCATGTGAGGAACCTGCCACGGATGCCGAAATGGAAAAGTTTGTGAAACAGACGCTGGTGGAGAACCTTATCAAATGCTTTTGCAAAGACCAGGAAGATAACATCAGTTTTTTTGTTATCAAGGTCTCTAACCCGAGTTGGTGTATAAGAGAGCAAGTTGGTAATTGTGGATCTGTTTGGGATAAATCTATCAGTTTATTTACAATAAGGTGCTCCATGACCTTACAAAAAGGTCCTGTCAGACTTATCAGTGTATAATTGCTAGGATCCCTTGTTGCCCTTCTTGAAGATCAATGTGGCTGTAGCTGTTTTCCAGTCTCCAGGTAAAATTTCCATGTCCAGCGATTTACAAAAGGAGGGCTGCAAGTTCCGTGGCACAGATTTTCAACAGTGTAGAAAGGATAGCATCCGGGCCTGGTGAACAGTTAGAATCTAGGTGGGAAAGTATTTTATATATGTCATCTCTTTGGAATTCCATGTCTTAAAGGAGATCCGTAGCTGATTCACCATGTACACTTGGTAGCAGGCCATCTGGTTCAATTGTGTTGAATTTCAGAAATTCCTTGGCAAATTCTTCTGCAATTAGAATAGGGTCAAGGTGCTAGTACAAGAGCTTGCAGATATTAAACAAAGGAGGACATCTGATGTCAGATACAGGCATACAATTATTTGTTTTTGCCCTGGCAAATGTTATATTCCTCCTGTGTTCCGTCTCTCAGCAGAATATCATTGACCTCATTTCGGAGAAATATGTATTTTTGATGGAAAAAAGGCATATCAATCCTGTGGTATAAATTCCAGATATTGTTCTTATGTTTTATTTTACAAAAAGTTGATAGTTTAATACATGGCTTTGATTTATTTTTTGGTTTTGTCTGTCCTGGAGAATGGTAGTTAAGGATATCCAAGAATGTGTTTTTGAAGAGAGGCCAGGCTTCGTTCAGGACTAAACTGTCATCATAAAGCAGGACTTGTCCAAGGCTGATTTTTATGTTGTTATAATGTGCTCTAAAGTAGTTTTTCCTTGGAGCGTTAATTAACAAGTTAATATTGTTGTGGTGGCAATTGTAGCTCAATAGTAAGTATAAAATGCTGTTCCTAATAGAAGGATGCGAGATTGGTGTGGTGAAAGCATCTATGTCCATCTATGTCATCTGTGAAAATCAGATCTAAGATTGATGGAGTTTGGCCGTTTTTAATTTTAGTAGGCTGCTTTATAAGTTGTGTGAAAGATGTGGCTGTAAAAGTCTCAAGAAATTCACAAGCTGCTGGGGTGCGTTTACTGTTGTTGGGTGGGGCCCTAATAGCATAAGTAAATTGAAGTCTCCGAAGATGACTGTGTTGATACTTTCATTGATTGTCCTAAGCTGCTCAAGGATAGCATTATCTGAGTCAGTGAAGGTATTTGAAGGTGGTCGATACACTGCTCCCAGCCCAATGAAAATTTTATCATATTGGATTTCAAACCACAGCGTTTTAGTAGTGTGATGGATCAGGTGGTCATTAGGGGTAATTATGATTGGGATATCATTGGCCTCCTTCTTCACATATATAGCAACACTACCTCCTCTTCTCTCTGGTTTATTTCTACGCAGGATTGTTTCACCATCGAGTGCAAGCATTTGGTCTGGATTGTCCAGGTTATGCCAGGTCTCAGTTAATATCATAACATGTGGTTTGTGGTTGTTCATTTCAACCTGAAATTGGTCAAATTTAGACATGCTGGCAATAGTGGCAGACATTAATATGAGGGTGTTTCCTGCTGCCTTTGGGCATTTCCCTGTAGAGATTTACTTCACTTTCTTGAGATGATTTGAGGGATGTCTCTGATATACTTGATTTTTACTTTTGTCAATTTTTTGATTTTGACTAGACATTTTCTAAGTCGGATGAGAGCTGCATGTTGCAATGGGATTTGGTCACTTTTCAGTGAAATATCTGTAGGCAGGTATTTATCATGTTGAAGCTAGTGGAAGCTGCTAGCTTGCTAGTGGAAGATCTGAAGTGCTGAAGCTAATTCTGGGTGGTCCATCCTTATTTGCATCTTGTTTACCAAGTGTGGTGAGTTGTGTTTTCAGCAGAGAGAGTATGGATGGATCTGTCATTGAGGTTTGTAATGTTGTAGTGGTCATATCAAAATTGTGTTTCTTTTTCATTTAAACATCGTTGCTCTTGCTTTCAGGGATGCCATAAATTAAGAGGTTTCTTGATCTCCTAGCTTGTTCTTGGATTTCTTCTCCAGCTGCATGAGTGAGGTTTATAGTTTTTGCAGGTGATGCAGTATTGCCAGAAGCTGTAGTCTTTTCCAAAAGGATGGTATGTTCAGATTCAAATTTTTCTAAATGAGTTTAGATTTCATTGTTAGCATTTTCCTCTGATTTCAGTTTAGCAGATAATTTGGCATTGGTTTTTTCAAGCATTGTCAACTTGTCAGTGCGAGTATGTATATCTTCTTGGCATTTTTTGACATTTTCTGTGAAACCAATGCCGACTCAGATTTTATATCATTGCAAAATTTCAGTATCTGAGATATGAATAATTCTGCTAACTCTGTGTTCGTGGTCATGTTTGATGAGAAAGAAGGTTTACAGGAATCCATTAACTCTACTGGGGTAGTAATGCAGCAATAAAACTGAGTGCAGTCAGTAGAAATGTTTTTACTTGCATGTTGGCTCCAGCTATCGTAAAATACAGAATTACAGTTGAGGCAGTGTACGACCGTTTGAGCAGCTGTTCTTTTACAATATGATCACATACCGTGAACACCATACATCGGTAATAGAGGCAAAATCACAGAACAAATTCTTTCATGGCTCCTGGTTGTTCCCACTTATGCGGATCCTCCCATGCATGGTTAGCGTAGCCTTCTGGATGAGTGCCATCCCGTTCCAAGTCCAAACAACTAGTGTTACGTTTGTAACTCATACAATTTTAACTCGTGTTATATTGGTACATAACCTTTATCTTCATTTTGGTCAGATTTTTCAGGTTGGGAATCACTGTGCAACAGCCCAACAAAAGCACTTCAGTTTCCTCAGATTATTGTCATGCTCGCATAGTTGTTGCCTTCTCGAAATTCCTAGCAGTACTGAAATATTGGTTAGTTGGTCTAACAGTGTGTAGTCGAGAGTCCAATTTCGTTGTCCCGTCCGTCGGTCCAACCATAGCCCGCTGTATGCGTTAAAAGCCTCGGCGCTCTGACCTTGTTACAGCTAAAAGTTCCGCTACTGACCGCTGGCGCGCTGCTCGCCGACCATTCCTCGATCTGCTGCTGCACGCTAATATACGCAGATCCGCATTACAAACACAGAACTTTTCGATTTAGAAGCTTTAAATTCAAGTATTTAGGCATCTCCATTACTTCTTTAGTACCAGCGGCAATGTTGTTCACAACCTCTGATAAAAAAGTGTTCACAAATTATGTCAATGATCGTTATTAAATCTGCGCTCTCGTCACACGCAAGGAAACTGTTTCTTTGCAAAGCTGGCTTAATATATTTTTGAAGGTTTCTTTTCACAACAAAACTTGGAAGTTGTGGTACAGCTTTCACAAAAAATTGCTTTATCACTTATAGCCTTCAGCGTTATTTAAAGATGAGACTGATTTATTTATTTATATATGTATAAGAACAACCCATGCTAATTATCTTCACATAGTAAGTAAAAATTAACATACATTCTTAATGTTTCTGGTCATTAATAAAATATGTAATCCTTACCTCGACTACCTAACAATTCAGTTTATTCTCAAAATTCGATACAAATTTAAAAAAAACACAAATAACACAAACAATATCTGTTTACTTTCAATAAGAACTCCAAGTACTGGGAATGATCGTCTGAGACAGCTTTGGATATTTCTCGTATTGTAACACTTCAATCAAAAAGTGATACATTTTCTCACAAACGTCGTTGGATAATACGAGATGTCTGATTGCAGAATTTTATTTCTGATGTTTGATTTATTGTTCTATTATTGTCGTGGAATTTGGAAGCGAACTAAGCAAAGAATTAGAAATAATTTCTACATTGTTCTTTAGTTGCTCTTATTGAAAATCTCTATTATTTTTTTCTTGTACCTCCATGAGAGCATCAATATAAATTTTGCTAGTCGTAAGTAACTTTCTGATTCTACCTCTAGGTGAGAACGTTTTTACCAGGACAATAGTGATTTGGAGTACTTTTTGTTGAGTGAACTTTCCTGAGTATTATTTACAGCAGCGTCAATATATATTTATTTACAATAGCGTCCGTCGTCCGTTTTAGAACTAGTTTCTTTTAGTTATTTAGAGATTGTTTTCTTCACGAACACTTCATCTATTTTGAATTTTTACTTTTTTGAGCTTGTAATATAGATTAAAGAATAAATACAGTTTGAAAATATAAAAAATATAGTATAAAAACTGATAAAATAATATTTTTCTATTTCTTTCGTTTTCATCCATAGCCTTAAAGACATTTATGTGCATTATAGTTATCTTTAAATACCTAAATATACAGATACATTTCAGAAATAAATAAGAATAAATATTGTATTTTATACGTCAAGAAGAATTACTACTGGCTCACTAACCAAGTAGATTTCACGCATGCTGTGTATTTGAGGGTTAATTTGAAGAATTCACCCCACATTTTCTTTTAAGCAAACTGCACAGTGATACATAATTTCAGTATTGTTTAGTATTACCACAAACATGAGTTTTCAATGCCTCATATTACTGTTAGTGACCAAACTAGCCAGAAATACGGGCATTTCCACTTGTATTAAATCGACCCGAAGGCCTCGCGAATGGTCGGCGACCAGCGCTCCAGCGGCCACTATGTGAAACTTCGTTCGTTCGCTAGCGTCCATAAGGATCGGCGAAGTGCCGCGGCTGTTAGGCATACTAGTGGGCGAGTGCAACAAACTGGCTCGTATGTAGAGGCCCTAAGGAAGGAAAGGACAGGTCGCTACTATCAAATTACTTCCCAATCCCCTTAACTAGCTGTGTTGGTAAAATTTTTTAATGTATGGTGAACCACCCATTTGGTCTGGTCCCTAGAGTCGAGGAGCTTGCTAACTCCGATGCAATGCAGATTCAGAAAGCACCAATCAACTCTTACATGAGTCAACGTCAACCCAGTTACATGAGCAATATATCATCATCTCTTTTGCATTGAGACAACAATTAGTAGTTTTCTTCATCACAGAAAATGCTTATTATAAAACTTGGATGCATGGCATTCTACATACACTACCTTCTTGGGATTGTAAGGGGCAACTCCCCCTGCTCCTCGGAAACTTGTTTCCAACCAACCTGGGTGATAAGGCACTCAGCAGTCATCATCTGGAAAACTGTTCCTCAGAGATGAATCCTTAGTATCACTCTGTTTCCCATTGGTATTAACTCTCCATATCTGTTTTGTGGGAACCAGATAAAGCATCACTATTTATAAACAATTTCCCCTTTTGTCCAGAAATCCAACAGCAACTTTTAAGTTCTCCTTTATATATTACACCAATGGAGCAAAGCTACAGGTTTCAGTTTTTCCATGCGGGAGGGGGACGTTTTGCTTGCACTTCGGTAGTAACCACCAATCTTTGTTTGCTGCTGGAGTACCTAATGTTCACCTACCTTCCCATGTTAAACCCTTTTGCGATGCTTTTCCTCTCTGGAAACTCCTTTACCCCACTGTAGACCAAAAACTATGCAATTTCCCCAAACATTTTATTTCTACCTTAGTATACCTGAAACACTTCCATGAGTTGAGACCAGTTTATAGTGACCACACTTTCATTTTCACTGTTGGCTCTGTCATCAGTGATTCTGTGGCATGTGCATTCTGTTGTAGAATAGCTACTTGCTATTTTGAATTTACCCATTCTGTAGTATATTCTCTGCTGAGAGGTTTACTGTACTCCTTCCGCTGAGATAACATCAAATCAGGTTCATCATGATGAGTAGTTATATGCAGTGATTCCCAGAGTGCACTTCAGTCACTTGTAATCCTTTCTCCCTCAGACCACTTGGCGACAACACCTGATTCTGATTCATCATCTTATTGTCTTGCCTCTATGGTCTAGTGCTTTGTTGGGTCATGGGCCATGTGGGAATCATGGGAAATGAGCTAGTTGACCAGGCTGCAAAATCAGTGACTTGGAAGACTGATATTGACATTCCCTGTGTCCCCTCAGCTGATTTCAAAGCTTTCTTCAAATGCTCCATATTCAGTAAATGGCAAACAGATTGGCTGAATAGCATTTTTAAATTAGTGTGATTAAGGATTTTGTAAATCCATGTGTTCTTCATCCCATGTTCACTCTTCTTCTTATTGGCCGTTGCCACTTTTAACATGGTTTCCTCCTGGGAAGTGAACTCTAGCAGTTAAAGTGCCTCCTAAGCATCAGTCAATCAATCAACCAATCAATCATTTATAAAACTTGTGAGCTGCATTTCTTTAGATTCTGAATTATATTAGGGAATGTATTAGTAACACATCAGGGCCCCCATGTATGGAAATGGGCTCTTCATTCTAAAAAGTTCAAAATACTTAAATAGTAGCTATTTGACTTTAACAAATAAATATTAATACACTTTAATACACTATTTGATAATTCAATGCAAGGATAAAAATTTTAACAAAAAGTTTTTAAAAAAGCATACTATTTACATGTCACAAATGTTATTAAATTTGCTTGGAAAGAAGGTAATTTGGAATAATTTGTTTTGCATATTTTGATACTTTTGCCGTAACGTGGCTCCGTTAATAGTAGTGGAGATGGGCTGCATGCTATTTGCCAAGCACCAAACATTCTATACTTACTCTGTCTGCAGTGTGTTGAAGCATATTGAAGGAAGTGGATATTTGTCAAGCATCTTGGCGATTTGGGATTGGGAGAGCAGTTGCTCACCACACATTGAATCTGTGGAGCCATCTTTAGGTGTTAAATATTCCATGTGTATTCATTCATTGAAACTTGTCACATGTTCAGAAAGCAATGATGAATTCCTTCAAATTTTTCTTGAAAGGTTTTTAACTCTTATTTCCGCATTTTATTTCTTTTAACAAAGCTTGAAAAATCAATTGCATAGACAACCTCCATAGAAACAGCTGTAATTAAAAGAAATATTTTAATTCATATTTCAAAGAATTAACAAATTTTTGATGTTGAATTCATATAACTTTTCTATACAATATGAAATAGTATTTAATGTAAGTAGATAACAAAGTAGTTTAAGTAGTTTAAGCACCAAAGCATAATTAAAGGAGATATAGGTACCAGTGTGAAACAGTAACTACGGCATTTATTTGTTGCAGATTTCATCAAAATGAAGGAGTAATTGTCTTGGGAGCAACAAACAGAAGAGATGACTTGGACAAAGCCCTTCTTCGTCCTGGCCGGTTCGATGTAGAAGTCAATGTATGTACCCAGTTGCTCTATAGGAATTTAAATTCTTCATAAAATAAATTCTAAACTTCTCTTTACATTGTTTGGATAGGCTGAAAATAGTTGGTTTTATTTCTAACTCAAAATTTTAGTCCTGACATAGAGGAAAAGATATTTGGGAAAAATAAACAATGAAGCAATAAAAAAGTAAATACCTTATAAGTACATTTATCCACTTTTCAGAGGAAGAAACGAAATGTATTATTTATATTTTCACACAAATATTAACGTATAGTCAAATAAAAAATCATTTTATAAATAATTCAGTCTAACTGTTGCTTCTGTCGTGTATATAATTTTCTTTTCTCTTACCCTCATATTCACCTACAGACTTGCACATTCACTTCTTAGGTAACTTATTCACTTTCTGCTCTTCTGGGTATTTTATTTTGAGAACTATCAGCTGGAGGTCACTTGGTATGGTGTTGCCAAGCCTGGGGTCACTGCCACTCTCATTTGTTTGCTTTAATTTTGATGTGACCCTGTATCTTGCCCACCCCTGGTTGTTCCAAATACACATTCGAGGCTTCTTTAATTTCTCTGCAGTATCTCATACTTCAAACATCTCCTGAGAAAACTCCAAACAAAACTCAACTTTTGAAAATTTAAAAGTTTCAATGAAGTGGCGCTTTTACAATAGGATTCAGTGTTTTGTGCTGATGTTCATAAAATGTTTAAAGAAAAATATTGGAGGTGTTTTTGAGAATATCTTGTTATAATTTTCCATAAATACCTAACAATTTTACTCCAAGTTACTAAAAACTAGTACTCTGAATGCCGTGTACAATTTTTTTGAAAATACGAGTGGTTGCAGGAAAACTTCCCCCTATTATCAGTTGTCAGTAATATGGAAATATGTATTTGGTAGATATTTTGGTCATTTGACCTGAAAATTTATGTATTTAATAATTTGTACATGTGGCATATAAAAAGTTGTTTTTAACTATTAGAACTTACTAAACTAACTTCATTTCCTTATGGGAAAAATGTGTTAGTTCTTTTGTAAATATCTTCTTGGAAACAAATTGTTTTAATTTTGCAGTGAGCACACACTTTGATGTGTAACAATGATAATTTCATAACAAACAAGAAAATTGTACTGACAAATTACAAGAGATTGCTTCTGAGTTGAATTAGGTCAAAATATCTCTATGAACATTATCACAAAATACAAGAACAAAACAAACTATATAAAAGAGAAAATTCTTATAGTTTAGAACCCTTCATTCTGTTGAGATCTAAAACTGAAATGTAACCTTTGTGCAACTGATGAAGTTAATTAAGGATATCAGTGTATGCACTGCTCAGAAATAGGTAGACCCGATATTTTATTCTCTTTCTAAAATTCACTAGCTATTTTCTGGTATTTGCTTGTAGGATAATTTTTGCCTTGCCTCTACACAGGAATTGCTTCCTGAAGTTTGTTGATTGATTATTGTTCAGTCTACTTATATAGTGATAATAGAAAGTTATCCGACACTACAGTGTTATTTATGTATGCAATTAAACATCAGAAATTGTATTCTAACTTTAGAAAGTGGAAGTTTTAATTCATATTTATGACATCTAAATACATTTGTTTGGTAATTATTCATATTGGGGAAAGTATTAAAATAACACTCATTTTGAAGGAGCTGTAACTTAAGTGAACTTTAAAAAAATGTAGAAAAACTGAATGTCATGAAGAACAAATTGTTGAAGGTAAAAAGAAATGTTACACTTAAAGCAGCTAGATTGTAATGCTGTACTTATCTAACACCAAATTGGATGATCTTCATAAACAGATCCGTATGAAGTTGCAGAAGTTTTTCTTATTCTTTCAAGGTCTACATGATTGGATATAATATTCAATTGCCAATATTAGAAGCACAAGAATACTTGAGGGATGTAGTAGAATTCTCAGACAACGAAATGACTCCTGTCTTGCATGAATTGTGTGCTAACTCTTCTGCATGTTCTGGTGGTATCAAACAGTATATCTCAAAACTTGAGCAAAACAACTGGTGCCAGTGTTTAATAGGATCTTCCAGAGATTCTTTGTGATACAGGAATTCAATATGGAATTCTGTATTAAAAAAAGTCAACTGATTTTTAAGAAAGGAGAAAGACTTAAGACTCACTAGCACCATATGGGAAAGTTAAAGAGAGTGTGCTAAAACTTAATGATTATGGTCACAAAAACACCTATATTCCAAAAAAATGCAGCTTTGTTCCCAGAAGATTGACAATAAAAGAGTTTGATTAGCTCACTTGACGTATGAGTGAAGGTCAACCCATGAATGTAAACCTACCTAGATTGTACTAAAGCATTTGATTGAGTCTCGCATAACCAAATACTTCACAAGATTTTGTTGTGAATAGGTGGCAAACCGTTTGAATGGAATTAAGAATATGTAATGCAACCTTTTAAGAGAGCATTTGAAATAGACTTTTGACACACAGACGGGAACCAAGTGGAGTCCAAATGGAGGTTTGGTCTTCATCCTACATATAAGTGACATTGGAGATAAACTATCCAATGATTGGAGCAGCTGTGCCAATAACACAAAGTTCTTTGCTTCACTTATTTGGCTACTTACTCTGAACACCAGCAACTGTAAATTTCACATCTTGAGAGGAATAATTAGTTCTGTTATTCTTTTTGCAAAACAGACTCTTGAGATAAGACAACAAAGACATTGGTTTTTGAGAATTTTGTGACTAAGTAGAATATTTTGGAAACTACATTACAAAAAATGTGAATTTTTTTAATCAAAATAGGCTTTACATTATTAAGTAAGTTGCTTATGCAGACATAGTGATATTTGTCACAAAAAAATATACATGTTAATTAAACTGGTCAGTTTGATTAGCGTATGCATATTTGGCAGTTCCAATCTGAATGTACTTTTGTAACTATAAATTGCACTTAAATGTACTCATGAAAAAAGAAGTCTTCATTTAAGGCAAAAACAGTATATTTTCTTGAATGAACTGATCCGACCTTCTTTTTTAATGAAACAAAAGAGAATACCAAATGTTTGGACCAGATGATTTTTAATGTAAAATAAATTTCTTTTTATTTTAGCATAAATATAGGTTCAGGCTCAGTTAACACGGATATAAACAAATTTTTAGAATTAATTCGTAAACAGACATTATATGTACATTTAAACAGAAATTGTGTAGAATTACATCTTTAGCAAGATTAACAAAAGTAGTTCTCGTTACCAAAAAGTTGTCATGGCCGAGTTTAGTTTGTAAATTGTTTATCTTCCTCATTCTCCATATTGGGGCATGATACCAGAAGTTTGACTTTGCAGAAGGTGAATAAAATTTAGGTGTAATAGAGTTTTATAACTTTCTCCCAGAAATTCAAGATAATGGGGAGGCTAGAGAATCACAAATTAATTCCCCATATACTAAATTATAGATAAACGTTATATCTCCAATTTTTCTGTGGTATGTAAAGGAGCTTATACCTCAAGCACTCCCAATGCGAAATCAATCTCGTGATAAGCTGGGTAAAGGTAACTGCAATTCCAAGTCACATACGAAAAAAAATGTATGCTGAACTGTTTCAATTCTTTTTCTGTAGGTTAAGTAGTGAGGAGACCAAACTGATGAGGCATACACAGTAATGTTGTTTGAACTAGGATTTGCTAAGTAGAACAACCAACAAAAACAGATGACATGCTTTTAATAAAGCCCATATTTGGAAACCTTTATTTACAATGTAATCAACGTGTACATGGAACATTGGCTTTGTACTGAATATAAAGCCAAGATCTTTGTATTGCACTACTCTCTCAAGAGTTTGGGTCTTAATCCCCTAAGGAAATATTATTATGGATCTAGGCGTAATATATATCATGACCTAACTTTTGTCTTATCCAGAAGAGATTATTTCACTACTCCTAATGGTTAATGCTTCAAGGACCTCTTGTAACAATTAACTACAGACGTGTTCAAATTATTAGACTAAAGAACGTGTTTTTAATGTTCCTAGTTTCAATGATATAAAAATAGGAGATGAATGCTTAATATCTTATTGCTTTTACTGGTTACCTCATCCTTGATTGTTTTTAAGAAATTTTCTTTTATGGAACTCCCAATTCAATTTATTTTTTACTGTTGGCAACATTTGTCATCCATTTGTCATCCATCCATTTGTTTTCCATCCTAAGTGTCTTAGTGTAAGCTTGTGGTACATGTGCTTTGCAATTCTGTCTACAGTGTGATTGGAAGTTCCTATAGTGACATTCGGTTTGGTTTTCGTTTATCATACGTCTTGCTACATTCTGCTGATATTATAAAGTCTGAGAACTTGATTATAATTAATATAGGGAGAAATATTGAAGAGTGCGGTGTCAAGTAAGGTTGTGGGAAAGAAAAAGGACATTTCATCCCGGAAATCTGCTGTTATGGTAGCACTTATTGCTAAAAACTGTGATACACAGCAGGAAATAGCTAACAAAATGAAAATATTGCAGGAACCTGTTTGCAGAATCAAATCTCAAAGCAGGAAAGTAGTGAATGCAAGCCAAAGAGAGCAGGAAAATGTGAACGTAAGAGAAAAATCAGTCCTAAAACAACGAGAAAATTGATTATGATGGCAATATCGAACCGTAAACTAACGTCTAATGACTTGAGTCATCAGCTGATAGGTTTGGATAGGTTTTGGAGTTGCTGTGTCTCCTGTGACAGTGAGGAGGAAGTTGTGTGGATAAGGTTTAAAAGCATGCTGACCAAAGAAAAAACAGAAAATCACACTATCAATGAACACAAGAGACTACAATGGGCCAAACAACATCTGAATTGGAGGAGTAAGGACGAGTAAGGACTGGGAGAGTGGACGAGTAAGGACTGGGCAAAGGTATATACAATTCCATGACAAAATTCTAGGGGAAATGTCTTGGAAAATAAAATTTTGTGTTGCAGATTGTGATGCTTTATTGGTACGCAATAAATGCACATTTTAATTTTCGAGTTGTTGAGGTCTGTGCCAGGTCAGAATTTTTTGCAAAAAAATTATTCACAGCTTTATTTAATTTGGAATTCTCTGAGATCCTTCAGGTATGCGTCAGTGACGAATCTGTATTCACCGTGGTGGCAAAAAGGAGTCAGTGTTTGTAGGAGACCAGGAGAAGCTTTAAAGTCTGAATGCTTTCAACAATTTATGAAGCATCCAACATACATTATGGTATGGAGTGTGATGTCTGTGAAAGGTGCTGACAGATTGCACATTGTCGAAGGGACAATGAGGCAAGATCAATGCAAAAAAATCCTTGAAAGGGAACTATTTTCCCAAATTAGAGAGTGGTTCCCCAATGAAGATGCCATTTTCATGCATGATGGAGCACCGTGTCACACAGCCAAAAGGGTCTCAAAATATTTGGAAGGAAAGCAATTGAAAGTGTTACCCTGGTGAGGAAATAGCCCTGACATGACCCCCTTAGAAAATTGATGGGGTACTATCAACCGAAGGATAAGGAAATATAAATGACTATCTAACAAGAACTCGTCAACAAACTAGAGGAAATTTGGTACCGCGACAATGAAATTAAAAACTCATATGAAATTTGGTAAAATACATTCCAAATAGGAAAAAGTTGTTGATTAAGAATAAAGGCATGCACACCAAGTATTAAACGTATCAATGTAACATGTACGCAGATGTTATCTTGCAATAAATGCAAATATTTTGCAGAAAATGTCTTTAGTCTAATAATTTGAACACGTCTGTACTCAATAAAACATTCAGCTTATAAATGTTTAAGCCATCAGTAAACGGTAACAATTTAACAAACTTCAGTATAAGTTTTATATCGTTTATGAAAAGTAGAAATAGGAGTGGTCCTAAGTGTGACCCTTGGGGAGTACCTGAGTGATTCATCTTTTGAGAAAAGATTTGAATTTGATGTTTTGTTTCCTAACTACTTGAGAGGACTTGAGCCAAAGTAGTAGTAACTTGCCTTGAATACCAATAAATTGTTGTTTTTTAAATAACAGGATATGATTTACAGTGTTGAACATAATTTGGAAGCTGGTGTATATCATATTCACCTGGATTTCCTTTCAAGTTTCTCCAGTAAGAAATGAACAATAATATTGACGTTAGTTTCGTAGAACGTTTATTCATAAACCATGTTGTTCATCAATAATAAATGGATTTAATAAAATCCTGAACTTTCTGATTATGATTCTCTCAAATATTTTTGGTACTGTGTTTCAAATAGGTCTATAATTTTCATCCTCAGATCTATTTCAAGACTAAAAAGCCAGAGTGATGTAGCTTCACTTCAATATCTGAGGAAAATATCTTTCCTGGAGAGATTTGTTAAATAACAGATGGAGTACATGAGTTTCTTCGGAATTACAATTTTTCTGAAATGAAGAGGATGTACAATCAGGTCCTGGGCTTCTTGTTATCAGGACTCTTAATTTTGTTGAATATTTCAATCCAGGATATGTTTAATGATTCACTTGTCAGGATCAAATCTCTATATGAGCTCTCAGTAGAGATCTTATTTTTTCATCAATAAATCTGACTGGCAGTAATCAGCAAATCAGCCAACAATGTCCTCAGAATTTGCTGTTTGATCTTCATAGCTAGATATATTTGGTATGCATGTGATCTTGTATTATTAGAGTATTTCCCAATGGCTTTGAATGAAGCTTGAAAATTCAATGTTTATATAATGAATGTTTAGCTGAAGCTTTGCAATTTTTCCATAGGTCTGTGAAATACAACTAAGCATCTTTAGAGAATGGAAATTTACAGCAATTGTGAGCATTGAAATTTTGAGTCAGCAATTTCTTTTATTTATTACAGTACCATGGAGGATACATTGATCTAGAAATTAAATGCTTTGGAACACACTTGTCAATTAATTCATACAAAACAGTTTTGAACATATTCAATACAAGAATCAAAATTAAAAATTTCATTTATGAAAGGAAAAGGTCACTAATGCAATGAAACTTGCTCAAAGAGCCACATTGATTAAGCAATCACCTTCAATAATGCCATTTTGTATGGAAATGTTTGATTTTGCCCATAACACGTGTAAAAAATTCTCCTTTAGAGTGGCCACCTGGTTCCATGGCTGGTGGCCTTGCACATTTCATAGATTTGCATATATTAAAAGGTTACCTCTAGTGATTTGAATGGTAATAGAATAAGAAGAGGAAGAGGGAATATACTTTTGATTCAGTATCTTGTTGTAATGGGATGCGTGGTCAGATTACTTAGAACAGTGATATCTACAGATGCTCTTCTCATAGGGGGATGATTTATGTTGAAGGCAAAATCAGATGATTTTGATAAATGTGTCTATGAAATAACAATGCATTCACTTCAGTAATTCCAGAGTTTTCTCATGAAGATTACTAACTTCTCCTTTCCCTCTGTGGGAACTTGTTAATGGCTGGAAGAACATGCTGAATGTGTGAAAGCGATCTCATGGTCATTCGGGAACTATTTCAAGGGTTAGCATTGCACACAGAATACGAATAGATCTTTTGTGCAGTGTAAAACACCTTAGTTATCACCACTTTTGAGCCAGTGCGCATGCACATTTCGGGTTGCGCATGTGCAGAGACTCAAAAGGTGTATATGCTAAGGTCCCTTACACTATCTGCAAAACGTCTCTAATTGTATTTGGCATTAGAGTTTGTTTGTGGGTTCTGGTCAATGGAAATGGAAAGTGTGTTACACGAGTGACAGAATGATCAAAGATGTTTGACACTAGCGGAGAGGAGGCATGTGATCCTCGGAAATTAGAAAAGAGTTTCAGCTAGCAACAGTGGCACCCTGAGAAAACAATGGGCCTGGGGCAAGTTCCCCGAGATGCCCCTCTCCCTCTGGGTGCGCCTCACTAGAAATGTCCTGACATTTTTGGTAGGACACAAGTAAATAAAATAGTAAAAGCCAAAGGATACATTTTTGTAAATCTTCAAAAACTCTGCAGAGAGAGAGAGAAGTAAACTGCCTAAACAAACAAACCCGACAAGTAATTTTCTATGAAAATGTGAGTAAAAACCATTATTGAATTGTTTCTATCTTATAATTCAAGTGTGGTGTGTTGTTAAGTTTTATTTTGTAATTTGAGGTAATTAAAACGATTTTATAGAAAACATTTAGACTACATTGGCTTTCTGTAACCTCATAACCTTGATTAAGTGGCCCCTTGTATTAATGGCCTATTTTGCTGGAACCACTGGCGATTATGTAAGACAAGTTTCATTGTGCACTATCTTTATCTACAATCTTCCCCTACCTTTGACCACAAACACTTAGATTGCTGAATAGTATTATGACAGCAACAGTGCACCATTCGAAAAACTGTTTTTATAATGCTATATTCGAAACAAAAATAGTTACAAAAAATTCCCATTAGTTGTATATGACTTTTTTTTTTTTTTGACTGGCCGAAGTTGCAATGATTCTAATTGAGCGTTCTCTATCGGCTCGTGAACTATATACAGAGCGTTCAAAAAGTCTCTTCGCAGTGGCCGTCTCACTACTCCATCCTTTACTGGGAAACGGCAACATCGCGGGCTCTTTCAGCGCGACGTCGTTCGAATGTTGAACATGTGTTTCGAGCAATTAAAAAGTACACGGACGCTGTAAAACAAATGTTTGTGACGAAATTTCCAGAATCTGTAGTGCCACATCGTGATTATGTACACGATTTAATTGCGAAGACCGTTGAGGAATTAAAAGACTTAATATCTTTGTATGTAATGTCCATAACTCAAGAACCTTTAAAAAGATTTTCGATAATAGATGTAAAAGGGTAACGCTTTGTCTTAAAAATTCTGGTCATCATTTTCAACACATGGTGCGGTAAAAATACAGTACACGGTACGACTCCTTTCCGAGCGCGCAGAATGAGTGGCGGATGCACGAAGTCTTGTAGCCTCCATGGGCGGATGGCAACAGTGTGCGCGGCTGCCGCACTTTCGGGCAGAATCGTGACGCTTCGCTACCCGTGTCCAAGTTGAGGACGAGGCTCGGGCCTTCGGCCATCGCGTTAACATAAAACATCCTTTAGTCTGTCCAACGCATAATTACCAACGCATTTTAAGCGAATACTCACCTTAAAAATCATTTGGGTGTATATTTTGGCTATCTGCTGCAAGAACTCAACAATGAAGATTCGTTATGTCGGTTTCGTTTCGTTCTGTCGGTTCCGCGAGCGAGACAGGAGACAGACCACTGGCGAGTCATACCGTGTACTGCATTTCAACCCATGGTGCTATAAGATAATTATGAAAAGTAAAAAAATATACTGTTTATTTCAAATGCCCTTCTTTTTATTGTCGCTATTTTTTCACTGCATTTTAAGTTACATCACGGTCCTTTGTTGCTGTTGCGTAACGGACCTGGGCGAAGGCCGCGTCGCTGATTTAGCCAGCGATGTTGCCGTTTCCGCATAAAGGGTGATGGAGCGAGGAGAAGGCACTGCGGAGAGACTTTTTGAACGCTCTGTAGTAACATCGTGGAAATGGATTGTCCGGATTTTTTCACTCGAAATTATTATTATTATTATTATTATTATTATTATTATTATTATTATTATTATTATTATTATTCCTCTATATCACGACTAAAGATATTATGTGTCGTCTGAAGATAAAAGCTACCCAAGGAGTAGATCTAGGGACTGTCGGTGCCTCTACAATACATTACGCAAAATGTGGGCTGTTCCAAATAAAGCGATTTCTTGCACTTCCCTGTCTTTTGAATTACCTGGGAGTTTGGACAAGTTCTTACACAAATTTTACGAAACAAATCCCAGAGCACCGATAACTATCGGGACGACCTGTGCTTTTACGCCCCACATTCGGCTGATCTCGATTTCCAAACTATTGTATTTAAGACGTTTCTCTGCTTCCTTGGTAACGACGTTTTGATCGCAAGGTACAGCAACATCGACAAGTAAACACGATTTGTTCTCCAAATCCCGGATTACTATATCCGGTTTGTTTTGTGTGATCAGTTTGAATTTGTTGGTCGTACAATATCGTACACAATCCAACAGACGTCACCGGTTTCGGTGAGTGTTCGTACCACTTGGGGCATGTGTTCGGAACGTCGAGGGCGGTACAGATCTGCCAGTGGAGGTAGCTACACACCCTGTCGTGTCTTTTCAAGTATTCGGTCTTTGCTAGGATTGGACAAGCTGAGACAATATGATCAATGGTTTCTTCGTTTTCCTGACAAATGGGGCATTTATCATCTTGAGAAATTTTGAGAAACGCTTTATCATAATGTCGTGTTCTCAACAATTTCTTTAACATTTTTTGTGTCTCAAATGTCATGTTAAGTAGCATGAGAAGTTCTGTCTCTCTGTCATTCTGCGTATCTTGCATAGTCTTGTTCGCAATGCTTCTTGCTACTCTTACAATGCCTGTTTCCCATTCTTCGGTCAGATTTCATGACCTGCCTCATTAATGGGTCATCTTGATGGCTGACTACATATTTCCCATCCCTGTTATTGCATTGTGCCAGGAGGCTTCAATCACGTAAGGAAGGAGGCCTCTTCCTTACTTACGTGACACATAAAGTCTATGTACTCAGCTCGAGGGTGGACAACATGATGCGTTGTAAGCGGTTTTTTTGGTTTTTCGATCCATGATGCGAATTTCCTGCTCAGTCCAGTCCACTAGCCCGAAACTGTATTCGGCTACAGGCACCGCCAAACTACCTATTGCTGATATTTTATTCCTTGAGTTCAGAGCGGACTGCAGGACAAGTCTCACTCGTCTATAATACTCCCTGCGAATTCTTTCTTTCATTGTGTCGTTCGAGATGGTCTCATTCTTCAATGCCCAGATATTTGTAAGTTTTACCTGGCTCAAGATCTTGAATCACAGTGTGCCTATCAACTTCAATGTTCTCTGACGTCATTTTGCCTTTTTTAAACTTGATTTTCGCACACTTGTCAAAACCAAACTTCATGCAGGTATCATTGCTAAAATCATTGATGATAGCATTTGGGAGAGAATCGCTTCATTCTTAGCAAACGCTTTAAGATCGTCCGTGTAAAATAAATGTGATACATGCCTTTCATCATCATAGAGCTTGTAACCAAAGTCAGTGTGCGACAGCTGTCTCGATACTGGGATCAAACTAATGCAAAACAGCAGAGGGAATAGTGAATCTCCTTGAAAAATTCCCTGTTAATCTGAATACTTCTTGTTTCTACTATTCGCTTTCCGCCGTGGATTAGTAACCTGGTACTCCACGACTTCATACTAGCCTTGCAAAACTCAATAAGACTAGGATGAAATCGATAGATTTCCAGGGTCTTTAAAATCCAATCGTGTGGTACACTATCAAAGGCCTTCTGGTAGTCAATTCAAGCCATGCGTAAATTACGTTTTCGTTTCTTTGCATCATTCAAAATTATTTTATTCAGAAGCAAGATTTCCTTACAGCCATATGAACCTTTACGACATCCTTTCTGTTCAACTGGCAACAGATGGTTCTTCTCTAGGTGTCTATACATTTTATCGGCTATGACTGCAGTTATAAGTTTGTACATTACTGGTAGGCAAGTAATTGGCCTGTAGTTCTTCGCCAAAGAGCTGTCTTCCGCTTTGGGTACCAAATACGTGATGCCGCGAGTGAGCCATTCGCGGAGTTCCTTAGGGTTTTATAAAATTTTATTAACAGCCTTTGCTAGATGAGAATGTAATGTTGTTAATTTCTTAGTCCAATAAATCTGGATCTTATCAACCCCGGGGATTTCCAGTTTCCCATGTTCTTCATTGTTTGGCATAGGTCCTCCTCCGAGAATCCTTGAACATTTCCTTGAACTGTTTCCACGAGTCCATTGGCAGCATCAACTTCAGATTGGAGCCACGATGCATCTTTGTTGTAGGATTTGGTTTCCTCCGAGGTTCCTAACGAAAATGTTTCGACGTCATCTTTTGAAGGAGGGGCAGCATTGCCATTCGGTTTTTGAGTCAGACTGCGATAAAATCTCTTCGCGTCTGTTTCAAACAACCGGTTCTGTACACGGAAATCTTCTCTACTTTTGTACCGTCTTATTCGTTGAGCCCATGCTTGGATTTTCTCTCTTAGCTTTTCAGCTACCATTAGCCTGCTGGTGTCATTGACAATTAGGTTTTTTTTCAACAGGAGTATTTTTTGTTGAGCTTTATAAGTGTGGTTTGACTTAGAAGACCCTTCGGCTAGGAGTGATATTTCACGCTGAGTGTCGGTTATCCGTTTCATAATTCTTTTCGCTCATGGAGGTACGGAGCTTTTTACTCTGACTGTCGGCCATCGGTGTTCTTGGCCGGCCCCAAGATTATCTGAGATACTAGATATCCAGTTGCATACACGATGTGATTGATTTCAGTAATATCTAGATCTCTACTTGAGGTCTGTACAACCTCATTTAAGACAGAATACGCTGTTTCTATCACTCTCTTAGCTTTAGCATTCTCGTAAATTCTTCTCAGCGGGGCACGAGATTCGAATGGAAGTAGATGAACTCGTTCTAATTCGCGTCGGAGGAGGTCCTTCATCATGTCCTTATCGTGTGACTCATGGCCAGATGAATTTTCACTACTGACGGATGTTTCATGTGGAAGAGATGAACCTTGAAGCGGACCATCGTTTTCAGGGATATTAGTTGGTTCTAAATGTTCGTCATGTGGATAGTTTGATCGAAGAACATACTCCGCTTTTCTCTGGATGTCTGCAAGTTGTTCTCCTGTGAATTTTCCACTGCTCAGTATGTATCGTCGTTGACTGGCAAGCTTCTTTGAGTCTAGGGTAGGTCTCATATCTGGGTTCCGCTCTCTCCATATCTTAAAAACTTATATTTCTGAGCCCCCATTTTTCGCTTTTGCATAGTAAAAGCACATCACCTCCTTCAATTAATCCCGTGTCTATCTCTGACGGTGGCTTCGAGCTGCTGCCGGCTCTGGGTCCCTGGGACTAACATGTCCAGATGTCGACAAGGTGACATTAGCTCGGTTTCTGAGCAGGTATGGGACATTGGTAGAACAAGGCACGTTAAGGTTCATTACATTGCTTGTTCTATTAATTTTGCTCATTGGTTTCAAGTGAAGATTCGCAGGTAGCAAGTTCGAGTTCACAGATCACGCTTAACCTTTGGGTTGTTTCCTACCATCCGTTACTGCGACCCATAGTGGCCTCGGGACATCCCCCTCCGCAGGGCCCAGCAAGGGGTCCCTCCGATCGCCAGTCGGCATTACTAAACCCCACGGGATTTTCACTGACTGCTGAAGGCAGCCTCCTTCGCTGGCTAATTCAAGGTTCGGGCCTCCACTCTAATCAGTGGCCTGATGTGCCAACCCAGTTTCTCTCCTGTACCCTCCATGGGCCGATAACAGGACGTCTAAAGGTTCGTGACCCTTCCCTCTGTACTTACTTCCCACTCTCCTCAAAATGGAGTACTTCTTCGTCGGACTCCTCACCTTGAACGTATTCCGAAAGGGAAGCCCTACCAGTAGCTAGGCTACCACTGACATAGCTCTCAGGCTCGTGGGGGTACTCAAGCTCCACCATCAACTGCAAGGTCGTGTACTCCTTAGGTGGAGTTGTTGTTATTATTATTATTATTATTATTATTATTATTATTAATTTCCTTCTTTTCTTCGCGTATTTCATTCGCCTGCGCGCTTCGTCCTTGGCGTACGTACCGGCTCATTTGCTCTCAGTTTCTCGCGGGTGTTCAATTTCGTTTGTGCTATTTCCCTTGAGCACACCCTCTTCTCTCAACCGCACCGTTCGTTCGACCTTTTTCTATCAGATGTATGCATTTTGTCACATCTCCATAAATTCTAAACCTAAATATTCGGTCGTATTATATGAATTTCCAGATTGTTCGATAAAGACTTCCTTACGTCGGCTGCCTGCCATTGTACTTTCCGTTAACTTTGTATTCAATGTATCCTTTTGCATCAGAATATTTCCGGATAGTTTCAAAACAACTAAGATTAAGGCGCTCTTCAAAAAAGGCAACAAAAATGAAATTAAAAATTATTGGTCAATATCTCCTTAATCTGCTTTTTCAAAAATATTAGAGACTTTTCCACATGCGAATACAAACCTTTCCCGCTAAATACAAAGCGTTTTCAGATTGCCAGCGTGGGTGTAGAAAATTAAAATATATGGAAACATCCATATTTTATTTTCTGAAATACGTCGATTAATCATTGGATCCTGAAGCACCTACATTTTGAATAAAATTAGCGATTGACAGTTCATGGTCACGTGATACCACCAGCTCTGTAACCTTCGTTAACAGCAGCTTCAGAATTTTATCGGTGTTATCTCAAATTCTAGAACAAATGAATTCCCATACTGCGAATGTTTCGAACGTCGTCGTCTGGTGTCGAGAGTGAGGTGATTGTGTTAGTGCTCGAAAAGTAAGGTGAAATTTCTTGGAGATGTTAGTTTTCGAGAATCAGGACCCATTCCCTGAATATGTGATCGACGAAATAGCAAAAGCACATTGCCGCTTCAATAGAATTGAACTGATGTGGGCGCAAATGAAAGGTTATGTGGCAAGAAATAAAACATTATTTACGATGACTGAAGTGGATTTTGTCCCCCAGAGGACTGGGTAAAGCACCTCCCACGAATAGTGGCAAAAATTGTGGCCACGCGAAAAATGTGATAATGGACGCATGGCAAAATGAATGTGGCACTTAAGCTAATGAGGAGGAATTATTAATCACCCTTTGTAAATCGGACGCTGCTGATAGTAATTTGGATAACAGTAATAGTACTTACATTACAGCGTGTCATTAATGGAGTGTTTCCTTTATAAACAACTAAGTGCTGCGTGTAAATTTTGTAAACAATGCGCAAGATGTGTAAATAGTCATACTTAAGCAGAGACTTCGAATTCATATTTATTTAGTACTTTGTCACTGAACTGTACTTTATTCAGTTAGGAAATAATTGGCGAACGATAAGAAAATATTTTCCCTTTCTATCTTTCATTCTCTACGATATTTTCAAGTTGCTTTCATCTATTCGCCTTAGTGACGCGAGCCCATGGCAGACTGCGTAGTACGGGCAACGCCGCCCCCTCCACCTGCCAATCACATACTTTCTACATTCGTACGTTATTGGAATATTTTTAGATATTTCAGAAGCATTTTCACCGTTGATCACATTTTGGTTTCAAAATTATCTTCATATAGAATTAATAGCATTTCTTAAGATTGGATATCTTACCTTAAACTACGGTCTCACAGTTGAAAAAACATACTGGAATGAAGGGGCATTATTTACTTATCACAGATTCATTGACAGTTGAACATGGAAACCCACAGGATTAAAAACGGAAGAACAGACCTCTTCGTTGATGATATGAATATTCTTTGCAAAAAGGAAAAGAAAAAACGGCTGATTTTAAGGACAGGGTTCGGCTCACTAAAACAACGGCGCACGGTTCACTTGCGCATGGTTCACTCGCGCGGACCACGAGAACGAATCACTCAGGGAGCACTGCTAGCATTGTGCATTGTGCGGTGTGGTGCGAATGTGTAATGGAGAATTACAATGGTTAAATGCATAAAATGCGTTGCATGCATAATGTTAAATGCATAAAATGCGTTGGTAATTATGCGTTGGACAGACTCAAGGATGTTTTATGTTAACGCGAGGGCCGAAGGCCCGAGCCTCGTCCTCAACTTGGACACGGGTAGCGAAGCGTCACGATTCCACACGAAAGTGCGTTGGCCACGTGGCCGTGTGCACACTGTGGCGGCGCCGCGAATGACTCGTTCGGAACCGAATCGTGCGCGTCAATGGGAGCCGAACCCTGTTCTTAAAATCTACCGAAAAAACAATTGCATACTCCAATGAAAACTGTGTGCGACTGCCTGACGTTAAGATTTTTGCGTCTCAATTCAATCAAATCTCAGAAGGAATGTCCACTTACCACATTGACGACCACTGCCCATAACTCTGTTATGCATGAACAATAAAGGAAGCTCTTCACTTACTTTTTCGACCACGAACTGGCACTGTGTGTGGTATGATCGTGCTCTCGCTAGTCAAACACTTAACCAGTTATTACATCTATATATTAACAATAGCTGCTTGTAAAGGTCAATGAAGCATTTAAATAATTATTTGTAAATAGTTGAAAGAGAAATATTGAATAGTTCTAGAAAAACAATGTTTACTAATAAATTTAGTCTCTCGCGTGATTTTTCATTTTCATGAGTTGGCAATACCTAATGCAGGTTAGGTTGGCTTCGGCGCCCATACTTTCCTTTCTGTATTGAATATTAGTCCAATTATCGTCAAATGGTTTGTTGTGTGTGGTACAAAATTTTAAGTTAGGGTGGTTTTCTCTCATGCCTCAAGAGAAACAGTGCTGACAATAGCATAATTTGTACAGCATAACTCCTAAGCTGAGAGACAATTTCGCAGCAGTTTTTTTTTAATCGACTACTCAGAATTGCCGGTGAGCCGGTGAATTCCTTTTAATATCTGGTTCCTCAAAAAATTTGCTACCTATGGAATAAAAGAAAAATATACTTTCACCGTATAACTTCTTTGGCCTTCTTTTGGCCAGTAAGGGTCAAATTTTTTCTTACCAGTTTGAAGAACAGAAATTTTACTTTCTTTTAACGTATTTTTGGAGTTACATCACCGTGGTCGATCTACTTAACATCAACCCATGTTGCCATTATGCCTGTCTGTTCAGTCTTGTGAACTGTTTTTTGACACTTAATGATGCCAAACCAAATTGGGCGTCGTAGTCGGTTAGTAGCACGTTGGAATGACTCGCATTCATTTCACATACGGTGAGCAATTTGTGTGTGTGATTTGTTTTGGACTTCATTCAGAGTTAGAATTTATTTCAGAGTTTCATTTTTCAGAACTTATTTCAGAACTTCATTCAGAGTTAGAACCGTAACGTTATGCAGTAAACTTACAATAGCAATACATTTTTTTACGTAAAAATGAGCGTTCACAACGACGGAGTAAGCTTCGCCTTCAGAATTCAACGTATTGAAGCTTGATCGATTCGCTTCTAGCTTTTCTTTAGACTTTCCTACCGATTTAACCTTTTCGATTATGGGAGTAGCTGTTGTATGAGCGCTCGCATCTGCGTTATTTAGAGCATACCTGCTAAAACAACAAGAACCCTCATTCAAAGTATCCTGACTGGGGCGCAAATTCTATGCTTGTCACGGGCGCCTGTATACCTTGATACGCTTCTGTATCACAGTCTATTGTATTGTTAGACTGTATTGTTTATACGTTTTGATGGCTGCAACCAGTTGCATAATGATACTGATTTTGATACGATTTTCATTATAATACAGGTTCTTGACCAATCATAGAGAAGTTTACAAACAAAGTATTGACAATTAATCATTGAGAATCGTTCTAGTAAATGTTTCGTTCGATTGTGTACATAAAAATGGCATTTGATATTCTATTATGCTTGCAGTTTTAATTTATTTTATTATTAATTTTTCGTGGAATATTATTTATAATAAATTGGATCGTAATGTTACTTTGATCGTATTTGACTAACGCAGTACTCCCTCGCAGGCGGACTGGTGGCCACAGCCACCTGCGGCAGCATGCGAAGGTAGGGTTAGAGAGCTGACAGCTAGGTGGCCTAATTATTTATTTATGAAAAACAGTTAAAAACTGTTTGACGACAGTTAAAAACTGTGCCTTGGGTGAATCCTTTGTCAACGGTCACAAAACGATTCAATGTAAAAGTTTAACTTATAAAAGTCTTAGAAGAAGTACCGTATGAAACTCGAAGTAATGGGTATTAATTCACTAAGTGAAGTTTACGATACTCGCTCGTATCGTAATATTACACTCGTGTATTAATACCCAACATTCATTACATCATTGTTTCATAATGTACTATTTATCCGCGCTTAGCCCACTTGCCATTGTTAAATAATGATCGATCACATTTGCGTCCTGCATACATTAATGCACGATTAAAAATGAGAACAACTTATGGAAATGCCTGTAGTATGCTATAAATTGATGCAACAATGAAAATGATTCGCCAAAAGTGTCCTTTAGGTTTCCTAAAGATACAGAAAGGAAAGCGTTAACAAAATTGTTCGTGAATGTTATTTCAAAGCGCTTTTGCAATAAGCTAATTCCAACGTTGTCTTGTTTTCTTTCTATTTGATTTCGCGTTATTTTTACTTTCTCGCACTTCAGAAGGAACTTCTTAAGAAAAGAAAGTTATGTAATGCTGCGCGAAAAAACGGCGAATTTTCGTCAGAAAAACTCTTAATACAGGGCCTTGGTAACGAAAATGTGGATAAATCCAGTCGCTAAATTTAGGGTGGAAAATTAACGCGTCGTACAGGCAGAATCCATGTTTTATGTATCCTCGATACCGAAGAATCGATTGACGGCAAAGTCCATCTGTGAACAATGCTAGCGGCTTCACCGTTCAGCCGATTTTCTCCAAAACTGATATTCCCCGATCGATCTGGCTGATGTCGTAGCTCCTTGAATTTGAAACCGATATTTTAATTTTGGGAGGTACTTTCCGTGGGACAGTTTCAAAATGTTAAAAAAATGGCGCCAACAATTTTAATTAAATTTTGTTGTTGGATAGTCTGAAGGACGTTTAAGAGAATGGCGCAGGTCTCATGTTGGTTGAAAACTGATTTTTCGAAAACTGAAAAAAAATCAATATTTTTTCGGCATCTTCTTACAACTGCTATTATGAAGATAATTTTTTAAAATGAAATGTGTTCATCAAAAACATCTTCAAATAAGGTCATGTTGAATTTTTCGAAAATATGAGTATTTGTGGAGTAATTTGGCGTCAAAATTAATCGCCCGCTCTGAAATTCTTTCGCTTCCTGATCACAATTTCAGAGGTGTTTTGAATAAGGTGGATGCTACGTATGTTAGAATGTGTATATTATTTCATATTTCTTTGTTCGTTTCTTACATTTTTACACGTTTACAATTTAATCTACTAGAAATTATTTAAAACCTATTTGAAATAAATTTGAAATAAAGATTGCTAACTTTCAGTCTCCCGCTCCCAAATTACACAGTTGGATGCTACGTAAGTTAGAATTTGTATATTATTTATTTCGTTTTATTTTTATTAATTATATTTATGTTATATGTCTGCTATTTCATTTTAAATTGTGTCTTTGTTGCGTTTAAATTGCGTCATTTTAAATTGCGAATAGATGAGCTGTCATTGTCGGGTTGTTGTTACCCATTGTTGTAATGTCGCACTGATAAGGCGACAATGACGGCTGTGCTTTGTTCGCGGTAATTTAAACTAATACTTTTATATATTCGTGAATACACTGTACAATGTACAATGCACAATGCGTACCTTATATAATGAATTCAATGCCAGAAATATATTTTTACTTTCTCGCGTTTTTTCGTTTAAAGTTTTGAAAAAAATCTATTGCTTGAAGCTATTGAATTTTCGCACCAAATGTTCTACGATTTCAAGGGAGTTTTACGAAAAATGATGACCGGGATATGTTAATACGTTGAGAAATTGTATAAATAGTATTCCATAACCATTACTAATAGCGAGAAAGTACGTGCTGTTTCAGCACCACTAGTGTACTTTCAGCGGTTCAATCATTTCGGATGTTAAGAAAGATTCCATTTTGTAATTTTTAATTTATTATCATTAAATTTATAATTATTTTTTAATATCATTGTAACTTCTAGGTGTTGGACACCCAGCTCAATAAGGTTTTTCATGCAATTTTCCTTTATTCATAGAGCAAATGCTGAAATGGTCCCTTGTTTTACTTCTGAACTGTAAATGTAGATTTTATCCTCACCCTTTGACGGTAATAAATTTTTATTTTTTGATAAACTTGGAATGAGCGTTTTATTACGAGTACACCATAAATTTTCAATGTTATGCACATGCCTACGCGCTGTTTTGAAAGTGTTCTAAATTTTTAAGCATTAAAAATTATGAATTTCTAGGCAGGCCCTTGTTATCTCTTAAGGCCCATTTACATTGCAAACATAAACATAAGCAGTACGTAAACATAAAAGTTGGGACAACGTCCATAAGCGGACTCATTCACAATGCCTTCGCATAAGCATAACGCATAAGATGTTAACTTGAAAGCTTGCAAGCTTCAAGCTTCTGTGATTATGCTTATGTCAGAAATAAGAAATGAACCAATCACAGTACGTTTAAAGGCCCATTCACAATGCAGACATAAACATAAGCATAGCGTTAACATAAAAGTTAAGACAACGTTTATAAGCGGACTCATTCACAATGCATTCACATAAGCATAACGCATAAGACGTTAACTTAAAAGCTTGCAAGCCTCTGTGATTATGCTTATGTCAGAAATAAATGAACCAATCACAGTACGTTTAACTCAAAATCGAGTATTAAAGTCGATAGATCGAACAAAAGACTTGTTTTCCAAATTGCTTGGTTGATTTTCGACGGTTTTCTGCGTTGTTTTCTAGCGTACGATCTTTTTGTAGTTTAGTTGTAGTATTCATAGTAGTACCATTTAGTTTGATTTTTTGTTGAAATTGAAATACCTAACCTAACCCAACTCATGGCTGCAAGGCCGAGAGGCCGCTGGTTGGCCTTGGCTCGTAAAGAGTTGTTGTGCCACAGTACATACGTACATGTTTATATATGTTATGTATGTTTATATAAACATGCATATTTTAAACAAAATTTCAATGTATATAAAATATAGATTATCACATCTAACCAATAGTAACTAGAATGGCCCACAGATAATAGAAAATCTTTGCTTACGCTTATGTTGAACATTGTGAATGCCTTCAGTCTATCACTTATGTTAAAATTAATATCTGTGCGTTACGCTTATGTTTACGTCTGCATTGTGAAAGGGCCTTTATAGCCTGGAAGGCAGACCCCCGTTTTCTTGCCACCAGGAGCGCTAGCTGTCATGAGAGCTCCCATGAGAGCTTCGCAACTGGTACACGAAACTGTGGTAGATGCGCAGAACACGTGACTTTTTGTAGTTCGGAGGGCAGCACCGTCGCCGCAGGGATGGCAAGCGGCAGGCTTCTACAAGCCGTGAGCTTTTGGACAAGACACGACATAGGTGTCGATTTTCTTTTAAAACGTGATCATTCTTCGTTGGAGGTTTTCCCTTGCCTATAATGGTTTTAAAAACATTTTTGTTTTGTTTAGGTACCCTTTCTCGCAGTGAGATGTTTCTTTTTCTCTAAAATAAAGTTGTATTTTCACGATAACCAAGTTGTGACCGATAGCGGACAGAGGCAAAGGGGGCCAGGAAAGACAGAGTAAGCCTTTTTTGGATGCCCTACTGTTCCCAAAAATCAGGAATGTAAAAGTATAGCAACCTCGGAACAAAGAGGACAAAAGTAGATTTCTGCTCTGAAGCCAAAAAAGTTGGTTATTTCAAATCAATAGTAGGTTACAGGTTCCGCCCATCTTCGTAATTCGCAATTACACGTCTAAACTATTCCTCTCATTCTCAGAAGATTCACGTGAAAACGTATGTAGATTTTCCATATTTTTGCAATACTCGAAACGACCCATTAAAGGACATAGATCTCAATAAATAAATTGTCATTTAATTGCATTGCCTGAATGGGTCGTACAAACACATCATAATATGTAAGAGGTACGAAAATCGTTGGAAAGATTTATATTTTTAAATAACCATATATTTATTGCAATTAATACATTGAAAAATGAATAGTTACATTGAAATAAATTCTGGTTAATTTAGTGGTGAAAGTTCCTCCCCTCCGTGAAAAATTACCAACATTTTGGGGTCTGTGTTTATGAACATTCTGGATTTTTTCCCAAAGATTATTAAAGTTTAATGTCTTCCGATGATGATGATGATGATGATAATAATAATAATAATAATAATAATAATAATAATAATATAAATTTCTAAAATAAATATTTAAGAAGCCGACAGTTTATAAAAATATATGGAAGGAGTTACTTCTATCCGAATAGCACAGGCTCGAAATTCGTTGGTACTTTTCATAAACCGATGAAAGTCAAATTGTTTTCAAAAAAAAGGTAGCGACTTGACGTGTGTTGATAAAATAGTGCTTTTTTAAAAAATCCAAATTGTCGACGAAATTTGCAGCAAGAACCTAAAAAAAAACCGAAAGAAAGCAAATATGATTGTAAATAACAAATGTGATAGGACACACACATCAGCAACCACATAAGGCCCACAACACTGAAAAATGCGTTGCGAGAAATGAGGAAAGAGGCCGGTGAGTCTGCGTCCACACTCTACAAATAAGTTATTCGATGTCTCGAAATGACTTGTGCCACAAGCCGAGTGGTGGCAGCAGTTAGCTATGAGATCACCTGCGACTCCCATTTCTTGTTTTATTAAATGCTCTTGTGTAATTTTAAACCATGAAATCCTCGTTTTGTTACCATAATCGTAAACCCTTTGTTTAACGAATTTGAATTGCCTAAAGAGAAATACACTATTGCATTGCATACAAATCATTTAATGTTAAAAAAACAGGAACTTATGTGACGTTTAGGGAGAAGTACAAACTGCAAATTTTCTTGAGCTCCGTAATCTGGTAATCCTCTCTGGTTTATTATATTTGTTGGTTGTATTCTGAATCAATGGTAAATGATAAAATAAACTATAATAACACGCAATCTAATATTCATAATAAATAACATACAATGAAACTATAATAAAATTCACAATTAATAAATTCATTCATAAGTAACAAATACAAATTAAGAAAAATAATGAATTAATTCAATTCTTTCAAAATACCCCTTCATGTTTCTTGCTAATTTGTGTAAGAGAAAATTCAAGAAAACAATCAAAAACTGGTAATTTATAGCATCTTTTACTGCTTAATATTATAACCTCATTTATTTGTACGCACTGTTTGGCGTTTTCCTGCGACAGCTAATGCCTAAATGTCATATAACAAGTAATGGAGTAGAAATGTGTCCGAAAAAACTCGCCCGCTGACCGACTCTGAGCGAGGAACTCTTTCGCCTCTGCTGAGGCGAACGAGAAAACTCTTTTTAAGTGTGAGGGGGTCGATAAGTGTGCCTTGTTTAGATTTTCCACATTTCTCGTCGTACATTTCTAGAAACACATTCCTCGGTGTAGTCTTGCGGGCCTAGTACAGCTAAAAACTTAGAAATTCTGTAGGTATCGCTTATGCGCACAGCAGAAGTTGCCACCAACACTTTCCCGCCAAACGTTGTGACGTAATTCTGGACATCTCTGTATGAATGAAACAGCTGTAGTGATAAATGAAATAGTGAAAAACGAAAAGGAAATGAAATAACCATAAATGAATATAACAAAGCAACAAACATAAAGTGAACACTCGGCACAGGGTCTCTGAACACTGGAATTATTAACAAATGTAAAAAATCCATTTTACGTACGTTTTGGCAGCTAGCTCCACATATCAACAGGTTGCGCTGTTGTGATTCACGGATCACATTACATCTCGGGTCTATCAAAGTATGTTCCCGAACCCACAAACTTAAACGTATGCTATGCGAAGTAACATATTAAAGGCTCGAGTTTTGCACGGGGCGATGGCACTTAAAAATTCAGCCGGCAACGGCGAGGAGCCATAGTTCAGTGCGTCTCAGTGCTGTACGCTATACAGTGTTACCAAATGCTTCTATCATCCGATCCAATTTCATGTATGTCAAAAAATAAGGATGATAAAACACCTCGCGTTCGATTCGCAATGACAACTTCTATAGTAATTAGCACTATCAGATCAATATAGTAGTCTCATGTGTGAAGAAGTCATGTCTGCATACTGTACATGGAACCTACGACCCTGCAGGGTTCAAAGACTTACCTATCAAGTATGTCCCGGACAACAATACTCCAGTGACTCCGACCGCAGAAGCGTTCGCATTGATAACATATTCACGAGTCATTGCTGTAACTCTTGAATGGTAATGTGAAAGTGCCAATCAATTGTGGTCGTTTTTTGGGGTGTTCACTTGTTCGTAATTTGATCCACACACACGATTATAAGTCAACAAACGGAAACGAAAATAGAGAACTAAAGCACGACGGTGGATGAACAATAACAAAGCAGTATTAAACTAACAACGCGAATAATTGACTTCGCACTAACGTATACAAACGTTCAATAGTTTTCTTCTAACATGAGAGTAACACTTTGATTCCAGCCGGGGAGTGACTAATATAATTACGTCACGTGAAACGCAACTGCTATTGGCGGTTGCTAGGATACAGTGGACGACGCGATCACGAAATGCGAAGCACGAAGCATTTTGTTCGCGCTATTTTAGCAATATCATTTACTTCATAGGTGTTTTTTGTTCAGACATTTTTTAGATAATTATTTTTAAAATCATTAAACACGCACACATTAAACAGGAAATACCACATTTTCACTTAATTTGGTTTAAACCATATTTATTAAAATATTCTATTAATTTCAAATATCTTTCCATCTCTCTCTACATTTCGAGAATTTTCCCCCCTGTTCTTCAGGAATAATTTCGTCCCAGAATATATATTTTAAAGTACATTTCGTACTATTTGAGGGTTTGTCAAGGAGTTCCTTACATCTTTCACGGAAGCCTTCTCTGTCTTCCTTGGCGTGACCAGATCAGAGTGAAGTTTATCAGAGACCAGAGACTAGAATGTTATTTATCTGGACCTGCGAAGAATTTATAAAATTTCTCCCCCTGTGCTATTGTAAAATACAGTTATCTTTCCTATTAGTGTCAGAATTGTTTTAATATGTTCTAATGAAAACGCCCAGGTCAAAAATTGAGATAGGCATTCAGGATAGGTTGACGTCAAGAAATCATAAAAATAATAATGTGAAGTTTTGAAGAATCCCCTGAGGGTAGACCCATGTCCTGCTTTTCGTCATGTGTGGGCTCAACTATTCAGTACTATTAGCATCGAGTATGTTAACATATGCCATCGTAGTTTTTAAAACTGTATTTCATCTCTGAGTTCATTTCAACGCGGAGAGTAATGGCCGCAGCCCGGAAGTTGACTCGGAACTGTGGGAGCAGAATTTAGTCGTGAAAGTACAATCTTGGCGTAAAAAATAATAATAAAAAAATTTCATTGCACCTTTATGTGGGGTGGCCACACTTCGTAGTAAAACCTGATAATCATCGTTGCTATTATTGTTATTATTATTGTTATTATTTATTATAATTCATTCTTATTAATTATTATTATTATTATTATTATTATTATTATTATTATTATTATTAACAGTGCGTAATTCGTTTCAATAAACAATATGGAAATGTACTTGGGATAGTTAATGGACATAATTTTTGTATCAAGGATTTGCTGGTCAATGAGCAACATGTCATCTTGACATTAATTACCTCCACTGGAAGCGAGAGATTATATATTATTTTTTTTGCATTAACTTTAGCAGTGTGAAACAATATCTCATTGGTAATATGTAACACATTCCCTGCATTTTTCTTAATTCTCATGAATGGACTTATCAGAAGTATTTATTTTATTGATGAATTTAAACGATCATGTATGAACAACAAAACTGTGAAGAAAAGTAGGATACAGCATTTTTTTCTGATCTTGGCATTCACATCCAATGTATTGAAAACAGCATTTGTGTATTTCAAACTGATCACAACATATGGAGGAATACAGAATAAAGTACTCAATTTGTACATGTGATATGTTTACAATTAAATACGTAATGATTGTTCCTTTGTGCATAGGTTCCAACACCAGATTACACTGGGCGGAAGGAGATTTTAGATCTGTACCTAGGTCGAGTTCTATCCAAAGATGTTGATGTGGAAATGCTAGCAAGAGGTACAACTGGTTTCACTGGAGCTGACTTAGAAAACATGGTGAATCAAGCTGCTTTGAGAGCTGCTATTGATGGTGCTGATTCAGTTACCATGAAACATTTAGAAAATGCAAGAGATAAGGTTCTCATGGGTGAGTTTACAAGTTACTCTGGAGTGTATTTAGATCTGTGATTCAACTGTTAGTGTAAATTTAACATCTATTTTATCTTCAGGTCCTGAGCGGAAGTCTCGAATTCCAGACGAAGAGGCAAATACAATTACTGCATACCATGAAGGAGGACATGCCATAGTTGCATATTACACCAAGGATTCTCACCCTTTGCATAAAGTCACCATCATACCCAGAGGGCCTTCTCTTGGACATGTAAGTGTAATTTACACACTAGGCGTACTCTCATACAAAATACAAGCCATTTTTTTTGGCTTTCTTGAAGATGTGCAACTTTCAATGGTAGTACATACTACTTTCTTTGAAATTTCCTGAATTGTTTTAAACGAACTTAACAGAAGTAGTAATTTTATTCAAAAAGTTAATCAACCATCTGTGAATGGAAAAACAATTCAGAAAAAAAGGGTACAGCATTCTCTGATCCCTGCCCTCAAATTCAAAGCATTGAAAACTGCTTTTATGAAGATATGATATTTTCGCATTACAAAGGAAATGATATTTGTTCAGAGAAAAAAAATTAAGCGAGAAATAAAAAGGGAGTCGAATTGTGTAAATTGGGTGCTTTTTTTTATTTCTCTATTAATTTTTTTTTCTGAACAAATATAATCGTTTCCTTTGTAAATAATAAACAACGTATTAGTTTCTGGAGTGTTTCTATGCTTCTATAATGCAAATTTTTGCCTAGAAATCAATTTTTCAAACCAACTTTTGAGTGCTTATAGCGGCTCAACCATTCGGAATATCCATGTAGTTTATTAGACAAAATATGCTTAGAAATGTCTTAAGAGCTTATTTTCAAAATTTCAACGTTTCCTCCCCGGACATTCTGTATAAGTGTTGAGGCACTCTGAAAAACAAACAACTTATAGGTGAAGCACTATACACTACCCTTGAAGAAATAATTCTAAGTAACTTAATCTTCTTAACCTTCTTCAGAATTACAGAATAATACACTGTTAATACAATCTAAATAGTTTAACAGTGCATTAGATTCCAACAATGAATTTAATGTTAGCTGGCATTTGTCTGTAATGCAGAGGGGCTTTCTAAGGCATCCAAATACTCTTTCAATATATTTCATCTTTTGTTCTTCAAGAGTCCAATTTCTGTAAACATTTATGTGGTAAACAGGAAGTGTCGTTTAAGTCAAGTAATGATGACCAACTCTAGTTCATGTGTAAAGTAAGATTGCACATTAATATAAAAACTTTAAAATTAATATTTTTAAAGTTCAAATTATTTTAACTTTTTTTTTCTGGGTATAGTCCGTATATTATTATATGTATATTATTATATTATATGTATATTATTATGTATAGTCTGTGTATATAGTCTGTTTATTATGTATTTAGTCTGTATTTTATTTCTGTATAGTTCTGTATATAGGATATTAGTGTATTGGTTTCTCTGGGTGCTTAAACAATTAACTTAGTACCTCTTTCCAGTCCCAGCATTGCCATTGGTTCTGACATATTCAATTTTCACATGTCTACAGTGAAACCACCCCTATTAAACTATTACCCCTCTCAATGACTAATTTCTCTTGGAACGAACAGTGAAACTCAAATGATGTATGTAAATTGTACCCCTGTTAACAGACCTTCTCTTCCTGATGACATTGATATATTTTTTTAATTTATCCCTTGTAAGAGACAACTTTCTGGAAAATTTTTGACTGCATTGTAAACGGCAATTGCTTGGCATGCCCTCTACCTGGGCCTCTATCCTCCAAGATATTTGGGGGGGATTCCAAAAATTGTGTTATACTGTGGACACTGATGTGGTTCCACAGCTACTCATTGCATTTTAGTTTTATTTCTTCTAATGTTATGGCAGATATGAAAGTGACCTGACATGAAATTTTTTGAATTAAAAGAGCCTTCCTTACCTTACCTTCCTGGAGAACATCAGGTGTGGTAGAATATCAACATCATAAGGGAAGTCAGGGTTATTGACTTGCCCCCAATGCGACATTGTTGTTTGGATTGTGTCCAAAATCTATACTAAGCTCTCACCAAAGATCCCATTGCTTGCTGTTTTGTTTTAATTATGTGAGGAAGTGTGAGAAAAGCAAGTTTTTGGGCTCCTAAGGTATATAATGTGTTGTGCATACCCAAATGACATAATGAGTTGATGCAAAAAAGGGGAGTTACAACACCAACATTCCATCTATTAAGCAACCACTTCCTCAAAGACAACTTCTTTCTTGGAACCAACAGATGGGGAGAGGGGAAGGGAAAAAAAGAAGAAAGAAAGAAAAAGAAGAAAAAAGTCATGAGATACAAGAACTGTCGAAGGTTTCAAGTTGGAAAATATTTAAAAAAAATTATTTTATGTCATTGGTTGCCAAAGATATGAAGCTTCCTGAACAAACTGTATTTAAATCGTTTTGTGAGATATCGAACACAGTTGTAATAAAAAATGTTTTTTCTTCCAATGTGACATTTTTTTATTGCCTATAACATACATTTCTAGTAAATATGAAATCAATTTTAATAAGACTGTGTATAAGAAAAATAAATTGAAATTGAATTGTACATTTAAAGAAAATTCAAATGTCATTAGTTATATATTAAAAATGTTAGAACAGATTTTTCATCAGACATTCTTACTTTAATGAGAAATATAGCACTCTCTTTGATAAAGTATTTTCATGTTGACAGAGTACTACCGAACTATTCTGGAAAGACTGAAATGATTTGAATAGAACATTAAAATCCATTGCTTTAAAGTGTTTCTACTGCAACTACATAAACCTTCAATTCTATTTTAATTATTGTTTTGAATTTTCCTTTACTTTTCTTTTTTACAGACGGCATATATTCCTGAAAAGGAACGGTACCATGTTACGAAAGCTCAACTTCTTGCCATGATGGACACAATGATGGGTGGTCGTGCAGCTGAAGAACTTGTTTTTGGCCCTGATCGCATCACATCAGGTGCATCGTCAGACCTGAAACAAGCAACTTCGATTGCCACCCATATGGTACGCGAGTGGGGAATGTCAGAACGTGTGGGGTTGCGGACTCATGCCGACCCCAGCAATGCTGGCTTTGTAGCTGTAAATGATCTGAGTCCTGGCACAACTGATGTCATTGATAGTGAAATCAAACGTCTACTTTCCGTAAGTCAATCTCCATTTATGTTAATAAGAAACAAGTTAATGAGTATGACGCATCTTTTGTGTTTTCATATTATTTGTTTATTCAGTGTCTGAAATTTGTTTTGTAATAGAAGACTCCTAAATTACTTCCATAATTATTTTTTTTACCTTATAGAAAAGAAAACCTTTAATTACAGAAAGAATCTTGATATTATTTTGCAGACATGAAATTTGTAGAACATATAGAAAAAACTTGGTGGTTTATTATTGATTTTCAGAGATATAGAAAAAAATTACCAGGCAGCAAGGCAGTTTATTTCTAATGTAGAATTGAAAACTATAATTGGTACAAATAATTTTATTTTTATAAATGCCATTTTCCTTTAATGTCCAATATTTATAAATTTAAAGAAATTGGTTAAAATGTCAGTAATGCTTTGTTTCTAATAATATTAATAATTTTAAATCTGCAGATTAATTAAAATCTGTGGTGGAGATGTAATTGAAATACTTGGATGTTTTGACTAATGGACTTGGGTATATGCAGGGCCCTCCTTTTTTCCTTCTCTCTGAAGATCAAGTTTTATATTATGAGACCCAGGGGTGGAACTGCCTAGTGCTTAGTGTGTTAACTGTTTGTATTTTAAAACATGTAGTAAACAGGCTTAATAACAAGAATGAGGAAAATGGTATGCAAATGGTGCTTTCCTCTTCTTGTAATGTCCTGTCTCATTGATAAATAATAATAATAAAGAATTGCAGTTTTCTGAAGTCTTTTGAAAGTGATCTTCTTCTCTGTACATGAACGACTATAAACATTTTTTTTTTGAATTCTTGAAATAAACTGAAGGAGTCAGTAAAGGTTAAAAGTTGAATGCAATGACAAACTCTAAAAGTACTA
>JAHLJT010008446.1:261082565-261162586 GCA_031308135.1 Acheta domesticus
GACGGACACGGACGGACGGACACGGACGGACGGACACGGACGGACGGACACGGACGGACGGACACGGACGGACGGACACGACGGACGGAAACGGACGGACGGACACGGACGGACGGACACGGACGGACGGACACGGACGGACGGACACGGACGGACGGACACGGACGGACGGACACGGACGGACGGACACGGACGGACGGACACACGGACGTACGGACACGGACGGACGGACACGGACGGACGGACACGGACGGACGGACACGGACGGACGGACACGGACGGACGGACACGGACGGACGGACACGGACGGACGGACACGGACGGACGGACACGGACGGACGGACACGGACGGACGGACACGGACGGACGGACACGGACGGACGGACACGGACGGACGGACACGGACGGACGGACACGGACGGACGGACACGGACGGACGGACACGGACGGACGGACACGGACGGACGGACACGGACGGACGGACACGGACGGACGGACACGGACGGACGGAGACGGACGGACGGAGACGGACGGACGGAGACGGACGGACGGAGACGGACGGACGGAGACGGACGGACGGAGACGGACGGACGGAGACGGACGGACGGAGACGGACGGACGGAGACGGACGGACGGAGACGGACGGACGGAGACGGACGGACGGAGACGGACGGACGGAGACGGACGGACGGAGACGGACGGACGGAGACGGACGGACGGAGACGGACGGACGCGGACGGACGGACGCGGACGGACGGAGACGGAGGCGGACGGACGGAGGCGGACGCGGACGGACGGAGACGGACGCGGACGGAGGCAGACGCGGACGCGGACGGAGGCGGACGCGGACGGACGGAGGCGGACGCGGACGGACGGAGACGGACGCGGACGGAGGCAGACGCGGACGCGGACGGAGGCGGACGCAGAGGCAGACGCAGACAGAGAGACACTGGCTGACTGACAGACACTGGCTGACTGACAGACACTGGCTGACTGACAGACACTGGCTGACTGTCAGACACTGGCTGACTGTCAGACACTGGCTGACTGTCAGACACTGGCTGACTGTCAGACACTGGCTGACTGTCAGACACTGGCTGACTGTCAGACACTGGCTGACTGACAGACACTGCTGACTGACAGACACTGACTTGCTTGTTCAACTGAATTGAGCATCTTGGTCTATCCAGTCACCATTCGTTTGAACATAATATGAGATACACTAGAGGAGGCATAAATCTTATGTTTAACTTAAAGTCTTAGTTTTGTTCATGTTGGTGTTTGTCCCGTCGCTGGATTGCCCTCTAGTTGACCTGTACTAATAGGAGTTTCCATTACTTTATTTATTTTTAAGAGTTTACATGCCAAGAAATGCACATTAAAATCATTTGATTCATTACAAATTTAACATTTCTGAAAAGCTATTAATTACATTATTAAGTATTTTGTTTAAAACTAGATAATGATACACGTTTCAAACAATAAAAGTGATCACCTTATTAATCTGCAGGAATGTATTGCATTTATGCAATTAAGTAATTTACAGACTCTTTCATAAAACAGAGCTAAATGGGAGAATTATTTCATTATTATCTGAAGTTTAATTTTGATTTGTAAGAATGCAATAAATGTTATGTGCAGATTTTTAATGAAGAATAGTTTTATCTTGCTACTTTTTAGTAATTACTTGTGGTGGCATTATGACAGTCTACCTACAAGCAGTGTGAAATTGATCTTTACTGTGCTAATAATTAATGTTACTGTTTGCTACAGGAATCATATGAACGTGCTAAAACAATCTTGCGTACTCATCAGAAGGAACACAAAATGCTAGCAGAAGCATTGCTGAAATATGAGACCTTGGATGCTGATGATATCCGTGCCATCATGAAAGGCAAGGAGACTGACAAGACACAACCAGTTTGATAATAGTCTGCATGAAAAAATAGTGGAAAACAAATCTCCTTTCCTTTTTTCTCTTGGGAATCCTCCAGCTCTCTTCTTGTTTCTAACTTAGACTGCATGATTTTTCTGCAGTCATCCAGTGGCAATACATGAGTTTACCAGTTCATGCTCTGGCAACAATAATGGTACATTACTGTTCATAACTTCAAGCATAATAAAAATTCCAAAGAATCTTCCTGATGTAAAAGCAATCTTGAGTTAAACTTATTTGCATAAATCTATATAGGTTTTTTGACATCATTCTGTATTATCTTTCACAGTACGTCAAAGCTGATTTCTAAGCACATTAACATGAAGACAAAAATCATTGGGTGAATTCATTTTATCCTGTATATATTGAATGTGTTCATACTTAGAAATAGGTTGTGTTGACTGGTCTTTTTAATTACTGTTGATTTACTGCCCTTCCCTACTTTTCTTTTTCTTTTCATTATTAAATCAATTTCAAGTATAAGATACATTTTTGCCTCTTGAGGCTTGTGAGGCTATTGCAAGAATCATGTTTTAGTAAATAAAAATGCTAGATCTTATTTAAATGTTAAAATGAATGATTTGAGTTACAGTGCGTATGCACATCTAAATTCAAGTGGTGACCATAGATTATTAGTGAAGTGTGTTATAGCTCAGCAACCTTGAAAAGGCTGCTGAGGGATGGGCTTACCTCAGGTGGTCTTGCCAAGTTGCTCTCCTCTACTCCCTGTGCAGAGGAGTGGACGCTCTGAAGGTGTATGACTGCAAAAGCTGATTTGCTCACTCATTTAAGCAAGAATGGTTGATAGCAAGGTGCCATTGTGTTATTCTTGAAATTGTATTTGAATGTTTTGTGAATATTTGCAGCACTCCTTGAAAATTTCGATAGAGTACTGAACAAATCAGTTTTTTCACAGTTTATCTTTCATTGAAAGAGACATAACTTTACTTTCAGCTACCTCATGTCCTGTTATATGTTCTCAGACATAGTCTATTGAATTTGTATCTACAGAAAAGGGGTGTTGAAGGGTATATACCCGTTTTCAATGGAAACATAGTTTTTTATTGATTGGTACTCTGTTCACCATGTTCAGTAATTGTGCTTTAGTAAAAGAGGCATCATATAATAAAATATCTGTGAACAGAGAAATTGTCAGCAGCTGTTTCAAGTATGCAGCTTAAAGAAATATTTCATAACCTTAAACACCCAAGATTTGTAGGGTCATGTAAGGACATACAAATGCCAGGCCTTATGTTTGCTTTTGACCATTCTGGTGGAGACACGAGGTGATTGCTCCTCAGGCGAGAAGTGGGGATGCAAGGGGGTGAGGACTTTTCCCTCTGCTACCATTTGTGCAGCTGGTGTTTGTTTGTTTGTGTTTTTTTTTTCTTCAAAGTTGTTGAGCTATAACTATATTGTCATTAATATAAAGGTTTGATCATGTTAATAATGTGATAGTAATGTTTGATTACAGTATGTGATCCAAATTAATGATTTCATTCCTAGTGAACTTGTGTTTAATAATGTGGAATTGTTTTGAGAAGCCACAGAACTCAATTTGAATAATTTTATTATATATTAAACATTTATCTGATAAAAAATATTCCCAACTGACAGTGGTTAAAATAGTCATAAAAACAGCACAGAACTAAGTTTTTGTGCATGTCTTCAGTATTATAATAATACTAGATACAATACTTATGTGTTGAAAGAAAATCAAAATTAAAACATAAAAATCTTATGATTAGATTAACTTATCTGAATTGGGGAAGTACTACCCATTGTTCAAAGTCCAGTGTTGAGGATGAACATTAATAAACATTCAATTTTCAGATTTATTGCATGGGTAAAACTGAGCTTAAAAGAACAGGCAATGGTAACACATTTCACCCAATGGTCTTCCATACAAGACCAATTTGTTCTGTTGCTCTGCTGTTAAATTTTGCATAATACAAGTGTAGCCCAAAAAATATTCATGATCATTTTTTTACATCAATTATTCTCCTATAAATGGGATGTGCGTGGATTTATTTTCCTGGACTGTGTGTGTGTTTTTTTTTCTGTTTGTTGTTTTTTTGGCCTTTATATCTCCAAAACAGAATTAAGATCTTCATTTGATTGACTTATAGTACAAATTTATTCACAGCCTTACTTTGCTTTGGCAAAAATAGAAGATAAACATCAGTTTGGGGGTTGCATATATATGATGAATCAGAGAAGTTTGGGTGCCTTCTGGTCTTACACTGGTAGAAAATACAGCATTCTCTAAAAAACAAATAACAAAGTACTTGCAGATATTTAATTGCCCTCACCTGGTACTAACTTAATTCCTAAAATTCTTGATTCTATTTAACTTTTTGAGAATTGTGGTCTAGAATGTCATGTTTTCACAAATAGTTATTTATCAGAAATCTGTTAGCCATTGTGTAAAAGATGAGGATTAATAATTGTCTGTAAATCTATTTGATTGATTCAACATTCAAAATAATATTAAAGTAACATTTAAAGAAATTTGTATTTTCATAATGGTTAGCAGTATTGGGATAAATTATCAGAATGTTAAAATCTCTCCAAGCAACCTCCATATCTTAACAACCAGAGTACTTACAATTTCATGTGGGTAGGCATGGCCTCTTCTCATTCATTGTTCCATTTGTGGAACTGAAATTGCAATGGGAAAAAGTAGTTTTACAGCAATTAATGTCACTTATGGAAAATTGTTTTGTAAAAATAAGAGAACGAATCATATAATTTTAATGTGATTTAAGGATAATATTGTTAAATTATCCACTGGTATACTATAATTACAGAATCAAGTTATTATAAAAAAAGTGCATCTATCAATTGCACATATAATTGAAATAATCCCATGTGCTTGTTCAGAGGAATGCTTTGCATTTTTACCTGCAGTGATCTGCTTGGTTTTCAGTAACTTGCCCTTTTTATTTAATTATAGCTGTGCAGTGAAATTAATTCACTGCTGTTACTATTTATGATAGATGATTTATGATATTTCTAAGTTGTATTGCTTAATATGTCTAGATTCCAATAGATTTTTGTCAATTTTTTTTTCTGGGTTAATTTTGAAAATGTCTAGAACCTTTCTTTTTTTTTCTTTCCAAAATTCTTGATTAACAGCAAAACCAAAAAATAATAATGTTCTCTCTTCTTGCAACCATTTGTGATCTGAGATTTAAAAAGTGATTTCAAAGAATTAAATTCAATTTTATACATTTTATCCAGTCTTGTAGAAAATATTATATTATTGTGTAATAGTGAATTAATTTCCATCCTTGTTTTATTTATGTTTATTTCATTTTAAAATTATTTCTGTTAATTAATGAAGGAGAAGGGGTCTGTTATTTTCAGTGTTTTTCATTTCTGTACGAGTCTAATATTTGAAGGCTTTATTTGTGAGAGAGTTGTGAACCAATGTGAAAAATTAATTATAAATTTTTGTTAAATTTTAATTTTTATTCAACTGTGTTGATGTTCATTGAATTATTGAAGTATGCTTGGTCCTGTGATCAAAATCTTGTATACACATGAATTTACCATACATACAATACTAATGTTTCTGAAATTTATCTATCAGACATAATCTTCCTGGTACTTATTAATTGTTCTTTGGAGTCTGTTTTTTATATAACTCTTATTGCTTTTAATTGAGTATTGAGAGGAATAATGAGTTTCTGTTCATCAATTATTCAGATAATTGTTCTGACGAACATGGTGGCCATTTTCTGCTTTTCATTGATCTGGAAAAGTCAGGGAAACATCAGGGAATTTGTTGAAGAATCGTTAGAAGTCTGGGAAAATTTTGTGAGGTTATCCAACTAGAACGTTTCAAATAGCTTAAAAACTTTAATATAATGTTATTTCTTGCTAAATGTACTTTGACATGATGAAACCAGAGAGCTGATCAATGAGTATCAGGCTGAGTTTTATCTTTCTTTAATGTAAGATTACAAATTTTATCAGGTAAAATATAAATAAAAATGAACTGGATAATTGGGAATAGTCGGAGAAATTTGTTGCAGGAAATGAGTGGTCACCCTAGCAAAATATGTACGAGGTGTGTTTATGATATTCAATTTTCAGCTATTTTAGAAACCAGGGATCATGGAATATTGAAGTTGAATCATCAATATACTAGTTTAGTTTGAAATTCTGAATGTATATGCAAGCATGTGTAAATGAAATAGTGTCAAATGATAAATATTAATTTCAGTTGATATTGGAGAGAAGTTATGACTATTCTAAAATAATTTGACCGTATCACCCAAATGGAGGTGATGTGATGACAAAATTTTTTTTGTTCTAAAACAGGAATGTAATTTTGCATGTAAGAATAAAATTAAAGATATGTTGAGAAATGTGAAAGCAAAAGAAGGTTACTTGTACCAAGTGAGATGGACTCAAAATAAAATAAAGAAATATGTAGATGTTCATATCCCTATTTTATAGGAAATTCTAAAAATATTTATTCTCTACAAGTTACAGTCAAAGAAAATCAATCTGGTGGGTACACTTTATATAGTTTATTTCAAAAACATTCTTTGTAAAATCGGCATGTAACACAATATTTTAATAAAAAGCTCAATAAAATAAAGAAGTTATTTCTATGAGAAATGATGATTGTGAATCAAGGAGGTTAAATAAATCCCGCCATGTTTTGGAGATTGTCAGTTAACTTCAACATTCCAAAGCATTATTGCTTATCAAATGAAACTATATGCAGGTTGCCAGGCAATACATGGTTAGTGTGATTTTGTTTTGTGTAGATGGATCACATTATGCAAGCGAGAATATAAATTGATGCACTGTGGAATATATTTTGTGATCTACTTTGCTTATAAACTGGAAACATCAGGTTAGCCTGTTCGGAAATTTAACGAGGTTCTAGTAAGTAAGAAAAAAAGAAATATAAGAGTAAAAACAATTCACCTCTTAATGTTTGAGAATTACTATGAAAAATCCATATTAAAATTCTTATTTGCTTACTATTATGAATTGTGTGTATCAATCGTGTTGAACAGTAACCTCATGTGTCAAATTATATTTCACAGGAGACCAATAAAACACCATTGACTTTGTAAATCATACAATGTAAAATTGTGAAATTTTACCATAAAATTGTGAAATTTTACCATAAAATTGTGAAATTTGTCAGATAATCTGTCAGTTTTATTGTACAGTACATTTTACAATAAAATTGTAAAATCTGGATTGAAAATTATTGCAATGGAATTTATTATAGTGGCAATATGTCTGAAAATGTGAAAATTGATGTCAACTGATTCATTAAATAAAAAAAATTATCCAAATTTCATAGTAATAAACTTCTAGAATGTTGACATACGAGGTTCAAACACCATCAATAATGTTGAATTTTTAATATTTTTTAATGCTTTCATTATTTAAGTACTAAATATGTTTTCTGAATAATAGGGTAGTAACAATTGTGAGGTTTTAATCTGTTTTCACAGAACCATACACAGAATATATTTACTACATCACTTTTTACTATGCTTTCGTTTGTAAAGTTTAAGATCTTTGCCTCCAAATGTTAATAATTTTGCAGTGGACTGAGAGAAAGTAAAACTGAATTACATTTTGTTTTGAGTAAACCAAATTTCTTGGTTATAACCAATTTGTATTTCAGTGTATTATTTCATTATAATGAATTCAAGTGGGAGTTCAAAATTACTATTTTTGCTAGGTTCATAGGAAATACTGTACATACATTTTCCCCATTAACAATACATGAGTGAACTTAATTTATAAATAATTGATGTATTTTCATAAAAAGGTAGGTATAAATTTGAGGTGGTAATTGTGTACATATGTTGCATCAGAAAATTGTCATTTATTAGTGATTGTGTAAAGTTAGTAGTAAGGTGTTCCAGCAATACCAATATGTTTATTACTTTTTTGTTGAAAAATTGTTCAATTTGATCTTGATGTTTTGTGATGAGTTTGAAAAATTGCCTTAATATACTTTATTTTGTGGTATTAGGAATTACGAATGAAGGCAATAATAAGCATCATTTCGAACTTCAAATTATTTACTATTTTTGGAGTAGCGTACTATGAACATTGTGATGAAGATAGAAATATACTTTCATACAAAATCATACATTGTTTGCTTTTAAAAAATATTTCTTAGTTATGGAAATGATTCAATAAAATTGAAATGGAAACTTGTTTCTGAATATAATGTTTGATATTTTTTACCAGAAGTTTTATTCTTTGTTTTGCATATTCAGTGATCTTGTGTGATGTGAAATATGATTATGCACATCTGAACTTAATGCAATTTAATATGTTCATACAAAGTTATCGAGTTTTGTGGAGAAATTTGTGACACATTTAACATCACACTTTGACTGCCATAATTTCCTGGAAGTTCAATGATGTGTAATAAGAAGCTTGGATGTGGGAAAGCAGAGAATTTTATTTACCTGTACATACATATATACATACATTCCAATTCATATTTGTTGTACTTACAAAGCTTTTAATTCTGAGTGTATTTTAAAACCTGTATGATTGTTCACCAAAGATATTTGCAGGTGGTGGAGATCATGAGTTCTTAATGAAAAGATATAGCTTATTCACTGCTTGACTGCATTTATAACATATTTACAGGCATGAATGGTGGTCAGTGATGTTTACTGAGAAATATACCATTGGGGATATGAACATCCCCCTAAGAGTCCTTCATTGGCAAATAATGACTGTTGTTGTCAGAGCTTACTAGATTACAATTCACAAAAAAGTAATTTGTATATGTTAATTGGAGGTCATTAGAGTTGATGGGTCACCAGTTCCTGTAGGGAGCTGTAAAGAGAAGATTCAGTTAATTCACCTTGAAGATTCATAGTGTAATAAGGTAAATGTTGATAAAAGGTGTTCCTATACCACATAATTTTTTAAGTGTTTAGGGCAGAAATATTTACAAATCAGATTACTATTTCAATGGGGTTATCACAGAATATAATATTTATACAAGATTTATGTTTGGAAAAAGAGGAAAAACTGCTTTATTTCAGATGAAAAAATTTGTCATTTCTTACATAGCAGTAAAGAAAAAAGTTGCCTCAAATATTGAAATTATGATGTATTAAGATTTGTATTAACACTTATATGGAAACATCGGTCTGACAGGCACCAAGTGAAATTGGTTTATGCAATATTGGTTGATATAAGTGGGCAAGAGCGTTGACAGTCATAGTAGCTTCCTCCCTGACCCTCTTCTATCACTCGGCGGAGTTTTGTTTAGTTCTGCTGAAGCAGTCAGCATTTAAGGGACGTTTTTTGGGTATTGTGGCTATCTGGGAGACCAGTAGTTTCTCTTTATGTATTTTTCGTAGTGGTATCTGAGATCATCTATTCCTCTAAGTGTGTAAGTAATCTGTGAGATGGGTATTTCCGCAAAACGCTCTAGGGTGACTTTGTCAAATATTTATTTAAAATTTTTACTTTCAAAATATTGTAATGGATCACCCAATTTGTTCGGAGGATCCCAGCTCATGAATAGAAAAATTTAGTACCCTACTCAAGCTATGCTTCATGTATGCAAACCTATTGAAGAGTCTTACAGGAATGTCACTTTAGACAATTGATTTAATTCTGCAGAAGTTATTGAACTGATGAAGAGAAAATTAACTTGTTGGGACAGTAAAAAAAGGACAAAAATGATTCCTGAGGAATTCTTTGCTAGCCCACAAAGACCAGTTGGATCAATGCTGAACGGATTTAGGGAAAGGAGGAGGCTGTATGGATTTAGAGGCAATTTCAATGTTTTTTCAACAATATCTGTTTTTCAAAAATTTCCATCTTTTTTAACAATTTTGATCTTTTTCAACCATTTCAATATTTTTCAATTATTTTCATGTTTTTATAATATAAAATATATTTTAGAATACTCGAAAGAAATATGAGAATCGATTGAAACAGGCCTATAACTTATTTTACCCTTACATCCCATGATCAACGCCCAATAACAAATGGCGGTCTCTGAGACTGGTGTTTCTCTTTGTGTTATAAAAATCATGTTTCTATGTAAGTGTTAAAAATAATTCTTTGTCACTAGTCTGAGAGGAAATTGAACTATTTCTCGCTTCCTCCTCGAAAATACTTCTGCTGGAATTTCTCATGAAAATGGTAAAAACAGACTTGGCATGTAGCAAATTTTAAAATATTGTTGAAGTTGTGCTGATCAAGTACAGAATATGTTTGAATTATTTGATGGTTTGTGAAAACAATTTTAAATATTTGTTCTTCCCAAGATTAAAACTAAACTTTATCAATTGATGGTAACATGAGGTTTCAGAGGTCTGTAAGAAATTGTGATTATAATTATAATATATTTTGAACCAAATTTTCTCCTGAATTAGTATTGATTTTTTTCCCCTCAATACTGAACAACTGAAAAGTTCAGAATCTTAAACATGACTCATTTTATTTTCCTGAAGCACAAAACTTATATTTAAAAGTAATTTTTTAAAATTGAAAAAGGCAGTGAACAGTTTACCCTTCCAATGCTCATTATTTCCAATGGATTCTTTGAAATACCAAGTTTGGGCTAAGAAGGGGAGGAATTGTTTGGACGAGTTATATTTTAAGCATATAATAAAATTCTTGGTTCTTTAGTTTTTAATTTTATTGGTACCTATTTTCTATCACACACAATTAAATGAATGTGAAATTCTATTGAATTAAACACTTATTTATCTATTAGAAAATATATTAATTTCTTGTAAATTGGAATCACCTTAGGAACAAATTCTTTTCCTCAAAGATACATCCCTGTCAGTATTTTCCTTCATGATCAATAAATTGGTTGAATGTTTTCAAATAAGTACAAAATATTAATGAAGTAAATTATTGTAATATTTTAATTGTTAATTAAGAGATCTATTTTAAAGACCTGTTCTCTGCAGGTTTAATTTTAATTGCTGATTAATAAATATTTTCAGTGCCATTGAGTACTGGACTGACAGTAGGGGATTCTTTTACATACATTGGGTTAAATGTTTAGTGAAGTTGAATCAGAGTACCTAAAGGTAATATTATGTACTTGGTCATCTCTTAAATTTGTTTGTCATCTCAAAATGGGAAATTATATTACTGTGTGAGATGTGAATACCTTAAATGTACAAGTATCTTATGATCTGCAATTATTAGATATAACCTAATGATGTAAATCAAGAGGTCAAAGGTTCTGTATTAACAGAACCTCCAAGCTGAATTTTCGTAATTTGTTTTTATGGCAATGTAGTGTTCAGTATTTGTATGATAGAATTTTATTAATTGAAAAGGTATTTCTTTTTGATCCAGAAACTTATTAAACAATGTCGTGTGAAGTATCAAGTTTTCTATCAACTTCCTTATTCCATTTTTTCAACCTTGATGTGGGGATATTAACATTTTAATAGCCAAAACTTTCATTATGTATTGTTATGTTACATTGTCATTTCTCTGTTATTGATACTTCACGGAATTGCCAGATTTATTATATTTTAGTTGCATTTTGTTTCATCTTGTAGCTTATAGGGACCAGTGTTTTCAAGGTTTATGTAGATATGATTTAATGTACATGAATTCCCAGTGATTACTACTTTCCTGTAAAAAAAATATATATTAATTTTGGCTCTTGGTGCCTAGCAAGTTTTGTCTGTAGTACATACAATAAAATGTGTGTGTGTGAGAGAGAGAACGTGCATATTTATTTATTTAATCAAATAATGTATTATTAATTTTGTGGAGAAAAAATGTGGTTTACCTCCATAGTCGTTCTGCAATGAATAGTTTGTAGGTTCTTAACTTTTGAAACGCGTTTTAGTCACTAGTTATGCAGACAGATATGGAATGTACTGAGATTTTGTATGAAATGTAATGAATAAATTGTGACCGAACTTATTCCTGCTTATACTTGTAACATTATTAACCTAACCTACTCAGAATCCTTTATTCAGACGTGAAGTTAGCCAGCCATACAATTGGAATTTAACAGCATATTTAGAGGAACGGGGCAACATTTAAATATATCGACCACATAGCATAATTCCTGTGCAGTCGACGAGGGTACTGTTCGAGAAGCCGACATATTGATTCTTTAGTTCTTGCTGTCGTTGCTTGGTGTGGAAAGGAAAATGGCTGTTTCGTAGCTGATTTTTGAGTACTGAAAGTATCACTGATAAACCAAGATAATTTAAAGGTACACTGAAATAAAATGAAAGAAAATTATCACGCGTGTGAAAGCAACCCGCGTTTGACTTCACTGGATCATATGTAGACATCACGTGACAGGAGACCAGCTCTGGGCAAGGTTCATTTTAGTTTCAGACGCGAGGTGGGTTGTGTTGGTCGGTGAGGCAGCTGGAAGGACTGCGGTGTAGTGCTTCAAATTACGAAAGCCCCATTTCGTTAACTGGTTTGTTTAAATGAAAAAAAGTGATCTGTATCTTAGACAAAACATCTGAGAACTGCAAAATACGATGAACAGTGCTCGAGTGTTAGTGTGACAGTGATTTTTTATTACACAATGCAACTGAGAGGGAAGTGTGCATTGGTGAGTAAGAACCTTATTTTCTATGCATTTCATGAGTGGAAAGCGTGTAATTAACTGTGCGTGCGTGTTAGATAGGTAATTATGAGTGCTTTTGTCATCTATAAAATTCTGTCGTTTGGTTTCTTGGAAGAATATTAAGTTCAAAGTTAAAATTATTTTTGTTGACACTGGTAAAAAAAATAGCAAAGTAATTATTCATTCTTGTTTGATAACTGATTGCCTTGCTTTGACATGAGTTTTGTGTGTTCACATTGCTGTTAATGAATGGATTATAGTAATTGATGTTATCTACATTACATGTTATCTTTCATTAGCTTAGTGCATTATTATTATTATTATGAATGTTTTATAGAAATTGAGGGTTGTGAGATTTGTACTGGAAGAGAAAAATGGGATTCTGCGTGCAGATGGGCATGTTTCTCTGTTGGGTTACCCACTTGCAGTAGTTCTCTGGCAGCTGGAGAGAACTTTCCCGACAACTTTGCAAGGTATCGGCGCAGCGAGTTACGGGAATGCGGTGTGAAGTAGAGGGAACGTTCAAGGTGAACCGAGGTGCATGCGAGGCTGCATCCGCCCAGACAGCGGCGGTGGCGGGGCGCGACGGTGGGCGGGGCGGGTGGGGTGTTTACCTCCGTCGCCCTCCCCCTTTGACGGACGTCGCGCGCCGCGACGTGCAGCGCTGTGCTCACGGAGCCGTGCACTGCTGCACAGAGCTGTACTGTATTGTTTAAAACAGTCCTGTTCCGTGCTGCGCAGCGCTATACAACGCTGCACTGCATCACGCTTTGCCGCACCACTCCGGGTGCATAACTCTTTACGTGCAGTTCTACGTTGCGTTGTGTAGTGCTTGTACTGCGCTGCGCCGTGGTGCATCTTGCTGCATCGCGGAATACTGTGTTGCACCGCAACAGTAGAGCTACATGCTGGGTGGATCGTGGAGTGGCAGAGAATCACATGTGATCAGGCTAATACTCTCTGTGTGCCGACTCGTGCACCGGACGCACATGTAGCTAAAGCAAATCTGACAAATGGGTCAGCCGTGTGCTCAGACGCCGTTCTCTCCTGACCAGAACATTTACCGCACACAAATCCGTGCAGGCATTAAGATTTTAGGCAGGAAATGCTCTCAGTCTCCTAATACTGTATAACGATTCCTTACAACGCCGAGATTTTGATAAATTTGTATAACAATCCCGGATTTTCTGACATACGGGAAAGATAGAATGCTTTTATACGACACGTCTTCACTCTTTGTGATAAAAATTGGGTATTCACTGTGATTCTACATATCACACACAAAAAAAGCATAAACTGTTGGAGGTCCTGGGACCCAGAAATTCAATTGTAGCAATGGCGTTTTGGGGCTTGGGAACGGTGAGGAGCCCCAACGAATTTTCAGAATTTTTTATTCCTACCGATAAAAATGAGTAATAGTATGATTACTGTTTTATTAAGTTTTCTTTTAAAATAACATTATTTATTGTACTCATTTTCACAATTCCAAGATTTCTGTGGGTGTGGTTTTACCCACCATATTCGTTTTTATTTTAATAGAAGAATTTGATCTGTAGTGCACCACTTTGCTTGTAAACAATGCCGTTGAAACGCCTCCGACCGACTTGTTTTCAAAACATGTCATTTGACGTTTTGATCGCGATGGTTACAAAACTTGTTTCTGTTTGATTAGGATGTGACGGACATTAAATATTTTGTTTATGTTAGTAATGATAATTCTAGTTTTTATCATTTTTTCTTCGTCGTTTTTAAGATCTTTTTTTTTCTCGTAATTGTGGCACTTGTCATGTAGGCGTAATTGGTAAACATTCCTGTTAATGTTTAAAATTGTGTTAAAATTTTGTTTTTACCTGAAACCTTAGGAATCCTAATGTAATACAGATTTCGTAATGAGTTCGCACGACCCAAATGAGTGTTTTTATTAAATTATTAGCTCTCAAAACATTGCAAGTTTTTAACTGATGCTTTTTTAGTAAGTTTTACTGGCATCTCTCAGTTGGTTCTGTAAAAAAAATCAAAACAAACGAATACGTCGTCAGGGCAGCCTGAGATCAAAATTTCGCCGAGACAAATTAAAAAGTTACTAGATTAGTGTAGCTTCTCCCGACGCTTGGAACAGTTTTAAAAGTGGCCAGATATCCCCACCAACAGTCCGAGATGCTTCGAATGACACTTCGCTTGCCCCAAACGTGGACCGGAACTGGTCTAATAATTTCTTCCCATATTTCAACCTCCCGGCGATTCCACCTGTCCCTATATGATATCTATTTTTACTTTATCGTACTTGCGTAGTAAAGATAGATTTTTGTAGTGATGCAGAGACTCAACAGAGCCAGTGGCAATTTTTCGACAGAAAGATTCATATCGTCTGCTCCGATAAATCTAGCTCCTATATGAAGTAAATTACTTCCTCTAACTCCTTCCTAATTTAGGCCCCTGCGGTAGTCTAGGGAACCCAGGGGATCCTACAATTCATAGGAATTACTTAGTTACCACGTTTTTAAGTGGGAGGTGTATGTAATTTAACGATGCACATAAAAAATTGTGTAGTTTAAAACCCACGTTTTTTTTAGGTTCTAGATACCGAAAAAGTGGTTTATGGCAAAGCTTTTGCCCTTCCATCTCTCTGTCAACAATAGCGCACAAACCATCCAGGAATTTTTTTCCAAAATTGACATTCCCCGATCGATTCGGCCGATCTCGGAAGTCCTGCGAATTTAAAACTGATATTTTTGATTTTGGGGGTACTTTACATTAAGCCTTAACATTTTAAAAATTGTCTCAAAAATGGCTCCAAATTTTTGGATTATTTTTTTTTCTCAAATAGAGTAAATTACACTTAAAAATGGAGGTCTAGTTTTCGTTGAACTCTACGTCGTTTACCAAAGAGGCAGAAACGTCTTTAATACTCGAGTTTGAAAATCGAGATCAGACGAATGTGGGGAGTAAAACGCACAGGTCGTCCCGATAACAAGGCACATAAAAAAAGAAGAAAAGTCAGATCCAAAGACTTGAGACATATTTTCTCTATGTATGTCGACGCGCTGAATCCGATCTTAAGCCGGAATTGCGCTATCACCTCTCAGTTTTTTTTAAATCGCGAAAAACACCGTGAAATTGTAAATTTTTCGCGATTTAAAAAAAATTACTGGAGGGTAATGGCGCAATTCTGACTTCACATTCGGATTTAGCGTGTCGTCACACATAGAGAAATATGTCTCGTCTTTGGGCCAACAACCCCCGAAAAAAAATACAATGTCACGGTGTTTTTCGCGATAAAATAAATTGGAGGATGGCGCGATTCTGGCTTCAGATTCGAATTCAGCACGTCGACATACGTAGAGAAACATGCAAATGTTTCAGTAAAAGTTGTCAGACCCATGACGTCAAGTCTTGGGTTCTGACAACTTTTTTTAGTTTGTGTGCTTGTGTAGTTACTGGAGCTCTTCCGCAAAATTGGTCTAAGAACGACTACGGCCCAGGTCATTCAAAAGACTGGGAGCGCAAGATATTGCTTTATTGGGAGCAGCCCACATTTTGGGCAAAGTATTGTAGAGGCCCCGATAGCTTTTAGATCTTAGGAAGCTGGTTGCAACCTGGAATAGATTTATATTAACTGATTCATAACATCTTTAGTCGTGAATTAAAGGAATAATAATAATAATACCAACGAAAACGTAATTTATGCGTGCTGGTTGTCTACCAGAAGGCCTTTGACAGTGACACGATTGAATTTTGAAGGCCCTGGACATTCTAGCGATTTCCCTAGACGTATTGAGTTTTGCAAGGCTAGTGTGAAGTGGTGGATAGTACCAGATTACCAGCGGCACATCTATGTACGGCAGACATGACACGTGCCATGAGCCCTAGTTGCGATTTACAAAAAATGGAGGGTGGTGGCGCAATTCTGGCTTCATATTTGGAGTCAGCACGTAGAAATACATAGAGGAAAACGTGACAAATCTTTGGGTCTGGACAACGAACCCCGAAAACAAAATATACGATGTCATGATGGCTTTTTGCGATTAAAAAAATGGAAGGTGATGGCGTAATTCTGAATTCTGATTCAGCGCGTCGATATACATGGAGAAACACGTATCAAGTCTTGCTTCTGACAACTTTGTGCGTGCGTGCGTGCGTGCGCGCTCGCGCGCGTGTGTATGTGTGTGTGTGTGTGTGCGCGCGCGCGCGCGTGTGTGTGTGTGCGCGCGCGCGTGTGTATGTGTGTTGTGTGTGTGTGTGTGTGTGTGTGTGTGTTGTGTGTGTGTGGATAGATATAGTTGTTCACACCTGAGGATGCGTATAATATTACGCGAACGTCGTGTTCCAACCTTATATGGACAGTAAACATTTATTGAAAACGTGTTTATTGAGTGTCAGAAAACAAAAAAATGTTACCCATGTGTTAAATAATAATATTATTAATGACAATCATACATATTCTTATATGTTTAAACTGTTTAGTGATAATAAAGATATCTCTTAAGCTGGGAGATAAAATTGCTAATCACTACTCAGGATAAAACTGGAATGACTAAGATTAGAGAAAAAGAAAAATTAGATAAAATAAAGACAAAACCCTGCGTGGTCAATCCTTTTGTAAACCTAAAATAAAAAAAAAGGCATCAGTCGCTTGGTTGAGAATCTCGGTCTGAAAAGAGAGACTGATAGCCTTCTTATATCTCATGACCAAACTCTCAATATAATACATGGCATCAAAAGCATACGTTTAAAATTAATATTGATACCCAATGCAGAACATGTCATCAAAAAGAAGAACCTATAAGCCATAATGTGTAACATATCACCAGCTACAACAGAATACACCAGCGCGACATAATGAAGTGGCGAGCTATCTGTATTGACATGAGCTTGATAAGTACCGGAAAATTGGTACGGACATAAGCTAAAGAAGGTAATTGAAACTGGGGATGCTGTAGTACTGTGTTAAATGCTTGTAATCAATCACACTATAATAGCAAACTGCCCTTATATATAACAAAAAAGGACATCTGTTTGCTTGTAGATGATACCGTTCCGAATAAAGCAAATGTTTCTGAGCATTGGAATCATTAAAAAGCACATAATATCTTGAAGAGCTACCATGCGAAGTAAGCATGCTGCATGTACTAACTAGTGGTGATTCAACTGCACATACTATCTATCTCTTATTATTTGCAACGGTTACGTTATATTATACACATACTACAGAGGTGATTATAATTTGCTTTGATTTAAATTATTTTGTCCATGAACAGTATGTGACCTATGGGAGAGAAGTACAATCTGCGCACGTTTTCTTGAGGTCTGGAATATATTCCCCGGTTTTTTACAATAAATAGTTGAATAATGGATAAAAGTAGCGACAAAGCCAGTTAGTAAATCTGAAAATAGGCATTTTCGCTCCCGAGTTATAGAAAACGTCTTTCATCGTTAAACAACCTACAGATTTCAGTTGTTAGTATTTATAACAAAGAAGTAATCCATATTCTCGGCTTTACTCCTAGCACAACTTAGAAAAAGGAGAGCTCAACAAAACGTGGGCACAGCGAATTACGTCCAGAAACATTATTATACTGCGATTTTTCTAAGAAGAGCTCTCAAGATAACTCAAATCCCATCTTCGCGATGGAATATGTCACGGCATTTCGCGTCTTTCTCACTCGTTCCGCTAGATTTCGCACAATCGCGACCGTATGAAGCAGTGCTTGCGATCATGCGATTTCTACCGGCAAGACCGAGAAAAGACGCGAAATGCCGTGACATATTCCATCGCGAAGATGGGATTTGAGTTATCTTGAGAGCTCTTCTTAGAAAAATCGCAGTATACATTACATACATTTACGTCCAGAAACAAAACAAGGGTCAATCTCAGCATTCGCTCAATGGATCAGGGGCGGAAACCTTATCGAGATGATGGGGTGATGGTTCAGATGTGATATGAGAAGGCAACCAAGCTACATTATGAAATCGCACAAGTCTTCAACAAGACTCGAATCCGCAGCCTTCGGCTCCGTTCGTTTTGGATATTGCTCCAAGCACCTATGCCATGGAGGCAGCATCATTACTATGTTATGCTTCATTTCAACAATAAGTTCGGAATCTCGGATCTTTATGTCAAAATATTCACTAACTCGAACAGTTTCGTTTCTGTTTGAAATTCGAGAGAGGGAAGTTCCAATGTATTGTTTTCACGGTTGCCGATTTAGAAGTATGAGGTAGTTCATTTCTTCAAAATGTGTTCTGTGATTAAAGTACTTCGCGCCATACTGTAGTTTGATCTCCAAGCGAAGTGATGAGGATGTTAGGACTTTTTTAATAAAATCGCGTATCAATCTTTGTGATTGACGGCTGTGCCTCGAAAGTGAGGCAGCGTTGTCGTGGTTTATCATCTTTGCTATATAATTGCTGCAACCTCGCTTAACTACCAAGCAAATACGAACTAATTGGTCGAAATGTAATTCAGGTTTTTACGATCACAGAACCTTCAAAACTGACACAAAGGGACGTATTCATAAATGCGAAGATCGACTGTAATCGATTCTAAATCCGCACAAACCTCACATTTGTTAATTTCGAAATAAGAGGAAATATGAATAGATTACGTAATGTACCACACTTCAGATATTACTAAATGCGAGGACATCGCGATGGCGTCAACACGTGATTCTCAATCATCAAACCCAAAGAAGATTGGTACGCGTACATATACGGAGACTTTGGTTATCGAGGTCGCTGTGAAAGCCTTATTGGCCTCACCTCGGGGATTCACGTCCTGGCTTGGAGATTGGTATTTGTGCTTGTTATTCACCTATTAATCGCCAACTTAGGTGGCTCAAGGCATCAACTGATGTTCCCGAATGGCTCTGATCGGGAGGTCCTAGGGTTCGAGACCCGACGGTGGCAAGATTTTCGACACTAGCTAGATAGGTAGTGGGCTCTGGAGGAGAATTCTAGCAGCCGGCTGCTCTAATCGGTAGTTTACCGTGGTTTTTACGATCTTTACTAGGGCGAATGCCGGATCAGTGCCCTAACAAACAGGCCAGGGACCTAATGCGATCTTTTCTTACTTTTCCTTGTCCTATCCTCTCCCCTTACACACATTTACACTTACATGCACTATACTACCTTACATGTCGGAAGACCAGTGGGAGTTTAAAGCTTATCCCGGCTGGGACAGTGCCCCGCTGGTGGGAGATACCTGTTGGGGAAACCCGCCAACTGACTTGCAGGTTGGCGCTGGTTCTCACCATACAATGGGGAAAGATCACCGCCACTTCACGTGATAAAACATTCACTACACGTACGGGACTAATGACCGTAGCTGTTGACACGCGGAAACTCGAAGTAATGATTGAACCTATCATAATTATCCATACATCTACCATAAATCCCCTCCTGCTGTTGACAAAGGCAATATTGTTATAACTGAGATAACTTAAGTCGCATCTCCTATCGAATACCGACAGGAATCTGCAGTGAGTAATTGGAAGCAAAAAATACTCAGGGTCACGGGGTTACAATTGTAATGCGGTTTAGAGGAAGGCCAAACGTGAAGAAAACAAGAAAATGACGTACAAATGGCAGCCCATCGGATGGGTTCATGGACAGCGTGCTAGCTTTCTTTGAGACGGTCCCTGGTTCGATTCCCGGCGGGGCAAAAAAAGCTGTAACTTTCTAATACCTTTCTTTCTATTGCTGTGTGCCGAAAGAAAAAGATCAGGCAGGCCAAGCGAGCTAGGTACGGTGATGGGAATACGTCATGCTCGCCACATGGTTTCCCTTCCCCTTGGCGTGGATATTAAGTATAGGCAAGTGTACTTCACAATAATACGGTTGAAACACAGGAGGCTACATCTACGAAATAACACATTACTGATAGAGGAACCAGCAGCAGTAGCAGAGAGGACATGTTTGTTGACGTTTGTTACTGGAGAAGTTAACTAAGAATTTTCATTCAAAATATTTCTTTGTTAATCATATTACTCTGATACATCACAACTAGAGACGGAGGAAATTGTTATACTGCAGATCGATCTCAAGTCCTTCCGTAAGGGTGTGTGCTTATTTCCATGTCAGTGGGTAGATTCGTGAGGAAATGTTATTCGTTTTTAGACGTAGAAACGGAAACTTAGCAGTTTGGTATGAAACAACTGGGTGAACAATTAAGAACCCAGGTAAAAATAACACAGGACTTGAAATTAAATGGACGCAGGATATCTAAGTTTGATGTGCCGAATTCGAATTTCTTTAACAAAAGATATAATGGAAATGTGGATTGAAATGTCCAAATGGAACAGAAATTTCTCATTTTTGACCATGGTCTACGTCAGGGATTAACTAACATTTTTTTTTGTTTTGATTCGTTTTAAAAGCATTTTTGGCTTCATCGATCCCCTTATATTTTCTCTATAAAATACGCCATTCATAATCATTGCACAAAGAATTGCTCATAAAAGTGAGATAATTCCATGTAGCAATATTTTCGTAAATATCTCCGTTTCCAATGATCGGAGATTCTTTCTTTTCTGAGAGTAGTTTGTAATTTTTATTGTTCTGAGTTGATTTAAAAATTTTGAGGGTTTTTTAAAAGGGATGAAAATGTAAATAATTATTAGATTTCAGTAAAAATAAAAAATATAAACTTTATTAATATTTTTATTATCAATGAGATATTGATTATACCTATCACTGATCAGTTCATATTATCTATTGACCCCAATCGACCCCTTAATCTTCATTGACCCCTTTTTAAATTTCATCGACAGTCAAGGGATCGATTCTGACCCCATTGGGAACCCTTGGTCTAGGTATTGCAAAGTGAAAATGTTAAGTTCCACCTCGTACTTTCTGCGTTAAATGAGATTCACCGAAACGTCGTCGCCACTGTCGTCGTCGTCTTCCCCATCGTCGTTGACTTCGCCGCCATCTTCGCAGTCATGGTCAGTGATTGACAACGATCGTCACAGTCATCCACAGTCGTTGCCAGTGTTCGTCATAGACATCGTGAGTGAGAGACTTGCCAGTGATCGTCGCAGTCAATGCCAGTAATCGTCACAGTCGTTGCCAGTAATTATCACAGTCTTCAATTGATTGCCTGTCAGTGTTCTATTCATGTAATGCAAACTTAATTTTTTTTATAAATACAATATAAAGGCCAAACAAATATAAGTTTAAGTTGTCACAGTCATTACCAGTGATCGTCGTAGTGTTTGTCAGTCATTGCCAGTGATCGTCGCAGCTTCCGACGTCGGCTCCGCCGCCAGCGAGTGGTGCCCGGTCACCGCGCCAGCCGCGCCATGCGCCGAGGCGCCGCCTCCATTGCCGCCTCCGAGCGCCGACCGTTCTTGTTACAAGTAATCAACGGCTTCCGGAGTGGAGCGGCGGGCGGCGGGCGGCGCGGGCACGGGAACGAGTGCAAGTGCGGCGAGTGCGCCACTCTGTCTGGCGGCCGCGGCCGCTTCGGAGGGGCACTACGGGGACAAGGCCCCCCCCCATAAAATATATACCTACAGAAATAAGATATTTATGGTTTGCAAGCTTTTTTTACAGCTTTGCTTCAAAATTATCCTTATAATATTAGCAACAAAAAAGTTTAATATTTTAACATGGAGTGTTTTCATTGCCACCAGGTTTTAATTTAGTTTTGTTTTCTTCCGAAAAATTAAGCGGTTTAGTATTAAGAGCTTGAAGCTTCCGTAACATGTGGACTGTATTATAACACGCAAGCTGTTCTTAGGTTTTTTGGTTTTCTCTGTTTATTCGCATTTACTCTATTTATAAAATTAATCGTTTATGAATATTAATAATATAGTGTGTGATAATCAAATTTGTTATCGAATTTGAGTATTTGAAAAATTGTTTTCTTTAATTCCATAAAATAGTCCTCTTTAAATACTAACACTTCTAAATACGGGTCACCTAAAAAGTCGAACAAATGGGCGTAAATCAAATTATTGTAAATTTCATAATATATATTGAATATAGATAAAATTCCCCCCTGAAAATTGTCGAAACGCCGTTTTTTCAACGATGTAAGCGAAAATTGGGTTCAATCCCTCCGAATTCCCCCTCTCCTTATTCCCCAGTGACGATACAACGACAAAGCAATATTTTAAAATTTAAAAATTGCGAATTTCGAAGTATCTTGTGGCATTATTTTCAATATAATTCGGTAAATTTGTTAGCCTGCTTTGAAAGCACGATTTCCTTTCAAACCAAAAATAATCATAAACAATCATTTAAGCGTTATGACATTTAAAAATATATTTATAAATAACAGCTAATTAACATTAACATAATTGACGTCAGAAAATAAAAGTAAAAATAATAATTCAGTATAAAATTTATATTTAAAATTAGATGTGCCAAAATGGAACCTTGCATGTCGATAATGTGATTCACGTTAGAAATGAATCTTTTAGTTTGTGTAATTTGAATTCTTGATAATAAATAAAAAAGAAAGTGATAGAAAAGTACTTAATGACTTTATATATATTCAGATTTTTTATGTTTTCGGTAAAGTAATTACATGAATACACAATGGCACATGAATGACAACTAGCCCTCCAATCATATGCCTTTATTCTCGTAGACATCTTTTCGCAGTTAATGACTATTTTGCCTAATACCGAAATTTTGAAACATGTTGTATTTCCAAATTAATTAAACTTAATTCTGAAATTCTCAAAAGCTTCACCCAATTGTCTTTGTGTGCAATTTTCTGACGGTGACCTTTTCCCTCCAAATAATGTAGTATAAATAGTACTGTCATTTGTGTATACTTTGTTATAGCCTTTTATACTGATTTAGGGTACATTTAATGAGTCCTCTATTTAGAGTTTAAAGGTAGGACCATGAATCATTGAGTGTTATTCTTTTCTTAATGTACATTACTTTACAACGCATAGCCAGATGGCATTAAACAATTATAATCGATAAACAAATTTAAGTTAAAAGTAAAATCTTTTCTGTTGCAAAACTGTTTCTATACAATTAGAGAATATACTGACCATCAAAAAGAACAGTAATGTTTACTTTAACAAAACAATAAAATATAATGCATTTACTGTTGTATAATTTAAAAAATGACATAATGTGCCAGCAACAAGTAATGTACTTCAGCTTCCGGGTCAATGACCCCCACCTCGATCAGGTTTTTGCCCAGTTTCCCTGATCGATTGAGAAAATGCTGAGATGACCCCTTGTTTTGCTTCTGGACATAAATGTAGCTTCACTCTGCGCACGGTTTTTTTTTTTTTGAGCTCACCTTTTACTTGTAGTGGTAGGCGTAGAGCTGGGGGTGAGTTGCTATTTTGTTAGCAATGCAGAAAAATAAATCTGCAGTTCTTTTACTGATGCAAATAAGTTTCCTATAACTTGGGAACGAAAATATTTAGTTTTTGAAAAGTTGCTACTCTTGCGATTTTTAAAATTTTATTATTATTTATTTTGTTTATTTTATTTTCTAAACGTTTATTCATCTTTCAACTGTTTATAGTTAGAATGTTGGAAAGGGATTCTGGAGCTCAAGAAAACGTTCGCAGATAATCTTCTTGTCACATACATTCTTCATTGTACGTCACATACAGTTTTTACAGTTTTTAATTAAATAAATGAAATATTTAATGACATCAAATGAAATATATTTAATTTCATAGTGTCATTCTGTAAAACTATGTACACCTATAACCAGTGCTTAATTTATAAAGTTTTAGGTCCCGGAACGCACTCTAAATTAAATATTAATTTAATATAAATAGTTACATATTTATAGTATAATTTAATAATTATTCTCGAGATGCCGGAAACACCATGCCGTCGCGTTCCGCCAATCAAGCCCTGTCTTTAACACGGCCTTGAGTAAACACTATTAACCTCTACCAGTTTTGCGTTTCACGACCTGACCCAGAGAAAACTGTGGAATCGCTGTTTAGTATCGCATTGTTTAGTGCACTGCGGTGCTCCTTACAACCCAAGGAAAGGCAGGCATGAACTAGAAGAGGGCAGTGTCCGACCTCCACATGCGCCGCCTGCAGCTCCCGCCGTGCTGCGCGGGTGCGATGTAAAAAAGGCGCTTGTTTATAAACGCAGAAAAAGCCATTGCGCTCCGTTGCCATTTAAGCCTTCGGAGAGTGGTGGGAGTTGTAGAGTCTTGCGCTAACACTGCTCCGTTTGGCCTGGTAGGTAGTTGTGGATTTTTCGACACGAACAACTGTCAATCGTGGTTTTTAATTGCGTCAAAGTATGACGCGTCCGTTTATTCGTGCCGAATCTTTTTGAAGTTTTTAATAATTATATTCCGTGAATGATTGCGTCTTCCTTTCTTTTCTTGTGTAATAGAAGTAGACTCATTTATAAAATTGATGTTATGTAGCGTAATTGCTACGCAATGCACGTTAATAACAGAGGCGCACGCTTGGGGAGGGGCAGGCTCCCCACGCCAATATTTTGTAATTTTACTCTGTTTATTTAAAATAATGACCATGTACAGATCTCGAATCGCCTCGCGCACATTTTGCGTGTAGTACTTTTTAACACGCCATGTTCGAGAAATGTTTCGCATACGCTTCGCGATGTTTCGCGCACGCTTAGTAGTTTGCTACAGAATTAGAATGAAAAAATGTGAGAATGTTTTAAAAAATTGAAAATTATTTTGTGGGAATCTGGAGAGAAATCTCCCCCCGTCCCCCGAAATAGTCTGGGTCCGACCCAGGTTGGTAGTTTGTTTGCCGAACGTTAGAATTCTGTGTCTTGTGTGCTGCTAATGTATCGTTTTCTACGCGATTGGCAACAAACGAATCTCAGCCTTCGCGACGACGTGCGTGCCTCAACGAAAAACTCGCCCGGAGCTGCGCGTGACAATGTTGCGACAAAGGAACAACGAGCGACGTGATTGGCGAGGCAAGTCGATCTGGGGCTCGAGTTTGCTCCGACGTCCCTACAGCCCATGCGTCCCCCCCATGCGCCCCCATCAGCTTCCATCCGCCCCCGTTACGCCCTCATCCACCGCATAGCCTCCTCGCCCTCCCCCATCCGCTTCGTATTATCCCCACCATCCGCCTCAATATTGTCTCTTTCCCTCCAGTCCCGTATTGCAGACTTCCCTTTCCACTACAGCACTACTACAACCTCAGCTTCTTGTGTGCTACATTCCACTCCCCACACCAATCTACTCCACGCCGCTCATAATTTCTCACTTCACGATACACTCCACTCCACACATTTCACACACTTCACTTCGCACTTCACGTCACTTCGCACTTCACTTCACTTTGCACTTCACTTCACTTCGCTATATATTCGCTGACATGTCTCGTTCCCTCCAATTACGTTGCGTCAACTTTCCTTTCCACTACAGCATTTCACGCTACCTCCACTGCCCCCACCACCATCACAAAATCACCACCACCACCACCACCACCACAACAACAACAACAACAACCACCACCACAACAACAACCACCACAATAACTTCCACTATCACCGCCATTTTCCTTATTCGCCGCTGCAGTTCATACCTACTTTCCTTCAGTCCATCCCCTTCTGCTTGTAGTCTGCTAATACAAGTACCTTTGCCCTCCCTCCCTGACCTCTCCGCCCTCACACCATTCGCTGACACGCCCCCTTTCCAGTTCTGTATCGCCGACGCCCGCCGTACCCTCTTAACCCACCGTTTGTGGCTGGACTGCTTGTCCCTCTTGCTTCAGATATTACGCCCCCAACTTCACCACCTCTGTTCCAACTCGTCCTCAGCAACAGTCGCAGTTATTAATGTTGCTGTTGGAGCGACTGCCATCGTCGTTGCCGTCGTGTTTCTTGCCGCAGTTCCTTCTCCTCTCCACTACAGCGCGCTCCACCGCGCCGCCTCGTCATGTGCCTCCTCCGTTTCGTCCTTCCTCCTCTCCCCACTCATTCTCTTCCTCATCCGCATCCGCGCCGTCCGCACAAGAACGCGAGCAAAGATTTTGTTTTTTCTTTCGTGAGCGCGCCAGTGGAGTGTTGCCTGGCCAAATGTGTCCTCGAAGAAGGAGGAGCGAGCGCTCGCGACTTTCTCGGAAACGACCGGACGATTCACGCTCGGTCTCGCGCCGCTCTACGCCGCCTGCGAGCGCACAGCGCACAGTCGCACAGCCGCACAGCCAGGCACGCGAGCCTGTGAGCGGCGCAGGCGCTTGCGCACGAGAAAAGAACAAGCCCAGGAAGACTCGCTTTATTGAAAGCGTGTGCCGTTGTACACATTCTGCGCACGCGCACCTCTTGGATGTCACACTCCACGCTTCACCACTCGCTCCGCTCCACACCAATCCGCGCTCCACTCCTCTCCTCGCGCCACTCCTCTCCTCGCGCCACTCCTCTCCATGCGCCACTTCCTCTCCATGCGCCACTCCTCTCCACGCGCCACTCCTCTCCACGCGCCACTCCTCTCCATGCGCCACTCCTTTCCACGCGCCACTCCTCTCCACGCGCCACTCCTCTCCACGCGCCACTCCTCTCCACGCGCCACTCCTCTCCACGCACCACTCCTCTCCAAGCACCACTCCTCTCCACGCGCCACTCCTCTCCACGCGCCACTCTCCATGCGTCACTCCTCTCCATGCACCACTCCTGTCCATCCACCACTCCTCTCCACGCGCCACTCCTCTCCACGCGCCACTCCACTCCACGCGCCACTCCTCTCCACGCGCCACTCCTCTCCACGCGCCACTCCTCTCCACGCGCCACTCCTCTCCATGCGCCACTCCTTTCCACGCGCCACTCCTCTCCACGCGCCACTCCTCTCCACGCGCCACTCCTCTCCACGCGCCACTCCTCTCCACGCACCACTCCTCTCCAAGCACCACTCCTCTCCACGCGCCACTCCTCTCCACGCGCCACTCTCCATGCGTCACTCCTCTCCATGCACCACTCCTGTCCATCCACCACTCCTCTCCACGCGCCACTCCTCTCCACGCGCCACTCCTCTCCACGCGCCACTCCTCTCCACGCGCCACCCCTCTCCACGCGCCACCCTCTCCACGCGCCACTCCTCTCCACGCGCCACTCCTCTCCACGCGCCACTATCCACTCCACGCGCCACTCCACTCCACGCGCCACTCCACTCCACGCGCCACTCCATATTTTCAAGCAACTGTAAACCACTGAAACATTGACGAGGATGTTTATTGATTACCGAAACCTATAAGAAATATTAGTTTGTTAAAAGTGAGAGGAAAGGGGGAACAAGAAATAGGAAAGAAAGAATTGAAGGGAATGGAAAAGATTAAACAACGCTAGTGTCCTGCGACTAATCAGTGAGTGTGCCGCGAGAAAAGGGAAAACAAAACTCCCATGGTTCTTATTCCTTTTTAAAGAAAGCATTCGCTCGGACAACAAATGGTTTGGGTCGTAAGAGCGACCTAACAGATTAATTCTACGTTACATCAATTTGGTGATTAAGCAGCAAAGCAGATGATAACCAGATAGCTCAACAATGCTTTTGCACACACGAGAGCAACGTCAATTAGCACGCGCACGATGTGTAGCCCAAACAATCTGTTTTGGATGATTGATTAGTGAATCGGTCGCATCAACGCCTAAGGTCATTGGTCCGTAAGTGTAGTGCTTTTTGTTTGTTTATCGCGGGAAGTAGCGGTAATCTTCCCCCGCTGGATGGCGAGATACGGCGCCAACCTATGTCGACTTGCGGGGGTTTTCCCCCAATTAGTTATGACACTCCACCCACTCCAGCCGAGGACAAGCTCTAATCTCCCGACCGGTCTCCGGCATGTGTGGATGTGTGTGTGTGTGTAAGCAAGGAGGACAGGACAAGGAAGTGGAAGGAATGATCGCCCGTTTGCTCCGGCATTCGACTGGTATTGATCGGAGAAACCACGGAAAAGTACCGATGAGAGGGGGCGGCGGCCGCTAGAATTCTCCTCTGGACTGCCGCTGAATTCGGTGTAGCTAGTGTCAAAAATGCTGCCACCGTAGGGACTCGAACCCCCCGAACCTCCCGGTCAGAGGCGCTGCAGTGACATCATTGATGCCTTGAGCCACCTTAGCCGTTCAAACAATTCCGGGGTATGTAAAATGCGGACCAGAAGGAAAATAAGAGTTGAACCCATGTGTAAAATGCGGACCGACCCAGAGAAGGGCATACGTAAAATGCGGACCGACTATCTACCCTTGCTAGTAAAAAGTGAAAGGTGACCAGTGGCGTAGCGTAATGGAAGCCGCAGGGGCTGCCGACTCCAGGCGGCACTTTGAGGGGGCGGCAAAATTTCACAATAAATAATGTAGGGGAATAATAATAATAATATAATAATAATAATAATAATAATAATAATAATAATTGTAAAAATTTGAACCATTTCATATTTTTGTTGCACCTACGATTCGGACCGATTGAAATGAGCACGGAATCTTGCATTACTTATTCTGTGACTTCTTTAAATTAACGTATTATAATGACATATTGCTAATTGATTTTCTATAACTCGGGAAAAAACATTTTTCAAATATCTTTATTTTTCTAAAATAATTATTTTCTAAATTAATGTTTTCGTTTTTGTTTTTTTTAATAAAATTCTGGGCCCTCAAGAAAATGTGCGCAGATAAATTTCTTTCCCCACACGTCATATACAGTTTTTACTGTTTTTGACTAAATAAATAAATAATAAATAAATAAATAAATAAATAAATTGTAGTGACTGGCAACAGTCTGTACTGACGTGTAGGGATTGCCTGTATTTTATTTTGTTCTTGTATTGTTTTGTAGATAATATTCAGCGAGAATGACTCCTATTATATATAGAATAGTGTTTGATATTGTATAACATCAGCAAATTTGATTACAGTACGGAAAAGTCCCCTCAGGGAAGTCCGTGAATGAAGCTTCGACCATTGAAAGAAAGTTTCATTGATGAATCGTCAATCATCCAATTCACATTAACTTAATTGTATATATGTATGGCGCTTTCCAAACTGATTTTAGTGCTCATGAGTACTTGTAGTGACTGTTAAATTATTGAACCTTGTTGAAAAATTATTTTGTTCGTGTACATGACTACTCGACTACACGAGTGTTAAATATTTTATTTCATAGAATTTTTAAAATGTAGACAAATAAATTTGAAGTTAAAGATAGAAGTTATGTTTTTGATTCTAACAATTATATTTTTTAAAAAAAAAATGTAAATGGTATCAGTATCGTTCTAGTTTTAATTGGAAATTGGTTGCTTTATTTTCAATTCTCTAAAAACTGAATCTTGTCGTTCGTCAAGGTATACCCATGAGTAGGGAGCGGATTTTAATGAAAACCCGTTCGCATGAACAAATCAAGCTGTTGGATACGTTACTGATGTAATCCAGGCTTCTTCTGAAGTCAAGTGAACGCTGAGTTCAAGTTAACTCAGCTTTTAAACTTTTGGATTGCACTATTATTTACCAGGATATCTCGGTCTTTAGTTTTCCCGAAATCAGTTGATCTGACCATGGCGCTTATAGGCGTCACAGATTAGATTACAAATTCTCAACTGCTGAGATTACAATTTCTGAACGAAGAAATCGAATAGGCTACTCAGAAATTCTGTGAAAAATATTTTTTGCATCTCGTAATATTATTAGAAAGCAAGTACCTTTAAAGTAATATTAAAATCGATGAAACCAGTGAAAATACAATAAATATGACGAAAAGGGCAAAAAAAAATGACATATTAGTGGAAATCGCCGAAAAATGCAAAAACTAGTGGGTGCAACAAAATGGCACAGACTTTCACGTATTAGTTGTCTATTTCCTTTGTCTCGGCTAGTTATTCGGACTTTGCCACATACTCCAGCCAGCTGTCATCTATCGCCGCTCAAAGAACATTTTTTTGACATTTTCATAATTTTTTCGGTTTCCTAATTGTAGAACGTAATATTATTCTAAGAACATTAAAGAACAGTAGAACTTCGTCTTAAATGGCAATTTTCTTCGAAACATTTGGAGTCGTTTTTAAGAAAATTGCGTTTCAGCGCTACTGTAAATTTGAAATTTGATGCTCTTTTCCACAGACAATTTTTGATCTTTTTTGAAAAACTTAATCAGAATTCATATGAAGCACTTTAACTCACAGATACAATAGTGCTTACAAATTACTGGAAATGTGTATAATAACGGCGTGAGATATCTTAAAAAAATTACATTTGTGGTAATATTAAAAAAAAAGAACCTATCTGCACATACCTTTTCCTCGTCATTTCTTTACCTGAGATAGTTTGGTCCCATACAGAATTAAAAAGTAAGTTTCACGAGGTAAGATGAAGGGATTATTAGGTCTGCATTTAAAATACCGGCCATCAGTTCGGGCACGAATGAGTTAATATTATACACCTCAGCCCGCAGCAGTTTGAAAACGCCTGGCAAACGCTGCCGTGACAACCTTGGACCCGCGAAAACGTGGTCTGGCCGTCCATCAACCCCGTCCTCGACGACGGACTTGCGGTCTTTCAGGGCAGTTCGTTGCCACGTCCAGGTAACACGAAAAGCGTGGCCGTATTGCGCAGAGCCCGGCCCGAAACGCTGCTCGCCATTTCTCTTGCTACCCCCATTTCTCTTTGCCCCTGCTGAACCGTCATTATTCAACGTTTAAGTTGATGATATTAAAATAATAGAGTTATAAGAATATTTTTGAAAATCAATATATTAATTCTGCATATTGAATGGGAGGTAATGACCACATTTCATATAGTAAAGTGCATTTTGCTGTTTCACATTGAATGTAATGCGACTTCTTTGCAACGAGCTTGCAATTTATATATAACACCAAACTAAGCTTAAAAGTTACATTAATTGACTATTTTTTAAATTAAAGGGTGTTGAGCTGCAGTTTAGATGCTACCAGTATCCTTTTTTTATTATTATTTTTAGAACCTGCACTACTCATGACTGATGGCTTTAGTAAAATTCAGGAAGCCCACTGTGCATAAGTTTGTAGCTGTAAGGGGAATATATACTGGCTGACATCAACTTGTGACGTTCATCGTTTAACTAAAACGCCACCATAACCCAAAATCTAGCCTTGAATAAATAATCGCTTCCTGATGAGACTTTTTCGGTCGCTGTGTTTGATTCCTCGTGTTGTTCGTAATTTCAACGCCAAGTTTGTAATCAGCGACCTCAAAAACGAGCATATGCGATTTTAATTGAATGCGGAATCAGCGGAGTTTTTGGCCCGGTTTTCGTCATTCGGTCACAATGTGTTGCGAAGGGAATGCGGCGGACGGCACGCTTGCTTAATGCACGGATGGCGTGGGGGTAGACTACCTCCCGCTCGATCGATCACGCCCCATGGGCTGGCCCCTTATCGTCGGGCGATCTTCTTGCTTTTGAACTTTGCTTCATGCGTCACCATTTCTGTGCTTTTTGCGGGGGTGTATTTCTCCATCGGGTTTATTTCTGTTGTCGATACTGATCTACTTGTGATGCAGTGTAGCTTTTGATGAATAAATCTCCTGTCCTTGTAATGCTAATAGCAGACAGCTGCATACAGAACATTCCCGTTTCAAAACGACGTTATCTTTCATTTCGTGTTCTCTCATGTTTTACGATATATTTTTTTGTAAGCAGGAGGAATCGTTTTTGTTAGCGTATAAGATCCCCCCCCCCCAACAAAAGTGATACGGTACGTCATATACGCGGTGCTCGTTTTCTGTGATGTTGATAATGTTGTGCAAGACTGTTTTCAAGTTTGAAAGTGAAAGTTATGGGAACATTAATATTGTTTTAAAAATAATTTACCATGGGTACCAATGACCATAACATTAGAAGCGCTGTATAAACCTATATGTACCGACGTTTCAAACGTACTTTGCGATAATTACAACAAATTAAAAAGGTGAAAAGCGTGTGCTTTAGCATCACTAGTGTTGTTCCTATTTGAGTGCCTTCTAATTTCCAGAAGACCTTTAGTAAATTTCAACAAAAGATAGGTTATGTAATTTTGTTTGAATACTAATTTTGGGAATTTTATATATTTAACGTCAAAAATTATAAATTGTGTCATACTATGGGGAGAGGTATAATTTGTGCACGTTTTCTTATAACCTCGGATCCCTACGCTAACCCATATACAGTTGAATTCGGAATATAGATGGAAAATAACCTTTTTGACGGCTATAGCGCGACGCCGACGATGACGGCGATAGGCTACTAGGATGACGGCGACAGAGACGACGATGACGGCGACAGGGACGACGACGATGACGGCGACAGGGACGACGATGACGGCGACAGGGACGACGATGACGGCGGCAGGCGACGACGATGACGGCGGCAGGCGACGACGATGACGGCGGCAGGCGACGACGGTAACAATTTGGTGGACGAAAACGTCGATGACGGCGGCTGTGATGAAGACGCGCAGCGTTTGCCTCGGCGCCGGCGTTTGCTGCGAATGAATATTCATGGGTTAGCGCGGTTGGTGCACGAAGCCTGACAATTGAGTACGCATGCACTTGCTCCTGCATTTTGATCGCGCGGTTTGCGTCGCAAGGCTTGTTCCCTGTCTCATGAATGAGAATACTTCTTAGTTCCCCAACTACCTACCTTTCTTCTGTTAGCATTGTCCTTTGCTTATTAAGGTCCATAGAGTCAATGTAATGAAGCCAGATTTTGAAGTATTCAGGGAAACGAGCTATGATGGGACCCAGTCTAAATAAAATCTCTCGATTCTGACTTCTACATCGCCTCTGATGTTTAAAAGTATTAGGAGATATGGATATTCCAGATGCTCCCTCACTGTTTTCAGTTAATTGCATGATATAACATGTACAACTTCCTTTACAGTTCTGGTGTATTTGATTCAATGCGCACATTCCTGATGTATTAACGTCAAAAAAACGGAATTGGTCGTGCTGATAAGGATTCTATAATACATGGTCCAGTGACCAGCGTATGAATGTACCGTGTAGTAGTCGTTGTCTTGGTAATAACTTCCTAAACACGCATTTGATCAAAGACTTATTAGATGTTAAAAACAATGTTATAAAGTCGCTTGGTGACGTGCTATCACGCTACTGTCGAGGGGCGTCTGAGAATTAAGAATGAAGAAGCACTGGTCGGCGTGTGCGGCGGCGGCGCGCGGCTGGCGGAGCCTTTTGTCTGCCTGCCAGCAGGCTCCCGGCCAACCTGCGTCGAACCCACGCCAAGCCCTCCGCCGCGTTCCCCGTTCCCGACTCCGACAACCCACCCGGAGCCGACCACGGTAGCGACCGAGCCTCTGCCCCCGCCTCTCCCCGCCCTCGCCCCTGGCATTGCCTCTACCCCTGCCCCTACCCCCGCCCCTCCCCCTCTCCTCCTCTCTCTCCTCCCCCTCCCCTGGCCTCGCCCCTGGTCCTCGCCTCCCCCTGCCCGTCCCTTCCACTGGCCTCGCCCTGGTCTCGCCTCCCCCTGCCCCTGTCCCTTCCCCCGCCCCTGGTCACGCCTCCTCCCGCGTCTGCACTCGCCCCTGTTCCTGACTCTGGCCCCCGCCTCGAACCCCACCCTTACCACGCCTCGACCCCAACCCCACTCCTGCCCCACCCTTGCCTCCGCCCCTCTCCTACCACTGTATCTACCTCTTCCCCTTTCTCCTATCCTTTTCCCTACCCCCTTCATTACCCCCTACCCCCTTCCCCATTCCCCCTACCCTTTCCCCATTCCCCCTACCAATTTTCCCATTCCCTCTACCCTTTTCCCAATTCCCCCTACCCCTGGTCTCATTTCCCCTACCCCTTTTCCTCTACCGCTTTTGCCCTACCCTTTCATCCTACCCCTTTCCCTTGTTCCCACCCTCGTTGCGGATCCGTCCATGAGCCCGTACTTGTGCCCGTGCCTCCCCTCACCCCCATCCCTGTGCACTGACTCTGCCCCACATCGACCGGGTTGCAAACAGCTACCAAAAGAGTAGATCTAGGGAATATTGGTGCGTCTACAATACTTTGCGCAAAATGTGGTCTATTCCACATAGAGCAATTTCTTCCACTTCCCAGTCTTTTGAATGACCTTGCAGTTTGGACACGTTTTTACACAAATTTTGCGGAACAAATCTCAGAGCTCGATAACTATCGGGACGACCTGTGCTTTTACGCCCTCACGTCGAGGTTCCGCATCATGTCCTTATCGTGCGATTCATAGCCAGATGAATTTTCTTCACTGACGGATGTTTCACCGGGAAGAGATGAACCTTCAAAATGTCCATCGTTTTCGGGGATATGAGAAGGTTCTAAATGTTGATGTGGATAGATTGATCGAAGAACATACTCTGCGTTTTCTCTGTATGTCTGCACGTTGTTCTGATGTGAATTTCCACTGCTGAGTATGTATCGTCGTTGACTGGCAAGCTTCTTTGAGTCTAGGATAGGTCTCATATTTGAGTTCCGCTCCCTGCATTTCTTGGAAACTTCTATTTCTGAGCCCCTATTTTTCGCATTTCCGTAGTAAAAGCACCACATCACCTCCTTTAATTCATTCCGTGTCCATTCTCTGACAATGTCTTCGAGCTACTGCCGGCTCTGGGTCCCTGGAACTAACATCCGTTGGATAGCCAGACGTCAAGGTGAGATTAGTTCGGTTTGTGAGCAGGTATGGGATATTAGTAGAACATGGCATGTTAAGATTCATTACATTTCTTGTACTATCCATTTTGCTCCTTGGTTTTAAGTGAAGATTCGCAGGACGCAAGGTCGAGTTCACAGATCACACTCAATCCGTGGGTTATTTCCTGTTATCCGTTTCTGCGACCCACAGTGGTCTCGGGACATTCCCCCGCAGGACCCAGCAAGGGTCCCTCCGATTGCCAGTCGGCAAAAACTCTACTGGATTTTCACTTACTGCTGAAGGCAGCCTCCTTCGTTGACTAATGCAAGGTTGGTAATTTCACTCTCATCAGTGGCCTGGTGTGCCAACCCAGTTTCTCTCCTGTACCCTCCATGGGCCGATAACAGGAAGTCCACAGATTCATGACCCTCCACTCTCTACTTCCTTCAGTCTCCCCTGGAGTACTTCTTCGTCCGTCCCCTCACCTTCAACCTATTGACCATGGGAGACCCTAGCAGTCGCTAGGCTACCGCCGACGTAGTTTTCAGGCTCATTCAAGCTCCACCACGAACTACAAGGTCTTGTACTCCCTAGGTGGATTGTTGTTATTATTACTGTTATCATATCTTGTAAAAAAATAATTATAAAAAATTGTAGCTGCTGCAGAATTTGGCGGATACGTTCACTTATCTAACGCCGCTGAATTACTAGATTCGGACGATACTAAGTGTAAGTGTAATATAGACTACGCACCTGCCGAAATTGACGAGCAGGACTTGCAACTGGAACGACTTCGACTGCCTCCACCCCTTGCCCCGCACCCGCCCCTGCCACAGGCAGCGTATTGCTGCTAGATGCAACGAAAATAAATTAATCATGCCGATCCACTTTAATTATTAAAACTTATTATGAAATTCAAGCTGGAAGATACTGTACCCAATACTATAAGAATACACCGAATCCTCCTCACACTTGCCATAAGCAATGCCAGCTGTGAGAGTAGTTTTTCAAAATTGAAACTGATAAAAAATTATTTAAGATTTATGAGTACTTGAAAGCTAACCGATCTGGCTATCTTGTCTATTGAACAGAGGTATGTGTTGCTGTATATTGATATTGCAATAAAAGACTTCGACTTTGAAAAGTAAACGAAAAAAGTTTAAAGACAGAAGTTTTGTTTTAATTCTAACAATTATATTATTTTTCAATAAAAATATAAATAATAACAGTATCGTTCTAGTTATAATTAGAAGTCGATTTGTTTTATATTCAACAAGTTAATCTTGTCGATTGTCAAGGTATAATCATAGTGTCCTTTACCTGTCATATCAATGTATTTGGAATACGTGTAAGCATTTTTGTAATAAATGCGATTATATTGTAAAACATATATACATGACGTTATTTGTACAATACCTAATAATCACTCTTCTTGGCAAAAAGGTCTTTAGAATTACTGTATATTTTCGTCTTTTAAATTGAAATGCCTAAATAAGGGAGGGCGAAATTTTCTCCGCCCCACGATACAACACTGTCTGGATCGCTTTTGGCTCTCTAAGCGACACGCTGCGTCGTGGAATGATTTGCCGACTCTTTTCTTAGGGTTGAAATGCGTTAGGATTACCGGTACTTCTCTTCCGGTTCCGCAGCCAATGCTTCCAACCCCTTTCACGTTTCCCAATACATCTCCCAACTCCTTCACCTCCCACTTAAACTTCGCCATATACCCCGCTCTCCGCGCCGTCGCCTAGTCCGCGACGTATCTCCATCTTCGCAATTAATCCGATACTGCTGGCCTCGATCGACCTGGCACTTCAGTCGACACATTGCCGATACCCCGCACTCCGTCAGTGATAGAGCGCCATACATCCGCCAAACGCGAGCTATTTTCTTCCCTTCCCACGCCGTTTCCCGTCTTGTCAGTCTGTACCCTCCCTTCAGTCTGCTGTCATGCAAAAGCCTATTGTATTTTCGATTGATGACTGGTCGTTAGGAAAACTATAGGTGGCGATTTTTTTAAAAACAATTCTTTTGTTTCGTTGAACATAAAGGTATAAGTTATATAGAAAATTCTCATCGCATGTTCATTGAAAAAAAAAGTGTTCATCTTGGAACGTTTCTACATGCTCTCGAAGTTAGTAACTTGTATCCTGGGACACCTGTAGAGTAATTATATCTCGTTTCTATTGTAGTTCCGGTGAATTCAGTGAAGGAGAATTCTTAGATGAATTACGTGGTTAATTTTTTAGCATGATACATTGAACACGAGGTATCTACGTCCACTTCATCTTATTTCAAAAAATTTATGTTAGGGAACATTTACCAATTCAACGTAAAGTTCAACACGTTACGTAATTTTGTGTAAATGATATTCAGTGATTGCTAACCAATTAGAAAGTTGACATTAACAACTGACATACTAGTTTATTTCCAGTTGTTTGTGAAACAGGAAATGCATTTTTGATTGGGTTATGTAGCCCTCATAAAGTATATTTTATTGGAACAAGATACAAATTGTATATTTTGAGTTTTCAACTGTTTTTTTTCAAGAAATATTCATTTTTTGAAGATCTTTTTATTTATTTTAGGTCACTTATGGTTACTAGCGAGCTGCATGGTCATTAGTAAGTTCTGTTACATCAACTATTACATTTTACTATTGTATTACATTAATAAAGATAGATTTAAAACTATTAACCAGATTTGATTAAAACATAACAGTACATTATCATAATATCCATTAGAACAGTAGAAATGTAGAAATTGATTTGAACACATTTTACCATTAAATTAATTTTTCATGTAGGAAATCTCTTAACAGATCGATAATTTTGGTATGTCAACTTCCAGTTACTCTGAATTCCGCAGCATCCTTTGCGAATTTGAGAATTTTAAGATTAACAGAAAATGATTACAATTTCGTTTTTGCGATGGGTTTCGGATTGGATTACGTTCTTAGACTATAATTAACATTCCTAAAAGGTTTTGAGATAGTATGAAGAAACGTTTCTACACCGTATGATGAACAATTATTTTAGATAAACCGAAAATATACAATGTAATTAATTTTGCCGAAATTGATCAATGTTTTCACCCAATTGAAACGCGTAAATTTAAAGGTTTGTAATAGTAAAAAGTCTACATGTTAGCCTTTACGGTCAGGAAATAATTTTGTTTAAATATCCAACTTCAACGCGTCGGGTATCAATATCGATTTTAATGATATTTTAATCAACCTTAAGTGACGAATCTTTTCAAATATTATTTAAATGTGGGACAACTTTTAGAAGTTGTTATTCAGCTATTTCTAATTAAATCCCATCATTGAATTACGAAGATTCAATAATTTTGCCTGATTTGTACCTAAAAGTAGCTAGCATGATTTTACGTAAAAACAATACATTTTCGCAGTGTTGAATGTTAGCATATGTTTCTTTTACAAATAACTGTTTGCTCGAATTAACGGAGATTTTAATTTAATAACAATCAGAATTTATCATTTACGGTATGATACATTAAAACATCGTTAGTAATTAAAAAAATGTTTTGTTCAATTTTATGAAATGTCCCCCGTTTCAATATTTTCTGGAGCAGCCCTTGCGCCGCACGCCGCCGCGTCGCCTTGCGCGAATCGGAGTTGTCTCTCGGTCAGCCTAAGGGAGCGCGCGTTGCCCCAGCGGGAGAAGCATCAGACTCGCCCTCGCGACCCGCCCACGCGGGGGGGCGCGGCGGCGGCGGCGGCTCGGCGAGCCGCCGTCTGCCCGTGCAGCCTGCGAACCACCACCACTGCCGCCGCCGCCGCCGCCGCGCCGCCGCGTCGGCCTGTGGCGGGGGCGGCCTGCGAGCGCAGCGGGGCGGCGAAGGGGAGCGCCGCGGGCGGCTGGGGAAGGACGGCCGGAGGGCGGGAGGCGCCCGGGACAGATCGATGAGCGCGGCGCCGTCTCGCATGCTCTGTCGGCTGGCGGGCGCTCTTCGTGCCTGCCGCCGTCGCCCCTCCGCCCCGCCCCGCCCCTCCGCCCTTCCTGCTGCACTCCGTTCAGCTCGGAACCTGCCGCCTAGGCGCGCTCCTGTCGCACGCACGGTCTTTGCCCCGAAGGGCCCGCCACTACTTCCCTCTCGTTCACGAAGTCCAGAACGTTTAGATTCGGAAGCTTTAAACGTAATATTTTTATAATAATAATAGTAATAATAATAATAATGATAACAATAATACACAAAAAATTGTAAAGAACTCGTGAAGAGAGAAACCATTCCATGGACAATATCTAAAAAGAACGGACAAGGTGTAGATCAATAAAGATCAATCATTCATGTGACTTAAAAGAGGAAGAATGAAGCCAGAATTGGAAGCAGTTATAATAGCTGCTCAAGATCGGGCGTTGAGAACACGACATTATGATAAACCGGTTCTCAAAATTTCCCAAGATGACAAATGCCGCATTTGCCAGGAACAAGTAGAAACCATTGATCATATCATCTCAGCTTGTCCAATTCTAGCAAAGACTGGAAGAAAAGACACGACATGGTGTGTAATTACCTCCACTGGTGTAGATCTTCATATATGTACAGCCCTCGAAGTTCCAAACACATGCCCCAAGTGGTACGACCACACCAAAACCGGTGACATCGGTTCGACACTATACAATAGTGTACGACCAGCAAATTCAAACGGATCGCATGATAGCAGCAAACAAACCGGATATTGTTATCCGGGATTTCGAGAAAAAATTGTCTACTTGTAGATGTCGCTGTGCCTTGTGATCAAAATGTCGTAACCAAGGAGGCAGAGAAACGTCTTAAATACAAGAGTTTGGAAATCGAGATCAGGCGAATGTGGGGTGTAAACGCACAGATCGTCCGATAGTTATCGGAGCTCTAGGATTTGTTCCGCAAAATTTGTGTAAGAACTTGGCTAAACTTCCAGGTCATTCAAAGGACTGGGAAGTGCAAGAAATTGCTTCATTTGGAACAGCCTACATTTTGCGCAAGTATTGTAGAGGCACCGACAGTCCCTAGAGCTTCTCCTTAGGTAGCTGGTAGCAACCAGGAATAGATCTGATATTCAGCCGACCCATAACATCTTTAGTCGTGATATAGAGAAATAATAATAATAATAATAATAATAATAATAATAATAATATTAATCATAGATTTCAAAAATAAATTAATCTTCCAGAATTTAGTTCTGGATAATATGGCTGGAACGCAGCTTGATTGAATTAAAGATTAATATTATAAAGAAACTGAAACCCTTGTAACCGATTTCTCCCTCTCTATTTCGTTTATTTGTTAATGATACGGTCATCGCATTCTTCCACTATATTTTCATTGCCTCAGCAGAGATTTTCAAATTATGTCTTATTTTTTTGGTTTATAATGTTTTCATTGAGAGATTGAAATAATTTAGTTGAAACTTTTAATGCTACAGCCGCGCACACTTTCTCGTGTATGTGTAACGTTATATAATAGTACGAGTATAATAGTGTTTGAACTCCAAAAGCGTTTTCCAAACAGCAGAAATTAAAAAACAACACAAAGGGATTAAAAAAATAAGCTCATGGGTTCTGCGACCAATGGTAACTACACCGCCTTGTATTTTCATACAATCAACGCTCCTGAACCAGTAAAAAAAACTAAGGGAACAATTTGACCAGTTTTTGAAAAATTCCTCTTTACGAATTTTTTATTTCACCCGATTTTAGTTAAAGTTATGCGAAAGACAATGATGCCATTCAAAGATAAAATTCTGATTTCAGTGAGAAAAAGTTGTTTTCAATAATGAACTCGTAGGTGGAAGGTGGAAAACATTGAATTTTCGAAAATTCAAAGGTAATGAAAACAGACAGGTAGTGAGTGGCGTTTGGAATGAAAATACTATATTATTTGCAATTTAAAAGGAAATGATACTTATTCTAAAAATTAAGAAAAACATTGAGCCATTTCGAGAAAATTTCGGAAATGTAGTGGCTTGATGTGAAGTAACCTCCAAAATTAAAATATTCTTACCAATTAAAAGGGCTACATCAGCCACATCGATAGGGAATATCAATTTTGGTGATATCCTGAGTACGATTTAGGCACTTATGTTGTTCTCAGACACTATAATGACTGCGAAAACAGTGCCTAAATCGTACACACTTTCCTATAGGAAAGAGACATCTGGAAATAAAACCCTTTTTCAGTATAAACGTGGTTTCAAAGTATATTACGTCTTGGAGAAAGTAATTTACTACTTATAGTAGTAATAAAAATCTTCGTTTCCGATATCCTGGAACCACAAAACGTGTTTTTCTGTCGAAAAACCTCCACTTTTTCTTGCTCCGTTACTTAACATTATCTTTTTCCGAAGTAGACACAAGGAAGTAAAAAGGAAGATACAAGGTAACGCCGGTACGCCGATACTCCAGAGTCCAGGTGCGTGAAGTTGGCACCTCCCTGAGGAAAATTCCAATGACATACACCATAGTTTTGACCAAGCAATAAAATGTGTTGCGCAAGTCACAAAAAACGGAAATCACAAAACAAAATTTTGGACTTAAAAGTGGCTGGCACAGCACTTGCAAAATTGGAAAATTTTAACCACACCATCGTTTAGACCAGTTATGCCCTAGTTTGGCCATCCTTTACAATGTTTTTCCTCAAGGCTTATTGTTGTGATATTACATCGTGATGTCTTGGACTGCATGTGTTGTATTCTGTCCCGTGTGCGCTTGCCATAAGATAAATAACTACAGCAATGCATTATGGGCCGAGAGGAAGAAGCGGCAACTGCTTCTGGAACATGTTATTCGGGAATCTTAGCGTGGAGAAGACTGAAATGCAGACATGGCTTCGAAGGGAAAACTTTACCAAATATGTTTTTAATATACCTTACTAAGCAATGAGATACTTGGATTATTGGGGACTTAATCATGTTCTTCATTCATTTGAAATCCGTTCCGGTGCAGAAAAAGCTAGCTTTACGTCGCACCACCTAAAACACGCCAACTTCATATTGGCAATTTCCACCGATTCATAGATTCGATTCCTCAAGACAGATCCTTTAGTTTCGTGTAGCAACTATAAGTTTCTCTTGTACTAAATACGAGTATTACGTCTTGTAGAATTACGTGTGTTAATGACTACTGATGAATTAAGAGTTAAACAGTATTTATATTTTGCGAGTTTCAACTACCGCAAATTCGACTACATACGGTCTGTTCACATGCCGGTTGCATCCGATCCTCTCTCCCCCCCAACCAACAAGCCCCGCCCTCCTCCACCAACCCTGCACTCAATGGCTTCCTTCGCCTCATTTCATTCACTCTACCGCATTCGTCGAGGGCTCTGGGCTCTCGACGTTTTCTTGTTCTCACTAATTGTAATGCAATTTAAGCTAATTGTAATGCAGTTTATCTATTACCAATTTGATAACTGGAGTCATAGTTTTCTGCCTCCAATATCCTGGCCTTTCCTTTTGTTTACTCATCTTCATCTAAAACTACGAGTCTTCCTTTTTTGTTGTTAGTATCCTTTCGTATTACTTTGGGTAATGTCCTATTTTTAACGTGGCTGAAAAATGTATTTCATTTATTCGTTGTATTGAATCTAAAAATCGCAGTAAATATTCAAAGAACAAAAGTGTAAACTTATTTAATTCCAGAGAGAAATTAAGATTAAATAAATTATCTGTATTCTTTTAAATATCTCCCCCTCATTCGATATACGAGCACTTTCGACTATTTTTAAGTATACTCCTTCAGTCTGTTCTATCTTTTCTTAAGTTTTCAGCGCTAGGCCATTTTACTCACACTTCTAAAACGATCTCTTTATACAGCTGCAAAAGTAAATTATGACGTTTTCGTACTCTCTACGCCCCCTGAAGCAGCGTCCAGGGACCTAGGCTCATTAGGTCCGTCCATTATAATCTGGGAGTATACTGCCTCTTGCAGCCGCTGCTGCCCACGCCAGCTTCGCAGACTCCTCCACGCCCATCTGTGTCGACTCTTACTTCTCCCATGCTGATGCAGACGCAGACTCCCTACGCATGGGCGGCAACCGCAACGCCGCGCCAAGGCACTGTAACAGTCACCAACTGCGGCGCTTCCCCTGTCACTGCCACTGCCTGTGTCACTGCCACTGCCTGTGTCACTGCCACTGCCTGTGTCAATGCTACTGCGTGTGTCACTGCCACTGCGTGTGTCACTGCCACTGCCTGTGTCTGCCACTGCCTGTGTCACTGCAACTGCCTGTGTCACTCCCATTGCCACTCCCACTGCTCCTCTCACTGCCATTTCCATTGTCACCCCCATTGTCATTCCTACTGTCACTCCTACCGCCACTCCAACCGCCACTCCCACCGCCATTACCACCACCACCGCCATTACCACCACCACCGCATTACCACCACCACCGCCATTACCACCACCACCACCACATCACAAAACACTACCGACACCACAACAACCGGCTCCAACACCATCACTATCACTACTTCTGTCGTCATTGCCTCCGCCGCGCAGAGGCAGCGTCCGTCGTCGGTGACGCGACGCAAGGGCCGGCGGCACAGAGGCAGGCGCTGCCGCCTCCGCGCCTCTGGGCCGCGCGATAAGAGCGGCCGGCTGTCGCCCGCCACTTGACATTCCAGCCCCGCCGGCGCCGGCGCCGCTGCTGCCAGGGACGGCAGCGCAGGGGAGGACGAGTGGCCCCTTGGAGTGCGCCCTCGCTCGGACCGCGCATGGGCCGCGCCGCGATAGCCCTCGCTCGCGCCCCGCGCCGCCCCGCGCCACCCCGGCCCACGCCGCGTCGGAATGCTCGGAAGCAGAGGCATTTATTGGAGGGCGGAGAGGTACTGAAGCGATAGCATCGGTGGCGGCGAGACGCCCACCTGTTCTCTTAAGCTCTTTAGCAGAGCCACTTCCCGACCGGTACTCCGCGGGCCTCAGACGAGTGTTTCCTCTCGCTGGAGCATTGGATGGGAAGGCAGTAATTACGTAATGTCGAGCGATGAGAACTCTCTGCCGTTTCTCCAAGTGGATGCTATTGCTGGTCGCTGCAATTGACGCTGCCTTTGACGTCCTGTATCAGGGCATCGGTGTAGACAGGAAGTGACAATATTTGTGATGCATGTATAAGCGTATTTTGCAAGAAAGAGCATTACAAAACGGAACCGTTAGGGTAATTAGTGCAAATCTCCCCGCAAAATAAAACCACTTTGAATCAGTATTTACCTCTTATACTAGATTTTCACTTTCATACAATCGATTTGTTGTAAAGCGTTGATTTCATTTCGTAGAGCATGTGAGAGGCCTGCATGTCAAGGCATCGGAAGTTGATTAATTTCAGTAAAAAACATTATACTACGAAATTCGTGTAAAATATTTCTTCGGAAATGTGCCTCTTACGAGCTTTTAGAAATTATTGAAGGAGCGGAAAGTATTCTGCGAATATGGCACTACAATATTTATTTATGCACAAAGGGCATTATAAGGGTTCTAATGATCGAGCGACGACAAAATTCCGATTACCTAATTTCATTGATTCAGATTTACTTATTTACTAATTACTTGACCCGGTTTGCATTTTCATATTTCCATCCTATTATTCCCACCATAAGAGAACATGTAGCATATTCAACTGTTTTCATATTTCCTTCGTATCCACGATCCTCTCGATTTAGTTAAGTGTACATCTAACTCCGCATCGGAGGTAATAAAAAGCAATAACGGAGGTAAAAAATAACTTATTTATGCATCAAGGGCATTATAAAGGTTATAATGGTCTCGCGAAAATTGCGCTTGTTGGGGGAGCAGCCTTGCAAATATTGCACTTCTTATTAGGGGAGCAGGTTTGGAAAAATTGCGCTTCTTATTAAGGGAGCAGTCTTGCAAACATTGCGCTTCTTATTAGGGGAGCAGTCTTGCAAAAATTGCGCTTATTAGGGGAGCAACCCTGAAAAAATTGCTGTTCTTATTAGGAGAGCAGTCCTGCCAAAATTGAGCTTCTTATAAAGAGAGCAGTCCTGCCAAATTGAGCATCTTATTAGGAGAGCAGCCTTGCAAATATTGCGCTTTTTAGTAGGGGAGCAGCCCTGCGAAAAATTTGTGCAAGTCATGTTCACACGTCTTGGTTCGCATGTTAAACTACGCTTTTGAAGGAAGCCGGCATGAAGACGCGAAGCGTTGGGTTAGCTGCAGCAAGAAGGTGTGGAGAGGATTCGCAACAGCATCGCGACGTGTGTTGATGACCGCGGCAGCTGGAAAACTTCAGTCTTTATTTATTCCACAGTTTTTCGTAAGATTACCGCCAAAATCTACACTAAACACCGAAAATTCTTAAATTGTCTGTGAAACAGTAAAAAGGTGCCTCTGCCGCGCAGCCATTGGACTACACATAAACAGGCAGGTATGGTATAGCCGAAAGCCAAGACCCACTCGAATGCGATCAGTACCACCAGATGTACTTGGTTAAATACTCATTTGGATGAAATTTGAAAGTGTAATAAAACAATCACCTCTATAGATTAAGTTAAGAAGCAATAAAACTCACAAGGTAGTTACAATTACACTACATCAGTAAGCACTAATAAGTAATCGATGGGTGACAATCCGAAAACTAGGAAGTTCCTATCGTCCAAAGTTTAAAAAAAACGGAGCAGGTCAATATGTGCAAGTGAATAAGTGCTTTAAGGATTAAAACACAATCAATTTACGAAATCGAACAATTAAAGCGTCTCGCTCAGCATCAGAATAGACATTGTGTGCTTTGCGGCGTCCGCGGGCCAATTCCGCCTGTGTATTCCTGCAAATAATAGCACTGCAGTTCCAAAAGGCGACCGTGTAGTGAGCTGGAGCAGATGAAACCTCATTATGAGGCTGTGTAATCCGTGACGGTGCGGAGGGCGGCGGGTTTGGGGCCGGTCGCTTCCCGGCAGACACGCGAAGCTGAACCGCGTGGTTCCCTCTGTGGAGGAGCAACAATCGCTTGTCAGCCTGGAAGGTCAACTTCAGCCACTCGTTCGGGGGATCGCCAGCCACAATGCAGTGACAACGGCAGTGGTCGCTGGTATGGCTTTGAATGCATGAATTCCTTTTAACCCTCCGTTGGCCGACCCCTCCCAGACGGACACCGCTGGTTGGCGTTGAGTGCTGCGCTCAACAATGACCTTGACATGAATTGACACACTTTTTTTTCGAAAATTTTTCTTCCAATACAAATTTGTACAATAATTTTTTTCTACGCAAAATCAGCTCCATTTGTACATTGCATTATGGATATTCTGCTTTCTTTGAAAGAATACGCACATTAATTTCTTTCGTTTTGTATCGGTTGTGATTGCTATATCAGGCTTTTAAAGAAAATCGAAACTTAATGAAACATTACATATAAAAAAATGACCTACTATTCACGCACTTGACTGACAATTTAGAGAAAACGTGCGAGACGGGGAATCGGTTCAGTTTTCTTCGCCTGTGATGCAATACAGTTGACAACGCGTCCGCCGTTTGGCCTGCGAAGGGTGATGAACGAGACGTAAAGAGGACGTGTTCATCAGCTGCTAAGGCCATTCTATGCCTTTTTCCGTTCTCATCCTTCATCTAACTAAAGACTAACGTTATGCAATACCACTGTGATTTGTGACAACCAGAAACATTACGGTGAAATTAGATTTGTAAAAGCATATTGAATAAAGCAATTTATTTTTTACTTATACGTTACTTGTGATTGCCGTCGAAACGCAGCTCGATTTACACTGCATAACTACTTAAATCCAGAGAATTGTGGTTACGAGGGAAATATGAACAGAGTTGAATGAGGTTACATGTTCTCTTATTAAGGGAATTATGGGACGGAAATATGAAAAGACTAACCGAATCAAGTTAACATCTAGTTAATTCTTAAATAGGTAAATCTAAATCGTTAAAATTAGATAAAAACAAACTCTTGTCTGTACCACGGGCGTTAACTGATTCTAATAATCTCGATCGTCAAAATGGCTGAGGGTTAAAGGCCGTGGGGCATTTTTGTCACCAGTCGATCGTTTGAACCCTTATAACGCCCTTGGTGCATAATACGATTAACATTTTGTATGAATACTGTAGTAAGATTGTATGCGCACGCGCGTGCGTTCGTGTATGCGTGCGCGTGTGCCTTTGTGTGTGCGTGCGCGCGTTCGTGTATGCGTGCGTACGTGTGCGCGCGCGTCCTTGTCTGTGTGCGCGCGCGTCCTTGTCTGTGTGCGCGCGCGCGTCCTTGTCTGTGTGCGCGCGCGCGTCCTTGTCTGTGTGCGCGCGCGCGCGTCCTTGTCTGTGTGCGCGCGCGCGCGTCCTTGTCTGTGTGCGCGCGCGCGCGCGTCCTTGTCTGTGTGCGCGCGCGCGCGTCCTTGTCTGTGTGCGCGCGCGCGCGTCCTTGTCTGTGTGCGCGCGCGCGCGTCCTTGTCTGTGTGCGCGCGCGCGCGTCCTTGTCTGTGTGCGCGCGCGCGCGTCCTTGTCTGTGTGCGCGCGCGCGCGTCCTTGTCTGTGTGCGCGCGCGTCCTTGTCTGTGTGCGCGCGCGCGCGTCCTTGTCTGCGTGCGCGCGCGCGCGTCCTTGTCTGTGTGCGCGCGCGCGCGCGTCCTTGTCTGTGTGCGCGCGCGCGCGCGTCCTTGTCTGTGTGCGCGCGCGCGCGCGTCCTTGTCTGTGTGCGCGCGCGCGCGCGCGTCCTTGTCTGTGTGCGCGCGCGCGCGCGCGTCCTTGTCTGTGTGCGCGCGCGCGCGCGCGTCCTTGTCTGTGTGCGCGCGCGCGCGCGTCCTTGTCTGTGTGCGCCGCGCGCGCGCGCGCGTCCTTGTCTGTGTGCGCGCGCGCGCGCGCGTCCTTGTCTGTGTGCGCGCGCGCGCGCGCGCGTCCTTGTCTGTGTGCGCGCGCGCGCGCGCGTCCTTGTCTGTGTGCGCGCGCGCGCGCGTCCTTGTCTGTGTGCGCGCGCGCGCGTCCTTGTCTGTGTGCGCGCGCGCGCGCGTCCTTGTCTGTGTGCGCGCGCGCGCGCGTCCTTGTCTGTGTGCGCGCGCGCGCGCGTCCTTGTCTGCGTGCGTGCGTGCGAACACGTGCCTGTCTTTTGCGCGCTTGTCTGTGTGCGCACGCATAAGCACTTGTCGCGCGTGTGTGCACGTGCACGTGTGCGTATGCGTGCGTAGTTTTCTACATACCGAGAATATACAAAAGGTTGATGTTCCGTAACGCAACAAGTATATGGTAGTTATACAGAATAGTGGACGATCCCTTTATTGGAGTCGTACTGTCACGTGGTATCAGCTGTATTGTTATGAGAATTTATTTATCGTATAGGGTTATTTGCAGAGAGATGACCATTGGCCCAGCTTCTACACCCATGCTTTCGGTCGTCTTTCTTTGATGCCTCTCCAGTCATTGGTTTAGATCTTTCTCGAGTAGGCGCGCACCACCGTAGGAGTCCGATACGCCGGGGTGCGCATCGCGCTTTCTCCGCTACATGACTGTCTCAGCTAACCATACCCAAATACTCGGGTTGGGAGAACGTGAGTTAGCGTTAGAATGTGAAATTGCCGGAGGGATTCCATTGGCCGGGCACCTGCCAATGTTGACTTACATGCCCCAAGCATGACATGGGCGCTGTGGAGTGTTCCGACCAGCAAAGGTGACTCAGGGAATCAACTAATGTCCCTGCAATATCTGTGACCGGGAGGTTGTAGGGTTCTAGTCTCGACGGTGACAAGATTTTCGTCACTTGCTAGACTGCTAGATCGAATTCAGTCGCGGTTGGCTGCTCCGATAAGAAGTGAAAATAATAAAAGAAGAAATAAAAATGGATATGATTTCGGAGTGAATGTGAAAAGTTCGGAGTTTCCAGGAGGACATTTGTCTCAGGACGGAGGAACGAATAACGGACAGAAAGGATTAGAAAAGACAGGATGGAGAAAAATAACAAAGGCCGAAAAAAAGTTTCATGTGGTACTTCGTTAGCCTAACAGTGAACATAGAGTAGGTTCTCTAGTTGCTGGCAAGGGCAATGTTTATGTTCACAATATTTATTGCTATACTAAATTCGCGACGTTTGTCAAATGTGGATTTACTTTTTGCGTGAGTGTTGAAAGTGATTCATTACGCTGCTCGATGCCCTTGATACCCGACACGCTAGTGATATCTTTTTTATTCATGGTGTTCCGTTGTTACGAGTTCTTTGAGGACATGTGACCACAAACGGATTTTCTTTACCGGAGGAAGTGGTGGATGAGACCATCGCAGAGGGAAATGTAATTTTTATTCTCAATGTCATTAAAATGTGATACAAGAATAGGTGACACAATGTGTATAGAATAATCTTATGATGTACGATTCCTATCTATTTGTGTTACATGATCACTAATATATTGTTTGTTTACTTTCAGGTAAGGCCAGAAACCAGACTCATTAGTGTGCCTGAATTTCTTGTAAGTACTGAGCCACTGGCTCTTGCATGTGACGGAACGTTACCTTGGAGCTTTCGTAAATTAACTTGAAATAATTGATTAACTAATAGCCCTGAAAGTTAATTTGGGTTCATACAAAGGCAGTTCAACATGTGCATCGTGCATCATGTGCATCGTGCAACGATGCACAATGTGCATCGTTGTTGGTAACATAGTTTGCTAATCCTACAAGTGTTGATGGTCCATGTCAGAGTAGTACCCATTATACGTAATGTACTCGTGTGACAGTTTTTTCTAGTCTTCGAAAACATTCCGGGAGACACTTTTTGTAGTTTCTTCAAAATCACCTCCGTATCATTTCCCACGCCTTCTAGTGAAGAGGAGGGCTTTCCTCGAAGTTGTTTCTTCACATTGGGGAAAAGAAATGTCATGCGGTCTTAACTCTGTAGTATGAAGGATACACCTCGTATTCATTTTTGCGGGATATTCTGCAACAACATTCGCAACCTTTGCTTTTGGGATAATATTTAATATAAGATAAACACATAGCCAAATGTCATGTCACGGTTTAGCTCATTGATCAGCGTGCTCGCTTTCTATGATGCGACCCCGGGTACGATTCCCAGGCGGACAAGATTATAGTGTGGGTTTTTCTTGCAATGTCCCAGTATATGTTGCTGTGTGACGATGAGAAAATTCACTTCTCAGGTTGAGAAGACCAAAATACGGCGTGGGGATATCTTCGTGCTAAAATAGCACACATACCACACGTAACCCATGGCTGCGATGCCAGGACGCTGCTGGTAGGCCATGGCCCGTACACGGGCCGACGCACCAAATAAAAAAAACAATAAAAACGAGGGCTGAAAGCGTATGGGTTGCTGATCGCATTCAACTGGCGGCCGACGAGAAAATGATGTCAACTGCAGTGGAGCACCTGTATCGCAGAGGGCTCAGTGGCTGCGGCGGACACGGTTGCCGACCCCAGAGAAATAGGTAGAGGCATAATTTTTCCGTATATAACCGATGATCAATCAGAAAAAAAATAATACTAGTAATTTGGGTTTTTTTCTTGATGAGCTGTCTGGGATTCAGAATTCGCTGAAAATGAAATTTCCAGATAAAGTGATTTTAAAGAGAAATTGACTTAATTTTGCGATGAACGCAAAATTCCCCCGAATCTAATAAACATTTTTGAAAACTCCACGTCCGTAAGCACCGAAAAAAGGAAAATCTATAGAGTTTGTGAGTTGTCTTGATTATATTCTTAGAAATTACTCATAATTTTCACTTACTCTCATTTCAAAAAATTCGAACATAAGAAATGACATACAAGTATGACATACAAATGATATACATACTTGTACATATCTATTTCTCTATCTAATAAAATATTTATTAAATCAAAAATATTTATAAAATATTTTCAGAAACTCCCCTTGACACAGCGTGCACTATGCATTCTTCATCGTGATGAACTTGATTGCATACATATAACGTGTTGCACAGGAAGTGTCTACATTTGTTAGAACGATCTTTCTGGGGTGTTTTATCAGAATACAGAAAAAAATCGCCATATTATCTCATAAAAACATCAAAAGAAAAAACTCCCAGAAAAAGCATCGTGCCCATAAAATGTTCCTTGCCAGATTCCGGAGAAACTTTTAAGATTTTGTACAAATGTGTATAGTATTTTTAATGATGATCACGCAGTATCTATTTTTAAAAATTCCAGTAATGTTGATTATGGCATTTAAGAAAATACATGTAACGTAATGCTTATATACATTACATCTACTGAATGAGAAAAATCCTAGAGAAGAAAATTAATATTGCAAAGCAAGGTGGACCATTTTGCACCCCATTAAAAATTTTTAAGAATGGTAAAAATGATTTGACCAATTCAATCTTCGGACTTAACTGTATGTCTCCATTTAGCTGTATGTATATTCTACAAAGTTAGGTTCTGTTATATATCGAAAGAGTGTGGGTATTAGGAGATTCAGCCATAAGTTCATTTAACATTGTCAATTTCATAGGCAGATGAAGCCACCATGCACATGTATACGTTTACATATGTGGAGAAAACAAATGAAAATGTTTAAAGCCCATGACAGCTCTGTGCAAGAACGTGTTTAACTCAGTGTTAATCTTTACTTGAGTGGGGGCATTCCGCTTCGCTGCTCTTGTGGGTGTAAAATGGGCTTAATAAAGTAAAGTTTAAACTTCGAGTTAACTTCTTGCACGAATCTCTTATAAAGTTTATTCATTTCGATCTCTTGCTCCATGTTTAATTCCTTAACACCTTAGTGAATATACTAGTTACGATCCCGCGTTGATGTTTCGTAAACCGGTAATTCCCAGATTCCACTCCGACGGTCGCAAGATTTTCTGCATTTCGGTCGAAGGCGACCATTCCCGGGAGGAAAATTCTAGAAACTGCTGCTATGAACGGTTGTTTACTTGGTTCCCTCTGATCTATTCGAAGATGGACGCGTGTGTGTACTGTGATTTTCTTAACTCTGCCCCTGACAGGAATCAGCTGTTGAAAATTTCATCCAATCGGGAGCTTAAATGTTACCGTAGTGACGTCATAATAGCGAAGTATAAGCTCCCGATTGGATGGCAGCGAAACAGCTGGTTCCTGTCAGGGGCAAAGTTAAGAAAATCGCATTATAATACCCTACGCAATGGACATTAGACTGCGCGTAAAGCATCCTTCCCCATCCAATCCGCACGACCATCTTCCAGTGATCGAGAAAATCTACCAGGCGAGCGTCGGAGATTCGGATGTAGTCACCAGCTGCTAGACCCCTGAAACACTAAATCTACGTGCGTCATTGTGGAAATAGAAAATTATTTCTTTATGACTCATGTCGCAAGGGGCAGTGGCGGCAGTATTTGGAAGCGGTAGGTTTGCTATCTTCAAGAAGACAAAAGGTGGGGATCGATAAACACGGAGATATCGATGTTAAAAAAGAGGTACAATATTTATGTAATTAACTAAGAACAAGTAAAACGTTGAAAAGAAATTTAACTGAAAATATGCACGTTGATACTTTTCTGTACGTTTTTTTGTGAAAGAGTGGTTCAATAATATTCATAATAATTAATATGATATTGTCCCTTTATGATAATGAAAATTTTTCCAGTTTCTATTTGATTTTTGACAACCGTAGTTAAAATTTAAGTCCTAAGCTTTTGCAATCAGAGTCTCGAGAGTGCTCTTGACTGTCGGGGTGACGCCATGTCGAAAGCTATGATCCCGACGTTTCGACCATCGTTTCTTGTGGTGTATGTGAATAAACATCATATATAGAAACGCAAGCGCCGATCCATTATATCATATTGTATTCTGGAGTCAACTAATGCAAAATATAACATCTCCATAAAATCATAATCATAAATTTGTTTAAGAAATACAATAATCAAATTGTAAATTTAATTTTTTTTTGTACAATGTTGAGATATGTTTTCCCCAATTCAGTTTTTCGCCAGAAGGACTCACCACATTTTGTTGCAAAAAAAACCCAACTATTTTTAATCTGAAATTTGAGTACTTGGTTTTGATTACATTGATAATCATTTTGTTTGCCAGATACCAGTTACTTAAGAGATCCAAATCTTCGTAAATTTCAAATGGGTTTAACTTCTTATCGGAATAAAAGTAGGTTATGTCATCAGCATCAGCAAAACCATTCACCTTTCCTTGAAATGGTAATTCAAGTAATCGTTAATGAATACTAAAAAGAGCGTAGCTGGCACTACTAATACTTGCGGCTCTCCTGCTTTTACAGGAGGGGATCACTTTAGTGATTAGCAATTCTTATTCTCTATTATTTAAGAAACTCTCTAACCAAACAAAAATACCTGTCTCCAGATCTTTCCGATTTGGATCGTAAAATATCATGATCTGCAAGATCCGAAGCTTTTTTAATATCGGTAAATAATCGTGTCTATTTGCTACCTGTGTTGAAATTAAAATAGATTTTCTCTGTGGGCTTCTTCGGTTCCTGTCCTTTCCTAAAAGAAAATTGAAATTTGTATTTTTAAAAATGCATCCTATCTAGGGATCCGAACCACAGTTGATCCCTACAAATTAGGGACGGGTGGCAATCAAGGAGTTTTGTCTGGAGCAGCAATTGTTGATGCTTGCGAAAACTCTATAAATGATGGTACAAAATGAGAGTGATACGGAGAGTATCCATCTTATTCTATTCGCCGAGTTGCCTAGAACCATCAACATTGAATAATTTCTTTCGAAATGAACAGTAGCGGCAGTTGGCTGCGGAGACACGGCTTTCTGTATGAAACCATTACGTTCAGTTGCATGATGTAAGATTTGTATCGTGGTCGTTCCAACATGAGCATTAAATGAGAATTCAGTAGGTGAACCAACGGTCACGCAATCGGGAAGTTAGCTATAATGTAAGGATGAAAAATCCAAAAATAGAAGTTCAGCTATGTGACACGTCATAATAAGTATTTTACATCAGTTTGGCTGATAATTTTTGTTCTGCTGTAATTCATTAATATGCAATTGCTCTTTGTGTTTTGTTTCATAAAAAGCATACTTTTCGAAAATATCACACGTTTTATAATAGGAAATACGTTTTGGACTGGGGAGACGAAAGAGACCACGACCCGAATCACACGTTTCCTGACGACGAATGATTCCCACCAAATCACGTGGCTCAGTGCATCAATTCATGTCGCTACAGTGCCTCTGACCAGTAGGTCCTAGGGTTCGAGTCCCAAAGGTGGCAGGATTTGTAACACTAGCTGCATAGCTATGTCGAGTTCAGCAGTTATCTGGAAGTGAATTCTAGCGGATACCAGCTCTGATCGGTAGTTTCCCATGGTTTCTCCGATGAACACACCAGGCGAATGCCAGAGCAATATCCTGTCAAACGGGCCACGCATCGGGCGCGAAATTTCCTTCTTCCTGGTCCACTCCTCACCTCTTTCTTACATACTTATACTTACATACACTGCACTACTACATGCACATGTCGGGAGTCTAATCCGGAGACTAGAGCTTGTTCCGGATGGGGCGGTGCCGGTGAGAGACACCTGGTGAAAAACCCGCATGCCGACGGGAAGGTCGGCACCGGATCTCGTTGCTTAGCAGGCGAAAATCACCGCCACCTCCCGCGATTAAAACATGCACTTCACTTACTGGAATAATGAACTTAGTTGACACGCCTGAAATCACTAATCAAACGAACGATTCCGTACATTATGAACCAGTGAACTCTGTCAGGGCCAGCGTCAATACGACTGTTTTCTGGACTGATGAGCCAGCTTGATTCCATTAAAATATAGGACGTTAAACGTAGTACCATGAACATAATTTACTTTTTAATTACAGTTTAAAAATACTGTAAAGAACAATATCTTACTTGTGAAAGAAGATAAAACTAATATTTTGTGCACGAAATACGAATGTCTTTTTCAAGAGATGCTCAATGAATCAAGGTTAACTGAACGAACCCCCATTGAAATAATTCACGAGCCTGAAGTTATGTTCAATATTTGTTTTAGTGCACTCATTAATTTACAATATTTGCACTTGAGGTAGGATGGAAACTGGTTTGAAACCTTAGTTTCAAGTAATACGGGAAGAGGCAATGGAATCGTCCGGCCGAACAACGCGACAAGCGTCACTGAAGAGATTATGCAGAATATGCAGTGAAAGAAAAACTTCAGATTATGCTGCAACCATGTAACCATCTAGGACGAACTGTGAACGTGGCCCGTCATGCCTCTCAAATTTGCTCAGTAAGAACGATTCTAGTGATAACCTGATTACTTCTTTTTCACAGAACTAATTAAATTTCTCGTTTGATAGAGATATACATTTTTTCATAAAAAGTTTTATAAACAGGGACGTATGTATTGAACGAGGGAAAAAGAACAACTTATTTTTAGGCAACCCGTTGTTCCACTAGACACAAAAAGGTCTCGTTTAATTAAATCGAGCATCCCTCGCTATCTAGCCACTTTTGATTAAACTTACCACGGGATTCAATAGAAGACTCCTTTAACTTGATATTCAACGGAAATTCCCTGTTTTGCTCAAAGTTGCCACTTTTTTCGATCTCCTAAAACAGTCTTCAGTAGCCACCATGTAAACAGTTGTTGCCATTACTTTTCATGATCGATCTTTAATGCTTAAGCTATTATAAAGCTTAATGCTAAGAATTTCGCACGAATTTTAATAACAGACTTGTGTGATATGTTAAATCAAATGCGTCCCATAAATCTAAAAAATTGAGAGATGCTGCTTTGTCTTCCTCTAGTGAAGTAGCAGAAGGTATGACATTTTCCGTAGGATTTGAAGGCGCGTTTTATTTTACCAGTACTGAAACTTTTTTTATCACTGACTAGAATTTGGGAAAGTAAACTGGACTATCGTATGATCCGTTAGTGTTTGAAAATAGAAGAGAATAGAAAAGAAAGCCTCGTATTTTTGTGCTTGTGGTGCTAACAGCACGTACTTTCTCGCCTGCATTTTCAGGCAAAATTTCTCAAAAAGTACTCAAATTGTTCCTCGTATGTTTCAAAAAACGATAAAAAAATCTGTGTTGATCCCATTTTCAGAAACTTTGTATTTTTGAATATTGCAAACAGTTAACATCGGAAAAGCACAATATTTAAGCTAAAGATTTATCTTAAATGAAATCTGTTCTAAGAAATAAGGTCTTTAAAAAGCGTCATGTACTGTTTTTGAAAAACGAGTATTTTGCGCGTAACGTCTGCTTAATGTGTATGCAATTTATAAAACAATTTCTCTAAAACGGGTTCAATTTTTTTTGTTGAGCGAATGACGCTTAAAAACGTGGCACAGGTCTAATTTGGTTGAATCTCTGAATTTTCGAAAGTTAAAAAAAGAAATAATTGGAGGATGTATTGTGAACTTGCGTTACTGGATTCTATAGTGAACATGCTGCACGTACCTCTTCTATTTATAGTAGTGTTATCTTTCCGATATTTATTAAATTTTGTACTTTATGATCACTGCAACATAATATCAGTATATGAAATTCGTATCTGATGTTTAATACTATCTGCTCTTTGCGATTTAAATGTAACACTTGTATGTGCACAATTGCCTCTTTTTATTGTATCAAGAGATGCATAGGCAAATGTCAAGGGTCTTCGTAAAAGCATCTTGTAGGGACATCACGCAAGAAAATCTCAACAGCCTTGGAGCGACGCGCATATCTTATCCCGCTGTCCTCGGAATATTTTTAATAACGTAATGTATACGAACATTAATTTTATTCTGAGTCGCGTCGGTTGCCGTCCCGAATTTTAATATAAGGTACGCTGTGAGACAGAGCCGCTCTCATTTTCTCGCCGGTTTTCGTGCGGCCTTGTTTTTTAATACGTCCGCCGGTTAATCTCTTTCTTTTAATTTGGCTGACCGCTGCTGGCAGCCAGCAGGGGCGGGCGAGGTACATCGGCGAGGAGGCGAACCCTCGTGTTGCTGCTGCAGTGGCTTCCCGGCACGCGTTGGTGGGCTGGCTCGTGAGCAAGGCCGGATTTAGGTGCTGCGGTACCTTCAAGCACAAAATCGTGCTAGGCCACCGTCAGAAAAAAAAATTCGACAAATTTACGAAGAAAACAACAAACAACTAATTATAACCTGAACTTTTTGTACAAATGCAATGAAAATTGATTATTTTATAGATACAAACCATATTTTATAATTTTATAACTTACCCGTATTTACGCGAATCTTATACGCCGTCGAATGTAATGGGCACCTCATATTTGAAACTCAAAATTACGAAAAAAGGGTTTGTATCGATTGTAATGCGCATAATGTCAGAATAATATGTGCGGTATTTTAATTAAATTTATATAATACAATAGATCATAAGATCTTCTCTGTTTGCCCTCCATATCGTACCTAAAACCCCTCAGAAATAGGCCAATTATAAATGAAACGAAATTGAATTTGTTAACTCCAGCAATGCATTGTGACGTAATAAACGAAAAAATAAATGAAGTTCTACGGTGCGGACGGAAGTTCTACGAATCTAATGCGCACCACGATTTTGAGTACAACATTTGGTAAAGAGTGGTGCTTTTACATTCGCGTACACACAGTATTTTAAAAACAATTTTGATTTTTTTTTCGGGACGCGCAGCTGTCCATGGAGGGCTCGCATTAGCCTTATTTTGCTGGTTGGTATATCCGGCCTTATTCGCGTCCCGCGTGGCGCAGATTGGGAGTGCCGGCCTGCGCAGCCAAACGTCTCGCATAAGGTTCACCCTGTACCGCGTCCATGCACTGAGCTCCGCGACAGTCGAGTACCATGCTGCTTCGATGATTCAGTTCTTAGCTTCCCGCGTCCTTTATATGATCCTCCCCTTATGTCGCCGTTTCTCGGAATCGCATTCTACTCACAAGGTTCCATTTCTTATTTCTGCCGTCTTTCTCACTGTTTCAATTTCCCCAACTCACTGTTTCTGCCATTCCTCACCCATCCCTCCTTTAAATATTGGCTTACCGCAACCGATTCTTCCGAATGTTCCCCTGCCTTGTCTTGGTTTCTCTTGCTACTTACCTCCTCCTCATGTTCTTATAGTTCCCTTGTTCTTCATTGTTTCTCAAAGCTTCCCCTTCCTCGTGCTCTTCAGCTCCCCTTCTTCTTTCTGCTCCTCGGATCCCCCTTCTTCTTCTTTCCTGTTTCTCAGCTCCCTTCTTCTTCTTCCTGGTTCTCAGCTCCCCTTCTTCTTCTTCTTCTTCCTGTTTTCTCAGCTCCCCTTCTTCTTCCTGTTTCTCAGCTCTCTCTTCTTCTTCTTCCTGTTTCTCAGCTCCCCTTCTTCTTCCTGTTTCTCAGCTCCCTCTTCTTCTTCTTCTTCTTCGTGTTTCTCAGCTCCCCTTCTTCTTCTTCCTGTTTCTCAGCTCCCCTTCTTCTTCTTCCTGTTTCTCAGCTCCCCTTCTTCTTCTTCTTCCTGTTTCTCAGCTCCCCTTCTTCTTCTTCCTGTTTCTCAGCTCCCCTTCTTCTTCTTCCTGTTTCTCACGTCCCCTTCTTCTTCTTTCCTCCTGTTTCTCAGCTTCCCTGTCTTCTTCTTCTTCCTCCTGTTTCTCAGCTTCCCTTCTCTTCCTCCTCCTGTTTCTCAGCTTACCCTTCTTCTTCTTCCTTCCTCCTCCTGTTTCTCAGCTTCCCTTCTTCCTTCTTCCTCCTCCTCCTGTTTCTCAGCTCCCGTAATTCTCCGTTTTGTCAATTCTTTCTTCCTATTCCTCAGTCTTTCCTTATTCCTTCCTCTTGTTTCTCAATTCATCTCTCTGCATCTTTCCGCATTCCCCACCTCTGCCAACTGCTGCCCGTCACGCCCGGCTGCTCCACAAGGCATTCCATCGTTTTCTGCTGTATGCCACGTCGTCTTCTCTTCCTCACATTTCCCCGCGGCGCCTCGAGGATCTCCGAGGCCCCCCAACATCGTGTCGCTTCCAGCTTCCGCACATTTTTGCGTCCTTTCCGCCGCTTTGCGTCTCGTGCGCGTGGCCGCCGGCGCCCTGCGCGTCTGGAGGAGCGCGATCAATAGCACGCGGGGACTTCGACTGGCAGCCGCGCGGCGAAACACGTCGAACGGGGGAGGCGAGCTCAATCGGAACGGGACGGGACGGGCGGGCCGGGTCGGCACGGCACCGCATAGCACGGCACGTGGCGAGGCGAGGCGAGGCGTAGGTGTGGAAAGGAGCTGGCAGCGGCGTCAATGCCGACGCCGACGACGCTACCTTCCTTCGCAGGTGAGGGGTAGCAGCACAAGTTATCCCCGCTCTCCTTCCACGTTCTTCTCGCCTGACCCACCCTCAACCTTGGCAGCTCTCCCCGCCCCCGCCCCCACCCCCGCCCCGTCGCCCCCGTCGCCCCCGTCGCCCCCGCCGCCCCCGCCGCCCCCGCCGGCCCCCGCCGCCCCCGCCGCCCCCGCCGGCCCCGTCGCCCCCGTCGCCCCCGCCGTCCCGCCGTCCCGCCGCCCGCGTTTCCCTTGCTGCCCGCGCTTCCCTCGCCCCCCTCGCCCCGCCGCCCGGCCTCCTTGTCCCCACCGTCCCCGCCGCCCCCGTTCGCGTGCACGGTCCTCTCCGCGGGTCCCACCGCGCCCTTAGGTCGCCGCGATTCTGTCTGGTGCGCCATTTATAATAAAACAATGCTTATAAAGGGAGTTCTCTGGCCCTCTTGATGGGAAATATAACGCTTTATAGACTCAATGAAATGACTATACAATGTGCGAACCATTGAGCTGTGACCATGAACAACGGAATGCCAGGAATAGGGCTGGAGGGAGCCGCGACGGGCTGAATCTGGACGAAACGACGCTTTTGAAATCCCTTCAACTCCGTTTCAAAACAGCGATGTCATACAATAATTTCATTACTTCCTGTGTAGGTATTACTCGTTCACTTACATTTGCAGACGGCAGAAATAGGAACTAATGTTGTTTTGAAAGTGAAGCCCCGAACACACAACCGAGAATACACAAGCGCTAAGGACACAGCTGACGAATTATGCCTTTCTGACAGTGAACTAGGAGTCGCGCCCTTAAATGATTAAGGTAATATACAATAAAATAGACCACACCACACACTATTCCCAACAGTACGTACAATATTTTTATTTCTTCTTTGCACTTATCTACTGCTTAATGGTTATGTTCTTGCCCCGTCGGGGTTCTGTGTGCTTTTCACACCGCCATCTATATAATATTAAACGGTCAGTATCTACTGCAGACGCGCGTTTCTCATTCAGTCGGCGGTGACCGTATGTAAATAGATCGCAGCGCTCTGTCTGCAAATGTAAAGTGAACGAGTAATAATGGGGTGTTAGTCAAGTAAGTGAAAAAAGTAGTATATTCTTCAACGAGAGCATAATGAAGGCTATTATTCACGAGTTGATGTTTACGACACGAGTTCCTACGCCGCTCATGTCGTAATTTCTACGAGGGAATAATGGGCATTTTGTGTGAGTAGAAGACTACACTTCCATTACGACCTTAAAATATTAGATTTTGAACAATTGTGTTGTAAGTTACGTCGGTAAACATGCGCTTAGCTCCTTTTAGCAACCAACCATCTAAACAAAGCTAGTAGAACGCGTAGTAGAAACTAGTAGTAGTAGAAATGCGTAGTAGAAACAAAGCTAGTAGAAAGCTGCAGCCGGTAAACTGCTCCATAGTCCATTAAAAATATTTTAGCGGACCCTCGGGTTTAGATATTACCAGTGTTCATACATCTTTGAATAAATATGGCCCTTTTGTGCCACTTGACCCTTGTCCTTTTTTGTCCCATTTCGTCCATTTCTTCCTATGTCCCATTGGTCCTACTTGTCACAACAATGTCTAGGTTACGTACAACGAAACTGCGAAATCATTCACTTGTCTACCGCAGTCGGGAAGAGAAAGTAATTCTGCCCGCGGATTCCGAAAATTCTAAGAATGTGATTTGGTTGACCGGCCGTGGATTCCGAACTGGAATCCACGGGGTGTGTATTGGATGACATTCTTCGATATACAGCAGGAATACGCGTATTATTAAATGGTCGTAGAGAAAGTTTTTATGCGGCAGAAAATATTTTACTTGACATAGATGTGTCATCGACAACTCGTGTATCGATTTTAATCGTGTAATGTCTTCTGGCAATAAGTAACGTACATGTATTATATGAGGATTACTTGTAATCTGTTCATACGAACACCTGATGATTATGATTCCTACGAGTGTTGTAAATATAATATCTGTAATGTATGAAAAGGTTTCCGTCATTTACGTAAGTTTTGCCAAAAGCTACTCGTACAATTCGTAAATAAATAGAATAGGCAATGGTAAGATTTCAAGCTCAATGAAGAGGTTTGCAGGAATCATGTGGATGGCATTTTCTTATTATTCGTTACATTTTTCTGCATTCTGGAAGTTTTTAATTTGACTTCAAGAACGAAAATATCCCAGTGACGATGTATTCTAAAATTCTGGACCGTGTAGAATTCTTTAATTCGCGAAAGAACAATATAATTCATGAAAGGGCTTCTCGCGATAATTATTTATTATATTGATTGGAATAGTTTCTTCCGCCGATCACGCCATATAAACAGATCCTTTCAGCCCTTCCTGCATGTGTGCCTTTTCTTTTCGCCGCGACTCCCGTCGAGCCTCGCGTCGTCAGTCTCACGTCGCGCGCCGCTTGACATACAAAAATAAAATACCCAGACATAATATATCCGAAGAAGTTCGGGTGATAGAAAATAATTTAATCATTTTCCTCCAAACTTTGTCGCTGGAAGTTTTTAATTTGACTTCAAGAACGAAAATATCCCAGTGACGATATATTCTAATGCACAATTAAAAATTCACACATTTCGTTGTCAATTCATTTTTAAATATAAATTTTGAAATGAAAGCTGCCAGGTGAAGTATATGAAATATTGTATCAGTTTTTTCCAGAAGTAGTCCACCAATTTTGGATATGTTTTAATGGTTTGAATAAAAAAAGGTGTTTGAAAAGTATGTTCCGCAGAAATCCAGAATTTTCTTTAAAAAGCAACTGCATGACACATTTTTCGTGATTACCATAGTGTTTCTCATTTTCTCGTCATGATAAATTAATTTTTTGTGCTTTCCTTTGCAGCAATTTATTTTTCTGCAGTGCACGGTATTTTCCCATAAGAATAACATTGTCCATAAGAGCCCATTGTCCCTTATAGTGTGAAAATGAGTATAGAAAATGATTGCATGGAGGTAAACTGTAAAACAAATAATTGACGCTAGGTTAGCAAGGACAGGAATGGACTATTTTGAAGTGATGGGAATTTGTTCTGGCCATTCAACTACTTAAGCCATTGCTCCCTTATGTGTAGTACATGTCATATCCCGAGAGAGATGGTGGTGTTCCTTACCTGATGATAACATTCGGCTCCAAACGAGATGTCGGCTTAAGGGGGGGGTGTCTCTTTCCAGATACTGTTTCCCTCATAGGGGCACGATCCCAACAGGGACAAACTCCGTACTGACGACTGGTCTTCCGACGTGCGTGGAACATGAAAATGTAACTGTGTGGAAGGAGGGAGAAAGGGGCATGGAGAGAGAACGTGCGCGATCCGTGGCCAGTTTGTTAGGGTTCTCCTCCGGTATTCACTTTGGGTTCATCTGTGAAAACCACGGAAAAACAATCAAGCAGCTAGTTGCTAGAATACTTCTCCAGACACGTTGGTTTCGTCCCAGCAATGTAACTCCTGTCAGAAATTAGTGTCCATTGGAGTCGAACCGCAGGTCTGCCTGGTCAACGATGCTGCAACGAATGTCGCCACAGAGCCATCGCAAACTGTTCAGTTTGGGAAATATCTTGCGAAGCGTCAAGGCAGATTCCTATATTGGCAATTTCGCCTTCCGAAACGAAGACTATTTCAGGGCGAGACGACGTTATCCGATGTGACGTGAAATAAATGAACATCGTGCGGTGGAGAATGAAGGCCATCTGGCCGAAGAGGCTGCATCCCCACCGGGACGGAAATGCCGAGTGCTAACTTTAGATGCTGGAAGATAACTTCCTACGCCTGACGAAATGGGTCGGGAAATATCGGCAATTTTGTTGACGTGAACGATAAGATGATTTTGTGACCAGGGTTGACAGAACGAGAACATCACGAGTGACCTGTGCGAAGACCGGATCTCAGGCACTTTGGTTTCTTTATCCCTAGGCTGCACGAAGGAGAAGGTCTACTAAATAGGAAACGAACAGGATTGTAATCATGATAATGTTTACCAATGGTCCAAACTACTTCCTGCGGAATCTTTTCTGTTTTATTCCTGATCTTTGAGGCAGTTGCGCAGACTTACGGTATTTAGTCGTCAGAAAACCATCTATAAAGTATAAATGTTTCATGCTTTTTCATAATGATTAATTTTTAATGATGTTTCGTATGTGTCATTGAATGATCCTAAGATCGTATTTTGAGATTGCCATTCGCGCTTCTGGAGAAATGTAGCATTAATCTTGTCCGAACCTTATGTAACGTATATTGCCGAACCGAATGTATATTACTTGCAGAAGTAATAAATTCATAGTAATAATAATAATAATTATTATTATAATTATTATAATAATAATTATTATTATAATTATTATAATAATAATTATAATAATAATCATTATTATATTGTGTTAAACGGCTAATTCAGTGATGTGAATGAAGCAAATATTTCTAAGCTTGGTTTCTATGAGACTTAATAGAAACTTATGTGAACATTTTGGCACTGTGTATAGATAGCTTTTTAAATGTCCGCAACCGCTCCGAGTTTAAATACCGCAACCAGTGCTCCGGATCAGTTGGTAGCCGGGCGTAGTGGCGAGAAGCAGCGGCCCCTCGCCCCTGCATTCGTTGCGAAAACACAAGCGTTTGGCGCATGCTACACAACCGGGCGTTACCATCTTCGTGTAGCGGATATCGTTCTCTGTGTGCATCGCGAAAAAGGACGTGGGTGGCGGGGCCGCTGCGGACAACGGCGAGGCGCGAGGCGTGGCGAGGCGCGGCGAGGCGCGGCGCGTGCGCCTGTCGCCGCTGGAGGGGGAGCACGCGCCGCGCCGCGGCAGGGGAGGGGGCGGGCCGGGCCGGGGCGGGCCGGGCCGGGCCGGGGCGGGCCGGGGCTGGGCAGAGTCGTCGGCCTCTCTGCTTGGATTTCGCGTCCTTTGTGAATGAGCGAGCCGCGCCTCGGACACGTTCGGCGTCACCGTTCCCGTCCCTCGCCACCGTCGCCGTCTTTCGCAGCATATATATATTCTCTGGTCGCAGCCATAGGCCCCATCCTGTTGCTACCGCGATGCCCTTCTCCCCGCTGTCCCTGTCCTTGCCTCTGCCTCCGCCCCCGCCCCCCTAATTCTTCCCTCCGTCACACCCGCTCTAATGGCATCCAACCCTCCCTTACCGCTTCTTTGAATTCGAACCCAGCCTCTTCTGTCTCCGTCCCCGCCTCTCCTCTATCGTCCGTCCCCGTCTCTCCCTCTTCTGTCTCCGTCCCGCTTCTCCTCTTTTCTCTTTTTCATTCGCAAAAGAACAATATAATACTTCTTCTCCTGTCTCCGTCCCACTTGTCTCTTCTGTCTCCGTCCCACTTGTCCTCTTCTGTCTCCGTCCCACTTGTTCTCTTCTGTCTCCGTCCCACTTGTCTCTTCTGTCTCCGTCCCACTTGTCTCTTCTGTCTCCGTCCCACTTGTCTCTTCTGTCTCCGTCCCACTTGTCTCTTCTGTCTCCGTCCCACTTGTCTCTTCTGTCTCCGTCCCACTTGTCTCTTCTGTCTCCGTCCCACTTGTCTCTTCTGTCTCCGTCCCACTTGTCCTTCTGTCTCCGTCCCCACTTGTCTCTTCTGTCTCCGTCCCCACTTGTCTCTTCTGTCTCCGTCCCACTTGTCTCTTCTGTCTCCGTCCCACTTGTCTCTTCTGTCTCCGTCCCCACTTGTCTCTTCTGTCTCCGTCCACTTGTCTCTTCTGTCTCCGTCCCACTTGTCTCTTCTGTCTCCGTCCCACTTGTCTCTTCTGTCTCCGTCCCACTGTCTCTTCTGTCTCCGTCCCACTTGTCTCTTCTGTCTCCGTCCCACTTGTCTCTTTCTGTCTCCGTCCCACTTGTCTCTTCTGTCTCCGTCCCACTTGTCTCTTCTGTCTCCGTCCCACTTGTCTCTTCTGTCTCCGTCCCACTTGTCTCTTCTGTCTCCGTCCCACTTGTCTCTTCTGTCTCCGTCCCACTTGTCTCTTCTGTCTCCGTCCCACCTTGTCTCTTCTGTCTCCGTCCCACTTGTCTCTTTCTGTCTCTGTCCCACTTGGTCTCTTGTCTCCGTGCCCTCTTCTCCTCTCGTCCTGTCTCCGTGCCCGCTTCTCCTCTCGTCTGTCTCCGTCTCATCTTTTCCTCTGTCACGAAGCGCGAATCTCCTATTCCCCTTTCTCCGGCTCTGTCTCCGCCCTCACTCCGCGACTCCTCTCTTACCAGTCACCGCTACCCCGCCCGCCGTCGCCTGGGGTCCCCTGCAGCCTCGCCTCCGTCCTTCCACCTTCCCGCACCTGCTTCTCCCTCTCCCCTTGTCCCTTTGCCTCTCTCCTTTTCCACGTTTTTTCCCTTCCCACCGTTCCCTCCGGCCCAAACCCCCTTCCTCCACTGTCCTTCCGCTCTCCCTCGCCCTGGCCGCTGCCGCCCCTCCCGACCGCGGGGAGGTGTCGCGCGGCTCTTCGGGTTCACACGGCCGCAAGAAATACTCCCCCGCCGCTCTCTGCGTCCATCCGGCTGTGCTGGCACCCCTGGGGGGGTCGAACCCGTGCCTGCCGGAGCGCCGAACAACGCGCCTCGAAGCAGGGTGACGCCGCGCGGGAAAATTTGCTAGAAATTTGATAATCATTTGTATTATGAAGACTAAACATTTACCTGCTCATATGTGACTGGTAAATATGAGCAGGTATTGATGATCGTAAGGATCAATCGTCGCGGATGTTGTTTTAGTGAATTTGTGGTGAAACTTACTGAAAATCAGTTTATGCCTGTTCAAGGCAGGTATTTATGGTCCTGAATGAAATGATAATTTTGGGAATAGCTAGTAACGGCTATACCTTCCGTACTTTCTGAGATTCATTGTTCTACTGCATATGTTGCCAAAGTGGATGATCGTGTTGGGTCTTTTTATTACAAAAAAATCAACGGGAGCAGACATTGACTATCTAGTCTTTTGTGAAATGGAAGCGTTAAAGATTAAATGTTTTCTATATAGTATCTTTCGATATATTTATTGTGGTATGTTGTATAAAATTAAAATTATTCTAATCATTGTGTTTTAAAAGGTCATTCATCACGTGTGCTTCATGAAGATAACAATGCTCGTTCATTGGTTTTTTCTTTCTCGCCTTCTTCGCAAGAAGAGAAAGTGTAGTAATCGTGCGCCGGAAATCAGCGATTTTCTGTGTGAAAAAAACTTATTGCCGGGCCATGGTAAAGAAAAAATGGAATAATCTTGTTTCTACATGTAGTGGATTACTTACTCTATCACGTGTAGACAAAATCTCTTCCACGAATCTTCGGAGAGGGAGGTGTCTCAACAGGCATCGGGTTTGAATCAGCGATCTTGGGAACAACAGTCCGATACTCTGAACATTATACCACCGAATCCGGAGTTTAGTAGCAAAAACACAGTAGCAGGTCTGACATTAACTTCAATAATTTTATTGTAATTTGCGTTACTCATTAACTTTGCCAAGTGGAAAGACAAAATATAAAAACTTACACATGTAGGTAATTCTCTTTTTCCTTGTCATGGGATGGCACGAGTTAGATATAATTTTTATCCACTTTCTTATTCCAGACATGACAGAACTAGCTTAACAAGGATACAATATATTTTATATTTCTTTACTTATTAAGTTGAAGTTCATTCGTTTTACTTTCTCATCCTTACGAAGGAACTTCATAAGAAGAGAAAGTTACCTAATCGTGCGCCGGAAAACTGGAAATTTTCGGCAGAAAACTCTAATTGCTGGGCCCTGGTAATGAAAAGTGGATAAATCCTGTTGCTAAATGTAGAAAAAATTCTTTAACACGTGGTATGGCTAGTATCCATGTGTTTTGGGACATTGATACCGAAAAAATCGATTGACGGCACAGCTATCAGTCTGTGGTCAACGCTAGCGCCTACACCCTTCAACCGATTTTCTTCAAAATTGGTATTCCCTAATCGATCTGAATGAACTCGAGGTTTCGGGAATTTCAAACGGATATTCTGATTTTTGAGGGTACTTTCGATGTAGTCACAACAAACCTGTTCACTATTTTATCAAAAACCGCTCCAATTTTTTTCTTTATTTTTTCACAGATAGAAGAAATGATTATTTTAAGAATGGCGCTGGTCTCATTTTCGCTGCACTCACTGAATTTGCCAAAATTACAAATTTAGAAAGTATGTGCTGTTGTAGCACCTATTTCTACTTTTACAAGGTCAGTCTGGCTGAGTGATGGTCCATATATTCTTTTCAGTATTTTTTCTTTCGAGGACAATCAGTTTTCTTACGTTCCTTACATTTATGGTTCATGATTCAGCATCATGGGTTAATATGGATCTTACTACTATCAAGTTTAATTAAAAAAATAATGTTATATTGTATAAAATATATTAAATATCAATTCGAAGTATGTAGGTTAATTATTTTTTGCTTTGCTATTGTATGCGAAGATATATGCAGTGGAATATTGCTCAATGTTATTTTATTTGGATTGTTGCCGCTCATTGTAGCTAAGAGAATCTAGTGTGTGTCTCAACACCGAAGAGCATTCAGCTCTTTTTAGCTTCAAAGGGAGCTAAAACTACAAAACGATCCTTTACAAATTATACGTAATTTATCCTTTCCTGAAAAAATTCATCGTGTGGTCGCCACAAATGTATAGAGATCCAAAAAATATAAATAAACGAACATTTGTATCTGTACATTTCGTGTGTTTTCTACTTCTTATAGTTTACCGAAAATGTAGTGAGACTTAACTAAAGGTCTATGCGAAAAAAATAAAACGAGACCAAATAGGGTTAACAGCCTATTTTGGCAGATACAATTCAGAAGCGTCGTTGTTGACGTCAGCATGGTGTGTATAAAAAAATGAAGTGTCAGCTTTCTGCGCAGTGATGTCTTGTCATGTCTGTACATTGTCAGTCGCGACCAAATTAAATGAAATATGGTAAGTATAAAGCGAGCCTTTCGACCATTTTCAGATGTCGACAGCGTGTGCGGCCGGAGATTTTAGAAAGGGAAAAGGGAGATTTTTCAAGGGCGAGCTTAGCGAAGGGCACGTTTGCACGGAAGAGATAAATCGTGATTCCGTCGCCCCACAGGCAGCGCCCTCGCTTCTGTCCAGAATTCCGTCTCTGCTCTCGCGTCCGCACGTGTCTCCCCTCTCTGGTCTCCTTTCTGCCGCACATCTCACTTAGTCGCAGCATTCCGACTGTACCCGACTCCGCACTCGGTTCTGCGCCTCTCATCACGTACCCGATTCTTCTCCCACCATCGTCACAGACTACCCGCTTGCTACTCTGCCTACGATTACTGCTTCCTATATTGCCGCCCCCGCCGCTGCCTTAGCCATTGTCCTCGCCATCCCCACTCACCATCCTTGAGATCCTCGCCCCTTATCACGTCTCGTCACGCCCTTGTCCGTGCCCTCCTCTCTCCCCTTGACCCTCCTTCTGACCCTCCCCCTGAACCTTCTCCTGATCCTCCCTCTGACCCTTCCCTTGAACCTCTCTCTGACCCTCCCCTTGAACCTCCCTCTGATCCTCCCCTTGAACCTCTCTCTGACCCTCCCCCTTCCTCTGACCCTATCCCCTTCCTCTGACCCTACCCCCTTCCTCTGACCCTACCCCCTTCCTCTGACCCTACCCCCTTCCTCTGACCCTACCCCCTTCCTCTGACCCTCATTGACACCCTCCCCTTGACCCCCACCCTTCAAATGCCCTCACATTGGCCCTCTCTCTGACCCTTCCCCTGAACGTCTCCCTGAACCTTTCCCTGAACCTCCCCCTGACGGTCGCGCTGGCCCTGTCCCTGCTCCTCGGATTTACAATCGCAATCGCAATCGCCATCGCCATTGCCAATACCCTCACTCTGGCTCTCGCCCTCGCATTCGCTCTCAAGACCCCACTCTTTCTTTCTGCCTTTCCCTTCTCTCGCCATCCCACTTCCTAACTCCCCCGTGCCTTCGTAACCGCTTTCTGCCTGCAACCCCACCTCACCCCCACCCCCGGTCCACACTCCACCGCCCTCCCTCCTGCCCGCCTCCGCGCTGCCTGCCAGCGCCACGTGTGTCGCCTGCGGTTTTTTCCTCTGCAGAATATTGCGGAGTCCATAAAAGGCGCGAGGGCGCTCTCCGCAGGCGTGGCGGCGGCGGCGGCGGCGGCGGCGGCCGCGGCGGCGGCGGCGGCGGCGGCGGCAGCAGCGCCGGTTTTTCTCCGCTCACCTCGCTGCTGCCGTCGCAGTCGCAGTCGCCGTCACAGTCGCCGTCGCCGTCGCCGTCGCTCGCACACATGCGAGTTTCTTGAATATTTTTCTGTGAGATCCCGCGGAGCCCTGTCTGGATAGGTTGTCGCGGCTGGAAATAGCATTAGCTGTGTTGGCGATGTTTCTGATGATGGGAAATATCGCATGCTTGAGTGGCAGTTTTCGCCGGGCTGTTTTTTACTAGAAGTTCGGAAAGAATTGTATTCATTGTTTTCCAACAGATTTTTTTTGTTGTCTTTCGACGGCTTAGCAATCATTCGCCTGTTAAGAAAATTATTTTTTATTCAATTGGATTAAGTAATAATTTAAACTAAATTAATTTACAGTTCTTAGGATACGTCATAAGAACCCGTGGTAAATAGAAATATATATTTTACTTATGAAATCCACTGTTACTGGATAAAATCGTAGTGCGTAACACACAATATCTTGGGTTATCCTTGATATAATGCACTTGACAATAGAGACAGCAGTATCCAATACTCATTTAACCATTGCGGGAGAACAAAATCATGAGCAGCAGGTGAATAATCCTGTTATATTTTTTGTCAGAACAGGCTTGACGGAATGGCCCCATTTCCGAGAGTGTTTTTTTTCAAATCGTCTCTCGCAGTTGTGAAATTTCGCATTTTTGAAAAATTAGAGCTGTTACTGAAAACCGAACCTGCGTTATTTCATAAGCGTTTTCATAAGTATATTGCTTCATATTTCATATGTACTTTGCAAAAGTTGTAATGACAAAATTACAAGTTTTTGTGAAAAATTGGAAAATGTCCTAAGAGCTTACATGCAAATTAATTTAGATGCAATTTAAACTGGAGGGGCCACGATATGATTCAGATCGAAAGAGGAGTATCGATTTTGGTGAATATCCTGGTGGCTCTGGTTTTTGTGACACGAACGTTCGCAAAACTCGCAGCATTTCGAACTGTCACAAAACTCGCAGCATTTAAAGCAATTATCTGACTATATAAACACTGTTTTTTTTTTCATTTTAAACATTGAATATCGCATTATTTTTCAGGCTACTTTGATTGAACTTCGTCTTATTGATACATCTATTGGTAGAAAACAATGAGTTCTTCATGAAGACGTCAAAAACTAGAGCCAATCTACCAAAACGAATGCTACATTTGGAGTCTGGGCATCAAACACCCTAAAATGGCTTTAACTTGTTTGGTAAGAAAATGTGTGTTGACCAAGGGAGAATTACTGGAGCCCTGGATTCGCTTTCTTCAAAAGCCCACATCCGTATTAGTTTCGATTTATTATTCAGTGTATCCAATGTAATAGTTTTCATCTTAAATCGAATATATTTATATTATGGTTGCTCCTCAAACTCTGGTATTCGCTGATGTTCAAGAAATGAAATAATTTTTCTTCCTGGGCTTCGGAAATATACGTACAGCTGAATTCGTTTACCGTGTGAAATCTAGCAATCTCCATTTCAGGTATGGATTAGGTTGCATTCCTTTCTGAGGACTAGTGGTTGTGCAATGCGAGGGAGATCTGTTATCACGATGCCATGTAGACCCTAGCGAAGACATTACGAGGGCGATGAACCAGAATTAGTATCTGATTCTCCTATTTGTCTGACATTCGCAGGGGAAAATACGCAAGGTTTGAAGAGCCCGCATTAAATTGTAGCCATGATTGCGGTCTGGAGGGGAGATTTTACGAGATGCTGGATGCCTTTTCCCAGAAATGTACTATGCTTCGTCTTCCCTCGCGTCACACGAGAATCAACTTTCGGAGGAATTTGTTTTTGAGCTTCCTAGAAGGCCCACGGAGAACCGGATGCTGGGAAGCGGGAGAATCACTGGAGCTCTGGATTCGCTTTCTTCAAAAGCCCACATCCGTATTAATTTCGATTTATTATTCAGTGTATCTAGGAGCATAAACTACTATGATCATTAGTGGCGTAAGTGATGAATCCCGGAAACTGGCGGTATTTCTCCCGTGCTGGAATGAGAGATCTGCGCCGCCAAATACGTTGATTTTTCCGGGTTTTCCCCCTCCAAGTATTAGGGGATTTTCCCCAGCGGGGCATCGCCCTAGCCTGGATCCGCATTCTAAGCTTGCGACTAGTCTTCCGTGATGAGTTGTGGTGTAGTGCATGTAAGTGTGTATGTATATATATGTGTGTGTGTGTGTGTGTGGTGTGTGTGTGTGTGTGTGTGTCAGAGGACAGAGGAGGCGAAGATAAGAAAGGTAAGTTCACGCGATCCCTGACCCTTTACGGTAATGCTCCGCCATGCACCTAGCATTGATCGGAGAAAGTATGGAAACCTACTGATCAGAGAAGCCTCCCGCTAGAATTCTCCGCCAAACCGTGGTTGAATTTGACCTAGCTTTGTAGCTCTTGTTGAAATTCGCTACTTTCAAGACTCAACCCCTGGGACCCCTCGGTCACCAACGCTGCAAAGGCAACGGCAACGCTGCCACTGATCCGTCGCAGCCTGCCTACATTCATAAATAGGCTGTTGTTCTTACGGAGTAAGGTAGAAAAGTTATATATAGAGTTATATAAAAATATTATCGAATATTCGACAGTACATAGTTACCGCGAGCAATATGAGATTCACTTGAATTCCTACCGAAAATGACTGAAGAACTGAGTTCTGCCGAACATACCATGTTTAAAGATATCACACGAATTTAAACGCCAGTTTTTTAAGTTTCCCATAATAGTTCTTAAACATATTTATAAAGAAATGACCATTTTGTTACTCCATTGTCACCATCTTATCACAATGCGGATATCGAAATACGACAGAAATACATTCTGTACCGTAAATGTAGTCGATTATGTGGCCTTGTTTTCGTGCAACAAGAGTTTATTTGATATTATTGAAGGCGTTAGAAGATCTGTATTCGAGATGGCTAAATCTTTGAACAAAATGAAGCATCAATTTATGTCCTCAGCTTCGGAGAGAGACAAATTGGCGAATAGGAGTGGAACGTGTTGCGCGGATTCGTCTTGCACTAACAAAATGTCATGTTCGTAGCGCTCGGGAAATTTGAGACGCCGGGAGCCTTCTCGCATTTTACGCGCCCTTTGAGAGACGGCCATTAGCCGTTGGTAGGTGAGGAGAGACGCAGTACGCTTCGGCTGGTGCATAGGAATACGACACTGCGGCGTGTTCCCTCGATAACAAGATTTCCTGGTAAGCGAGTAGTGGAGTAATACGAAGCAGTTTTCACAGAACTTCGACACCGTGCTAACAAAGAAGTCAGATCAAAAGCAAAGGGCACATGTCGATTCTGTGTGGCTACTTCCAGTGCAAAGTCAAGATGAATTTGAAACCTTTATTGGCATGTCCCGAAAACAGCAGCATAAATTCGTTTCAGAGATGTTAGTATTTCATAATATTCATCGAATTAAAATATCCGCAGCATTTCTTAAATGCTGAGAAGGTATTTCATATTCTAAATTACCATTCAATTAGTACACAAAACAACAGTGGTGTGAAACAGTTTAGAGCAGGGGTTGTCAACTTATTTCGTCCACGGGTCCCTTCACCTAAACGAAACTTCCCGCGGCTCTCCTTGTAACAATATGTTTCAAATATAAGGGTTAATATAGGTCTAAAGATTCAACACAAATTAGTGATACAGTACTCTATTTTATTTCTCCATTCTAATTAGGTATTAAAAAACACACAGCACTTGTTGTGTCGCCGACGTGCTCTTGCGTGAGCCTGGGAACTCTTGATCTGCATGGGTAGAAAGAGGAAATATTCCCGGCCAGCGATGCGTGCTAGGGATGTACGTCGATGCTAAGAAGCCACAGAAGCTTATTGGTAAAGAACGTGCTAGGTTCAATTAACCAACAATTAATTAGAAAAATAAAGCATGTATATTACAAATAATATATAGTATGATAGTACAAAATTATTTTGTGACATAAATGACACAACGATTAAAGGAAATCAAATCTAAAGATAATTTTTAATAAATCACCGCGACGCCCCCGGGAGCCGCGACGCACTGTTTGATAACCCGTGGTTTAGAGCATTGTTCGTTTCGGTAGTCTATCAGTTAAAGGAAGTGAACGGAAATCATAAGAATCTAGTTCGATTCCCGGCCGAAGCGACTAATTCTTTGAGCAATTTGCGTTCAAAATATTGTAAATCGCAATAACATTGTTGCAAAACCCGACGCCCATAACAACCCCCTACGTTGGCAGCCCCCAGGGGCGTACGTGGTAGGCCTACCCCACGCCATTGGCTCTCTCCGCCCCTGAGCGCGTTCCCGTTTCCATTTCGGGCGGCGCAGCGTCCGGGGGGCCTAAGCCTCGCCTCGGCGCGGGAGGCCTCGCATTCGCAGCACTGCGACCTACGTCAACCACTACTTACTTAACTTGGAAATGTTTATCAGTGAAATATTCGCTTTTGAATCCTGCGCTTACTACTTACTTACTTGGAAAGGTTATCAGTGAAATATTCGCTTCTGAATCCTACGCTTTCAGACTCTGGGCCATGTAGATCACACTTGGTTGTGCGATCGGACCTGCGTCTACAGATACAATGCATTTTGTACGATGTAGCTACACACTAAGTGTGTTTCAGAGGAATTAATTATTTATTATTACTCCTCGGCATGTCCTGGTCAATGTTCAAAGTTTTTCTCGTTTTGTAAAGAGATTGTTAAAAGGGAAAGTTTGATTTACTTACCCAGTATTAATGTCTGTTGTGGCCGTCCAGTGTTCTTAGCTCTACTTGGCTTCCACAATTAATTTTAAAAAATCACTCTTGTTTCGATGTGAAATTTCGCATATGAAGGATGTTTAAAAATATTTTTTGTTGAGTGTAGGCAGGGACCCCTCTCTTATTTTGTTGGCTACGCTCACGCGTGTGTGCTCTTTCGCTGAGTGACACTCGCGAAGCGAGAATGAAAGGCAAGGCACCTCCGTTGCCTCTAAATATCCCTTCGAGTTCAGTGCTAAAAGAACCCGCTCGTTATAGTCGTAGGGAGGACGGTACTTCCTAAGCAATGCTCCACTTCTTCTCCGTAGTACGTCTCACACAGTTTTCAACGTAAAATAAATAAGAAAATAAAATATAAATGTTTTTTAACCTGCCAGCGTTTCGGTCGTCATACCATGTGCTTCTTCAGGGCGAATGCAATAGCAAACAAGATAGCAGGGTGATGGACTAAAACGTTGGCAGAATCTTCTAACAGAATAGTTAAAGTCAATTCATATTGGAGGTTATCGATAATAGAACTAAAATTCGCTGCAATGAATTATGTAGCGATTTTTAGAAACTCAGAATTGAATTAAGACTGATTGTTAAGGAAAACGATTATTGCATTATTTTACATTAAGACTGATAGTTATGGAAAACGCATTCGTGGATGACAACAAACTGACCGATTTTATAAAAAAAAATGTATAAACACGCAAACGCAACACACTTTTCAATTCTACTTCAGCTCGACGGTTCGCACTTCGGAGCAGAGACTGAACGGGAAAGTACCGACTTCAAAAGCGTGCCGTCGAAACAGAGGAGCAGATTATCACTAAGTGGGTGCAAAACATTTAAATTTAATTACGAAGGTTGAAAATAAATTAAATGGAAAGTTATTAAGACTGACTTTTTGGTTATATTACTATTCTTGGAAGGTCATTAATTTTTGAGGCAGACATTTACAAAATGGCAAATTTTTGTGACTAGAATTTTAATAAATTTGTCATTTTGTTAATGCCTGGCTAAAAAATTATGAACCTGACCTTCCAAGAATTATAATGTAGCAAAACAATTAATTTTGAAGTGTTTACTTTGTACGATAGTGCACAGAGGACTCATTTACAAAAGTTGAAAATTTGCATTTTGCCCTCAGAATAGGATCTCGGAAACCATAATGGAGCGTTTTGGCGAGAGCTTGCGTTATAACCTTGGTGATAGGCTCGAGGGCAACCACGTGATCGGATATCAATGTCGTATCGGATTCAAGCGCGGTGTTTCGGATATCAGTGTCGTGATAGCTTTGGTAAGGACCCCCCCCCGAAAAAAAAACTACTGTAAAGTTGTCACGAACATTCACGACAATTTTAGTATTATTTTAATCATTCTATAAATCTTAAAGATAACACAAAATTGCTGTAATATATCTGCTATCCTTTAATCGGTAATGCGAAAAACACAATTTTCTCCTTTCCCCAAATCATTGGTGCTTTTCCTCTCAGAACCATGCCTTTATCTTCACCTTCACCCTCTCCGTTCATCTAGCCACCCTTCCCATTCGCGATTTGTCACTCGAGCGTCCCGCTCGTGAGCGCGAGTCAACTCGTACGAACCGTTTCGTACTCTGGTCTGGACTACGTTCTGTATGTCATCAGTGAGAGTCCCTATGGCGCGATTGATCATTTACAGTTCGCAAGCATGTAAAATCATGTACGAGGTGTAGATAGTAGACTAATCGCCATGTTTTTCCATGTGTGTCTGCAGGAGCGACTCCCATCTGCCTCGCCGGCCAGTTGCGCTGCCGCCCCGCCCATCTCGCCACCAGCGCGCGTCGCTCGCCACTGAGGGCCCGCCATGCGCCCCACGCCCCCACCGCGACGCCGCCGCCACCGCCTCCGCCTCCACCTCCACCTCCACCTCCGCTTCCAGCTCCGCTCCCGCTTCCGCAGGCGCCGCCCTTGCCAACGCCGTCCAGCTGAGAGCGCAAGCAGGCGCCGCCTCCTCTCTCCGTCCTCGTCCTCTTCCGCCTCCGCCCTCCTCGCGGTTGATCCGCTTCCCGTCCCTTTCCCCGCCGTCCGACGCAGGCCGCCCCGCTCCGGCGCCGCTCCAGCCCCGCCCACCCAGCGGCTCGCGTCCCTCCGCCCCGCCCTGCGACGCTGCGAGCCTCCGCCCCCGCCCCTGGCGAGTGAACCGCCCGGGGGGATGGACGCCTCCGTCTCCGCCCTCGCCGCCCGCTCCCGGGCCGCTTGAACCCAGGCACCGCCGCCACTGTCGCCACCATCGCCGCCGATGTCTACTCTGCCGCCGGCGTCACAGCGCTGGCAGTCCTCGCTTGCTAGTTGCGCCTTGTTAGACGGGTGAGTACGTCACGATGTCCCCCACTGCGATAGTGGGCGGCGCGTGTAGTCACTTGGCTCGCGAAGGAGAACGGCTGGCAGGGTCCTTCTGCGACTTAGGCGTAGCAGGTCTTCTTATTGCAACAGCGTGCGAGTTCCCAGTGCTTTAATTCATTTAATCGGTATTTTTATGGACAGTATTCCCTTTATATTGTTTCACATCGGTCGAATTTGTGACAGGTTCGGATAGACGCGGAGACATAGACAATGAAGTAGGAAATTTTTATTTTATTTATTTGGTCAAAAACAGTAAAAACCGTATTGACATATGGGGGAAGAGATTATCTGCGCACATTTTCTTAAGGCCCAGAATTTGAAAAAAAAAATACAGGCCTTAGACAAGCACGCAGATCGTCCTGGAGATACGCACTCTCTCAGGAAGACCGACGCTTTCTGAAATAGGTAATCGCATTTACAGGCTCTTACTCGGCCAGTCAGTCACTCTTTCGCCTAAACTAGGACCCACTCCTTCACACATGCGCTCACTCGGTCACAGATGCGCTTACTCGGTCACAGATGCGCTCACTCGGTCACAGATGCGCGCACTCGGTCACAGATGCGCTCACTCGGTCACAGATGCGCTCACTCGGTCACAGAGGCGCTCACTCGGTCACAGATGCGCTCACTCGGTCACAGATGCGCTCACTCGTCACAGGATGCGCTCACTCGGTCACAGATGCGCTCACTCGGTCACAGATGCGCTCACTCGGTCACAGAGGCCTCACATCGGTCACAGATGCGCTCACTCGGTCACAGATGCGCTCACTCGGTCACAGATGCGCTCACTCGGTCACAGATGCGCTCACTCGGTCACAGTTGCGCTCACTCGGTCACAGAGGCGCTCACTCGGGGTCACAGTTGCGCTCACTCGGTCACAGAGGCGCTCACTCGGGGTCACAGAGGCGCTCACTCGGGGTCACAGAGGCGCTCACTCGGGGTCACAGAGGCGCTCACTCGGGGTCACAGAGGCGCTCACTCGGGGGTCACAGAGGCGCTCACTCGGGGTCACAGAGGCGCTCACTCGGGGTCACAGAGGCGCTCACTCGGTCATACAGGCGCTCTTTTGGCAATATAGCCGGCACTGTTTGAGTCGCTCTTCGGTGTATGAATTGCACAGGTAGCTAGCGGCCGGACGGAAGTTATGGCTGGCCGATATTCAGTATAGTTTTTAGAGAAGTAGCAAGTATTTTTTTGGCATAAAGAGAGAAAAACAATATATTAGACTCTCTTCATGCCAATTCCCACACTTGTTTATAATTACTTAAACAATTAAAAGATATGCCGTTGGAATCCCTCATTGGTATCATGCAACAATCAACTGAAAAACAAGTTTTTTAAAAATAATATGGTTTACGTATGTTTTAAAAATTGTCAAGCTTCCACTGAAAATTACGTAAAACTCAGAGAACTTCAGAGGCTTTAAGGCAAATCGGACCTGCGCCTTTTTAGGAGCCCACTTTGCTCTGTTCGTGAAAAAATGTAACGAAAAAATGGGGATTGTTTTTAGAAAATTTTGAGCATTTCCTACAAGATTCATGTAATGAGACCCCAAGAATGAGAGGAGCACATCATCAAGTTTGTTCGAAGAATATCCGTTCTGGTGATAAACCAGAACGATTTAGGCTCTAGTGTTGTTTACAGGTAGACATTAAAAACAGGTTTTTGGAATTACGGATTCCCAAAATGTGTATTTCTGACAGAATCGCGATATCGATTTTTTGCAGCATTTCAAAATTTTCTTTATCCTACATGTCCGAAAAATTAAAAATGTATCGATTGTAGTATAAGGGATACTTCTTTAATAGGACCAATAACAACCAACTATTAATAGTACCTAGCTAGAAAAAATAAGAAAAGCACGTTGAAAAGTATTTTATGTTAGAAATAACAGACATAAGATAGGCATAACGACCATGGTAAGATACGGAGGGGTTCATAAGTAGGTAAAACATAATGTATTATCATCATCATCATCATCATCATCATCATCTTGGCATGCTTCTCTTATGAATTTACACACATCATGAACAGTAGTGCGTGGTTTTCTTGCAAAGAGTTTGGTAACCAATTAAGTCCATAAAAAATAAGTCTTAAAATTACCAGCCGTGATTATCTGAATATCTGAAAGAATAGAAAAACTGTCTTAGAACAGATGAAATTACAGTACATGTTCTGTGTACTTACTTATGCAGGTCCACGTACATAATGATTCAGAATATATGTTACAAACTTCAATGGCATGAAGGGGGTCGATAATAAGATTTTTCCGACACCTATGAGAGAAATATGTATTACTAATTTCCAATGCGCGCGGAAATTGAAAAAAAAAAAATAAACACAAACCGGCCAAATGATAGGTGCGTATGGTCTCGTTGTTTACCCAGGAACACTGAAAAAAATTCAGAAAACAATTAAACAATTTATATTTTGTCTAAAAGAGGCAAATATTCGATTGTGTTGTTTCCACCTATCCTCGCGCTGCGCGTACCGACTGTATCCTCGATCAGTGCGTCACTGCTTACGACCAGCTGGCGTCGTGCGACAGCAAGGCTCCAAAGAGGCGGTCTCCCTCTATTAAATATTGGGTTTTCACGTGATGTGTGGATCAGCAATTTTTTTGATATTCTTGCTAGTATGTAAAGAGCGAAACTCTTATTGCAGTATTCGTGATTAATGTAGTATTTCTTAAAATATTTAATTTATTGTAGTCTTAAAGCATTTTATTTTTTACGGGGTATCATTGTTACTTTTTGGAAAACTATTGTGTGTGGTTTTGTTCATCAGCATTTTTGCTGCTGAAGACCACTAGTTTCATTTATTCGGGTAACCCATTTTTTGTTTGTTTGTTTGTTTTAAATTGTGCCCCTAATTTGTAGGCAATTCGACCTGCATTGGTGTTTGGCAGGCTCGCGAAGTTTCCAGGGACGACTTGCCAATGACAATTACAATATTGAGTATTTGACTTCATTGTTCTGCTTTGGGTACAGAAATTTCTCGATTTGGTGGCGATGAAGTTGCATGTAAGTTATTGGAGACACTCTCGTCGTTTTATAAAACATTCAAATTCAATCCGATGATCTAAATTCGAAGTGTGGTATAGTACGATTGGTACTGTGTGTATTGCAAGAATAATGTACACGCTTTGAACCCGCGTGAATCTGGCCCGTCCCAGCAGTCGCAGCACTACCCCTCCTCACCTCGCCTCGCCCCGCCCCGTCCTGCCCCGCCCTCACCCCTGCTCCCTCCCGGCCCGCCCTACCCGACCGCGACCCGCCCTAGCCCGGCTCGCCCTACCCGCCGCGCCGGGCCCGGGAGCGCCTGTTTCCGTACAAGCGCTCCATTATCAGCTCTCAACATGAGAGCGCTCATTCTTCACCCCAAAGTGCGTGAAGCGTCAAGCGCCGAGCGCGGAGCGTCGCCGGTCGCGCCGCACGCACCACGACCTTCTC
>JAHLJT010008446.1:261163586-261182069 GCA_031308135.1 Acheta domesticus
TAATAACTAATACACAGCGGAAAGGAAGCAGTAGAAACCAGAAGTATTCAGATTAACAGGGGTATTTTTCAAGGAGATTCACTATCCCCTCTGCTGTTTTGCATTAGTTTGATCCCACTATCGAGACAGTTGTCGCAAGCTGACTTTGGTTACAAGCTCCATGGTGATGAAAGGCCAGTATCACATTTGTTTTACATGGATGATCTGAAAGTGTTTGCTAAGAATGAAGCGATTCTCTCCCAAATGCTGTCTGTCGTGAATGACTTTAGCAATGACATCTGCATGAAGTTTGGTCTTGACAAGTGTGCAAAAATCAATTTAAAAAGAGGCAAAATGACAACGTCAGAGAACATTGAAGTTGATAGCACACTGTGATTCAAGATCTTGAGCCAGGTAAAACTTACAAATATCTGGGCATTGAAGAATGTGAGACCATCTCGAACGACACAATGAAAGAGAGAATTCGCAGGGAGTATTATAGAAGAGTGAGACTTGTCCTGCAGTCCGCTCTGAACTCCAGGAATAAAATATCTGCAATAGGTAGTTTGGCGGTGCCTGTAGCCGAATACAGTTTCGGACTAGTAGACTGGACTGAACAGGAAATTCGCATCATGGATCGAAAAACCAGAAAACTGCTTACAATGCATCATGTTGCCCACCCTCGAGCTGATGTACATAGACTTTATGTGTCACGTAAGGAAGGAGGAAGAGGCCTCAGACAAATTGAAGCCTCCTGGCACAATGCAATAACCGGGATGGGAAAGTATGTAGTCAGCCATCAAGATGACCCTCTAATGAGGCAGGTCATGAAATCTGACCGAAGAATGGGAAACAGAGGCATTGTTAGTGTAGCAAGAAGCATTGCGAAGAAAACTATGCAAGACACCAGAATGACACAGACACTGAACTTCTGATGCTACTTAACATGAAATGTGAGACACAAAAAATGTTAAAGAAATCGTGGAGAGACAAACCACTCCACGGACAATATCTAAAAAGAATGGACAAGGTGCAGATCAATAAAGATCAATCATTTATGTGGCTTAAAAGGGGAAGAATGAAGCCAGAATCGGAAGCACTTGTAATAGCTGCCCAAGATCAGGCCTTGAGAACACGACATTATGATAAAGCGGTTCTCAAAATTTCCCAAGATGATAAATGCCGCATTTGCCAGGAACAAGTAGAAACCATTGATCATATTGTCTCAGCTTGTCCAATCCTAGCAAAGACCGAATACTTGAAAAGACACGACAGGGTGTGTAGCTACCTCCACTGGCAGATCTGTACCGCCCTCGAAGTTCCAAACACATGCCCCAAGTGGTACGAACACTCACCGAAACCGGTGACGTCTGTTGGATTGTGTACGATATTGTACGACCAACAAATTCAAACTGATCGCACGATAGCGGCAAACAAACCGGATATAGTTATCCGGGATTTGGAAAAATCGTGTTTACTTGTCGATGTTGCTGTACCTTGCGATCAAAACGTCGTTACCAAGGAGGCAGAGAAACGTCTTAAATACAAGAGTTTGGAAATCGAGATCAGCCGAATGTGGGGCGTAAAAGCACAGGTCGTCCCGATAGTTATCGGAGCTCTGGGATTTGTTCCGCAAAATTTGAGTAAGAACTTGTCTAAACTCCCAGGTAATTCAAAAGACTGGGAAGTGCAAGAAATAGCTTTATTTGGAACAGCCCACATTTTGCGCAAAGTATTGTAGAGGCACCGACAGTCCCTAGATCTGCTCCTTAGGTAGCTGGTTGCAACCTGGAGTAGATTTTATATTCAGCCGACTCATAACATCTTTAGTCGTGATGTAGAGGAATAATAATAATAATAATAATAATAATAATAATAATAATAATAATAAGACTGGGAAGTGCAAAATGCAATCAAGTACAATCAAAAGACTGGAAAGTGCAAGAAATTTTTTTGGAACAGCCCACATTTTGCCTAAAGTATTGTAGAGGCACAGATAAACACCGGATCTGCTCCTTATGTAGCTGGTTGCAACCTAGAGTAGATTTTATATTCAGCCGACTCATAAGATCTTTAGTCGTGATGTAATGGAAAAATAATAATAATAATAATAATAATAATAATAATAACAACAACAATAGGAGCCGCGATGACTGACTGGTAGAGCATTAGCTTTCTGACCTGACGGACGCAGGTTCGACAGGTACCATGGTCAGATTATACTTCGGCTTTCGTAACGTGGTTCGTCAAGTTCCGCTTCACGGTGCAATATGTCTTTCTCTCTCTTGCCGCTGGATCACGACCGTATCAACCAGTGCTTGATCATGCGGCAACCAGAAACACGACCGAGAAAGTCGCGAAATGCCGTGACCAATTCCATCGTGAAGACGGGCCTTGTCGCTCTACGCTACGAAAGCCAAAGTATAATCTCGCGTTGTGTACTCTTTGCGTCTACGACTTCCGTGCGGCAGGGCTACTGGCGCCCCTCCGGTCCTCGCGTGCTGCTCAGCGTCCTCGCCCTCTCACTTCTGTTTGATCGATTGATTGATCGCTTAGTGATTTCGGACAGGTCTACTACGAAGGGTTATTAGTCCCGTCAGTGTAGTGCGTGTTTTTCGAGAAGTGGTGTAGTCGTCCCCCACTGGAAGACGAGATCCGCCAGCAACCTACCGTCGGCTGGCGGGGTTTTCCCCAACGAGATATCTCCTACCAGCAGAGCACCGCTGTTGCCGGGACTCGCTCTACGCTCCGACCGATCGTCCGGCATGTGTGGTTGTGTATTGCATGTTAATGAAAGAGTGTGTAAAGGAAGAGGAAGGATGTCTAATAGTACCAAATGAAATTGTTTCAGATATCAATGCATTGTTTTTATTTTTATTTGATATTCTGTAAGTTAATTGCATGTTAACTTTATATTATTTTTAAACAAATAAACACGTTTCATTAACATCGTACCTCATTAATATGGAAAGGTAAGGAAGAGGATGTGGTTTAACACGAGAGAGTTCTTGCAAGGGGTACGCTAGTCATTGATTCAAAAGACATTCGAGCTTACTAATGCATATATTGGCGAGATAATGAAGCTAAAAATCAATTCTCAGGGAAAATCCGTAGCGTTGCATTCCATTTGATACAGCAGTAATTATATCATAACGCAACGTTTCAGAGTATCACTTGCTTTGGCTTTTTTACAGACGAACATTTTAATAGTGTCATGAGAATCGAACTGCTTTGCTCGATATGATCAATAGTACAGTTATGCAACACCGGGCGTCAAGTTTATAGCTCCTATTACGGAAGGCGGTGTAGATATCGATTTGTGTGTTACTGAGAAAGAGTTGCAGCTCGAATACAAATATTCATACTAGCAATACCATAGCATACACTATGCAGCAATACCGTTCCATCCTTCAAATACCTTGCCACAAGAGTATCAATATTTTTTCTGTATATATAAGTCCGGTAATTGGGTACAATTATAGGAGAAGCTTAGCACCTACAATGCGGGAAATGGAACTGATTCAATATTATCCCAAGATCTCGGCGTCGGGGGTGGTGAGATAAGGAAGTCAACATGTATCCAATTGTTTACATATCAGATGGAATAGCGTTTGGTTGCGAGTTGGCTACTGAAACTTCGCAGACGGGGGCCCTGGCTTCGAGTCCTGACGGTGATGGATAGTCTACCTCAGCTAAGTAACTGGGTCGAGGCCTGCCTCTGTCAGGATGAAAATTCTGCAGTTGCAGCAGGTAGGATCAGTCGTGTCTGTTTTCTTTTCTGACCAATTTTAAGCGGTTGCTGGAGTCGGGCCATTGAGTAAAGATATTGTCCTTGCAGTTAAATAAATACATTATTTATTCCAGTGTTTCCTCTATGGCAATACCTTACATCACGCGCCACGGACAGCGCGTGATTCTTCCATTCCCATATTGTTCCTTCGCCCACCCCAGGGACTAGTGTTGGGCTGATCGCGCGTTCTCCCGTTGTCCGTCCCCCAGTGATCTCGAAAACCTCTGACAGTACCGCGAGCGCGAATCCTAGAGGCCAGGGCAAGATTGATCTGCAGCGTTAGCTGGAAGAAAGAGATAATCTTTTATTAGTTTATCGGATGTGTTGCCAACCGCCGTTTTTGAGATGAGCAGTTTTTGCGGTTTCCAGACCCTAGTGCTATGCATTTACTAAGATTTATTTTAAATGATACCATAGAATTTGAAATATGAAGTTTTGAAAAGAGGTCTATTGGCAATACTGTCGTGGTAGCCCACGCTGGCCTGATTACGCCACCGCGTCTTTTCCGATCTCCCCTCCTCTCTGTCCCTCTCGCTCTTTCGTTCGCGTGCGCGCGCGCTTGCGAACGCCGTCCCGTCCGACGGCCGGACTCCCGCAAACGCCCTCCCCCTCGACGCCCCCGTCCTCCCCCGCCGAACTCCCGCACGCCGTTCTATTCTTACCCCGCGCGCGCGACGTCGCCGCCACCGCCATACCAATCGCTATCGCCACCGCCATCCCCATCGCCATCGCCATGTGCTGCTTCGCGGCGCGGGAGGCAGGCGGACGGGCGAGAGGGATGCAACCTGGCGAACGGACGGGAGCCGGGACAGGGACGGGGACGGGGACGGGGACGGATGCGGAGGCGTTGCCCTTCTGAGCCGCTTGTCTTCCCCCCCCCCCCACTGTGCTCGAGGATGACCGGGAAGCCATGATACAAACCATAAGAAAGGATCTTCCAGCAATACTAATAACTCGAGGTGAGACTTATTAGATCGTTGGCAATGTAAAATTGCGCAAATGGACAAGACAAGACAATGTTCATTCAGAAAAAAAGACTACTCTAGATTTGTGGCGATAGGACTTACGATTTAATTAGTGCGTGCATGCCGATGTTTTTATTAGCTTAATTTTAGTTCGTGTTCTTCAATGTGTTCTGCATAATACTATTTTTGGAAGGCAATGGAAAAACTAACAGCTTGCCAATGCGGTACAACCTTAACTTCTGCATTCAATGTCTAATCGGTGTAACAAATTGAAGTGTTTTGATTATAGTCGAAAGTGTGCTTTTGTTTGTGTTTCTGATTATAGTCAAAAGAACGGAATTGAAATTTCCAGCTCATTATTTAATAGGAGTGGCCCGTCTGAAATGACGGACAAGATTAAAACCTCACATTGATAATGAATAAAACCATAATATTTACAAAATGTAGTGCGGATGGTTTTTCACACTCTTAAGATTTTCTTTAATAATAAAGAAATTTATTATTAAAGAAAATCTATAAATAAAATATCCTGCATCAAATTGCTTTGATAAACACTGCCATTAACAAACGCATTTTTTTAATGTACACAGGGCTAAGTGAAATTGACCTTGGGCAAATAGGGTGCTTTTAAAAACGCACCCATGTATCGAAAAATTGGCCATCGCCATACAAAATTAAGAGAGCTGCCTATCGAAATAAGTTTAGGGAAGCCAACCTGGCCTTTCTGTGTTTTGCAAATCCCACAATTTTCAAGCTGACTTCTGTCATCCGTCCCCTAATCCCCAATTGACTCCAAATACTGAATTGCGCGCCACTAAAACTACTAACTGTACCCCCAGATATGGTTCCAATAGCATCAAATTCTGATGGTGGCGTGTTCAGATTGGTTAGTTTTAAATTTTTTATTGCTTATGGAAAAGTCGTATCTAAAATAGTTCTTATGTGCCAAGGGCGTTGTTATGGTTCTAATGAGCGAGCGGTGGCGAAAAGCCCCAGGACGAGGGCTTTTTGCTGCTCGGGATGATGAACTAGATAACACCGTGATACATACAAATTAATTTATTCCCTAATTTTAATGATTCAGATTTACTTATTTTCTAATAAATTAGATGTTAACTTGACTCGATTTGTCTTTTCGTATCCCTCTTCCTTAATTCCGTTTCATAATTCTCCTCCATGAGAACATGTAACATCATGCAACTGTTTTAACGTTCCTCGTAACCACGATACTCTCGATCCAGGTAGGTTATGCAGTGTACATAGAGCTCAGTATCAAAGGCAATAAAAAGCAATAACGTATCAGTAAAAATAAAATCTTTTTTGGCAGCATATCCTTAAACCATATGTGCCCTCCACCCTCAAAAACTGTTTCTTTCTTGTTCCAGTTGCTTAAACTTTACAATTGCTGGGATGCAGGAAATTGAGTACTTTTAATGCATATATAAATTCAAAAAGTTTCCGATACAATCAATTCTTTGACAAAGCACGTAATTAAGTAAAGTAATTCTTGAAATGCATTATTATTTCAACATAATCCAATATTTTTCTAATAGTGGCCTTTTTCCAAAGAACTCAAAATAAGCAGAAAAAATTATACTACAAGGAAATATGAGATGTGTAGAGAACTGAATGTAAAGAATAGAAATTTCAGTGCAAAACACATTTTACTGTAAGTACTAGAAATTCTACGTATTACATTCATTCAATGTAATGATGATAAGAAATATTTCTTTTGTCGAAACAAATCGCCTTTTAATAATGTCTATAGCGGCATCCATTACTGGAATTACATAAAAAATACGAAGAAAACACAGCTATTTCAAAGTATAACGCAAAAGACAATGCCAAACATTGGTTGTAATAGCATCACAAAATAAATTAATAACTTCACTCAGTGCTGCCATATGAAAACGAAACTTTCAAAGGTTGTAGTGGCAACTATGGTCGTCATTTTGGATGTGCTCCGGAAAAGTATTCATGAGACAATAGGCTTTTAATCAGTAGAACGTCTCGAGCTAATTCATTAGAACAAAAAATAAATATGATTAATTTGTAATAAAATAGAATTAATAAGCAGCTTAGATCAGTGATTGTAATCCATGAATTTACCTCTTTATTGACCTTACATATATCGTCTTAAATTTTATTTAATCACCTCAAAGACACTCCCACGATTAAGTTTCACCGTTTGTTTCTTCGAAATGAATTGGTGGTTCAAAATGTATTAGGCCGCGAAGAACCTTAGAAAACCCACGGTAAAAATCATAACACTTCTTTATCCGCGAACTGGAGTAGTAACACTGTTGTCTGTTCACTCCGAAATTTGCTATCACATCTAATGAAGCTAGAGACATACTCATTATAATTAGATACGTGCGCGTTAATTAGAAATGCGTATTTTGACATTTTGATGTGTTTTGATCTTTGAGTGTTCCTTTGACGCTTTGTAGGTTGACATGTTTGGGTAACTATTGAATAATTGGGAAACAATGTTTATAAACGAAATATGTTATTCTTAGGACGGTGTGACGAAAAACGATGTTTAGTAGAAATGGATGTATTTAAGCAAAAGTGCACAATCGTTTTTGAAAATGATGTGTAGTCACAGTTTTTGATTTTTAAAACCATTTACCATGAATATTGTATGTGTTATACGTTGCGTAACTTAACTGGATCTATAGGGTCGTGGTTGCGAGGAAAATATGAAGGTGGTTGTATGATGTTACATATTTTCTACTGGAGGGAATTATGAAAGGGAATTTTGGGAGGGAAATATGAAGACAGACAACCTGAGAAAAGTTACCACGTAGTTAATTAGTAAATAAGTAAATATGAACTATTAAAATTAGGTGAAAATAAAATCTTGTGTGTACTGGTACGGGCATCAACTGGTTCTAATGATCGAGCGTCGACAAAAAAACCAAGGACATTGATAGTGCTTTTTTTTCTGAAATATCAGCTGTGCACAAGAAAAATGATATCTCCAATTGTTGTATTGCAGGAGTACGGTTTTCTCTTGATCGGAACCTTGTATTTCGCCGCCAAAGACAGTTTTACTCTAACCATTCTGGCTGTCTTGTGAACTACATGAAATTTTTGCCTGTAAAAATATTTTGTTTTCTGAACGAATTTTTTGTCGTAACTCGATAATGATGATTTCAAAATCGTCATTATCGAGTATCGTAAACATCTTCAAAGATGTTATTTTTCTTGTGCACAAACTATGTATAGAAATTAAATTACTGAACGACAGCGGCAAATATTCACAATGGATTATACCACTAGACACGCCATCTGAACCGACAACGTTTTGGTATTGATCACTGGTGTGTAGATATAAACCATGTCGACTAGTCTTTATGCGTATAACATCCCGCATCTCCATATGATCGGCGCCAGACGCTGTCTCTTGAAGGTGGCATTCCCCGCCCTGAGTATTTACAGATTAAAAAATATTTTCAAACTATTGTCAGTATATTTTTAATTAATGTATTATTTGTGAATGTATTTAATACAATGAACATAATTTTTGAAATATAGTATTTAAAGTTTTCTTCGTGTTTAAATCCAAACAATTTTTAAGACAAATTGCGATGCTAATAAAAATATGTAAAAAAGTCGTTTAGATGTATTATTTTAATTTTTTTAAAAGTAAAAATTGTGAGTTGAAAATAATATACAGATTAAATTGTTGTAGCAATAAATAAATTCAAATGAAAACAAATTGTTTCCTTTCATTTCTTAAATGCTCCTTAAATATTTTTTAAAGCCGCTACTCTCGGAAGGTAACGGTGAAACTAACACAGAGGGCCGAAATGAAGCGACGTGAATCCTCCATGAGAGGCAATTTTCAGTCACCAGAGTATTTTTTTGTTTATGCTCGATTTTTAACACCAAAGGGCAAATTTAGGAGCATGTGAATACTGATTTCCATTAGAATTTCTGAGGTGGGTTGTAATACTCCAACAGTTTCACTACACGAACTCTTGTTCATGGGAAATGTTATCGATCCATTGAGTCACGTTCCTGACGCTACATTCGGCTCTACCAGGGCCAGGTAAATATCACCGTAATAGAATATCTACTCCAGGCTTCTTCAATATGCAGCCCCCGGGCCACATCGTATTTCACATACGTATTTCTATTAGACAATGTTAAAACATGCAAGTGAAAAATTAAAGAGCAATCCAGGTGAAAATAAAGAGGTAGAGAATTAAGATACTGGGAGAGAGTCGTGAGAAAAAGAGGATACTGAGAAGCACGAGATACTGAAAGAAAGCGGGAGATCTTGGAGGGAAGCTGGATATATTGGAGGAAGCGGGAGACGTTGGGAGGAAGCGGGATATATTGGGAGCCACAGGAGAGAGAGAGACGGGAAAGGAGAGAATACTGCATTTGACGTAATCTAAAAGAGATCCGATGTAGAACCTTTGCGTTCCTCCGCACCTTCGCTTGATGTCCTTTGTGACCTCACCCGTCTAACTTTTGAGCATTAATCGTGTAGTTTAGGCACATTTGCTGGGTGCCAAATACAATTTGACGTACGGTGTTCATATCATCAACTCCTCACGGGTGTAATAAAACGGAGTCATAAAGTTCATGAGACAGGCATCGAAGAATCCTGATGGAATATTTTAAGGTCATTCTAAATCGGCCGTGAAGAGGGTTTATCTGTGTCAGAAAGGAGGTCGAGTCATTGCCAGTACAGCTAACAACAAAGCCAACAATATCTAATGAAGTGTATTTTCGCGAGAAGCAGAAATGCTAGTACTGCCTAAAGCCAACGTTTCCCTAAAGCATTCCGTTTATTCCATGAGGGTAAACAAAATTGTCTGTAGCTAGAATCCTATGAATAAAACCTCGAACTCGAGTACTCTTATTCAAAAAATGTATTTTTTTAAATACATTTTCTCATAAAGTTACATTATTGAACGACGCACGAATAATATCATAACCAATGGACTTGGGTGGATACAAATCTCGGCTACCTATTCGATTAACGTACTTAATTCGCGTTCGTTATTTGCTCTATGACGCCCCAGTGACGTTGGTAACAATTACGTATTTTCGGACACTCTTGTAATAAATATTATTGTATTCTTACTATGTCATTTGGAGACTGAAAGATCAAGCAGAATTTTGTATGAAACTGATAATTTTGCTAATTGGTTAATGCCATATCACATGCCGCTCGTTGAAAGCGAAACCGTCATTACTAAAAAAAATACATTTGAGAGACATTTTCGTGTATGTTGGTTGTTGGACGCGCCATCTCTTGTATTTTTCAATGTATCCTCGTGAAATCTGAAGTTACGGAATCAAAATGTATGGATTTGATAATGTCAAACTATTGCTCGACGTAGTTAAGAAGGGATGATACTGGCCGGTCTCCTTATGCACGTAACGTTGTTCATGGACGAACGACAAGTCCTGGCAGATCTGCAGACACATTTTTGTACAAAGCGGATCCATGTGAACATTCCGCACTTTTATATCATTGTTGTGAAAATGAAAATTGCTTTATAGTGGAACCCAACCAACATCGGACTTTGCTGACAACCCATGGTTCCAAGTGAAAGTACCCAAGAAACATGGCACGTCCAGAATGGTCTCATTTTTGTAGAGAACTACATAAGGAAGACAACTCGTGTTCTTTCAGAAACACAAAAACGTGGTTCTAAGGGACTAAGATGCATCGTTTCCGAGTTATGAACGAATGTAATGGGTGTTGTGCAACGTGTGTTGCGGATTGCACGTGAGCCTGCTTTTCCTCTTGTCATAATCTGCGTTATTTTATTTTTTTCGAGAATGTCCCGAAGTACCACACAAGTTTTTGTGTCGATAATTCGTTATAAGACTGCCTTATATTCTTATAAGACAAAAGCGTCTATTATCTTTGCGTATATGTAGGGATTTTCTCTATATATTTTTATTTTAGGAATCATCACCCCCTGGATCCGCCGTTATGCACGTTTGTTCTAAATACTGCCAGTCGCGCGACAAGTGTTTCTGGCGACAAGACAAGCGTTGTTTACTGAAGTTGAAAGTAACTGTCTTAACTTTGAACGTTCTGTCTCCTTATGCAAGTAATGTCGTGAAGTTGAGTATGATAGCAAAACTTTTGCAGAAGAAACGGTGGAGCGACACGCCTTTTGTTTAGCGAAAGTAGCTCTTTTCGTATAGCGAAAAAGAAGGAAGTTCGCTCCTCTACTCTTCCCCTCTCCCCCACCGACCATCGAAGCCCGTTTTTCCCATTCAGTTTTAGCTCGTGTGCTCAATCCGACGGACGTCAGACTGTCTCTCGGCTGCTCCCGGTCTTGCAGTCGCTCGTTTTTACCCCGGTGAAGGCTGGACGTTCGTATGAGAGAGAGCGCGATGCTACCTGGCCTGTAGAGGACCGTAGACCAGACCTGCACAACGCCTGCTCCCGCGGGCATTCTGCACTTGCGAGCCGGTCGTCTACCCATGGCAGCGCCGCAGGTGCAAGTAGTGGGGAGTACGAAGCTTTGCGGGGAGGGGAGAAGTCTGACGTAGCACGACGCGGCGCGTAGATTGAATGCCTGGGCGTCTAATGATCCATGCTTCAAAATTAAATGCCCATTTGTTTAAATGGAATATGTCTAGTATTTCAAGTTACCAGGGTCATAATTTACTGTTTACGTTCTGTGCACTACTGTATATCCACCTTTGTATCCACCACTGTATGTATTTTCACTTTCTATTATTTTTTTCAAAAAAAGAAAATAACATGCTCATTGCGACTCTTAAACAATATTTTAAAGCAATAGCTTTCTTATATATAAGAAAAATATTTAATTCTATCTAACACAAAATTGCAATTTAATAATTGATTGTTCACCAGGAATGCTATAATCTCCAAATCATAGAAAAATGAACAAAATCATGAGAGCAATCTCTCACATCAAGATTGACATAAAATTGAATATGTGACAATTCCAAGAAGGGTCATGTTTAATAGCACATTGGGACCATTTTTCCCCATTATGAAACTGAATAAAAGAGATCAACGAGCAAACTTTTGTGACGATATGTTACGGACAATCATAAGATAATCATGGGTATTGGTTGCAAAGGGCTTTATATTTTAATACGATCTCGTACACGACTCGGCTCTCTTGTCAGAAATTAGAACAGAAAATAATCATTTTTTTTAAGAACAATATGTTTTTCCTTTGAGAACCTTCTTATTCAATTAAACATAGTTAATAAAAAATAGTTATTGCTGTCATCATCAAACAAAAACAATTCAGTATCAAAATTTTGTTTTTAGCACAACACTAAATTTGTGATTACATCGTAGCAAAGCGAATTACATTATAAGCCCTACAAGCAATTATAATACTTGGTGTGGAAATCTAATATGTATAATTCGTTGTAGTTTCATATTTCACCCTGTCATATACCGAGAACAAACATTTGCAAATAATACAAAATACAATATTACTTGAACTGTATATGACCGTCATGTTCTTGCCGATTTCTCTTTAATTTACGCGCTATCTTTTGAATTGCGCATTCTGATTGGCGGTCCCCACTCCTAGATTGGGTCTCATCCCCACCCTTCATCGATTTTCTCATTTGCACCCGAGTTGCCCGCACGCAGCTCCTGAGGTCAGTGAAAGTGCAAAATGCTGTGCAGGTCTGCCGTAGACGGTACTGGTTTAAGGGATCTATTCACAACAAAGCCTGGTTGGACGAGCCTGCCTAGCGCGTATTTCCAATCTGTTGTTTAGGTGAAGTATGTTAAACTAGTGGTGCTAAAACAGCACGTAATTTCTCGCCCGTATTTTCTCGCAAAATTACGCAAAAGTACTCAAATTTTCGAAAAATGGTACAAGACCTTACTTCAAAATCTATCATTAAGGAACAGATTTCATGAAAGGGAAAATCTTCAATATTTTAGTTGTAGGAAGACTCCCTATCAACTTTGAACTGTTGCAATTTTCGAAAAATCAGGATTTTCAATGGACATGAGGCTTACACCATTCTGTTAAACGTCCTTAACCATTCTCTTAAAACACTATCCAACAACAAAATTTAATAAAAACCGATGGAGCCATTTGTTTGAAAATTTTGAAAATGTCCCAAGGGCTTCATGTAAAATACCCCCAAAATTAAAATATCTGTTTGTAATTCAATGGGACGCGACATCAGACATCGATTAGGGAACATCGATTTTGGAAGTAATGGGCTGAACACTTCCTCCGCTAGCGTTGTTCAAGGACGGACAGACAGACGGACGAACGGACACAGACGTTTTGCCGTCATTCGATTTTTTCTGTTTTAAGGACCCACAAAACATGTATTCTAGCTACACCACGCATTAGAGGATGGTTTTCTCAATTTAGCAACTGGAGTTATCTCTTTTTTCGTTACCAGGGCCCTGTAATAGTTTTTCCGTCGAAAATTCTCCGTTTTTTTCGCGCAGCATTACATAACTTTCTCTCTACTCCGTAGTAGGGCTGGCAACCACTAGGCGTTGTCTTTGCACATTAGAAAACGTGGATAGCCTGAAAATATGAAGAATAATGACGGGCATAATGTCGGGGAATTTTAAATCACAAAGAAAAATATTTAAAAAATGATACAAATGCGATTCAAAAATTGATTTTTTTCTTTAGATACATAATTCAATCCAGAAATTTAACTGCTTGAATTGTATTAATTAACATTACAAATTATATATTTTCAATTTTCCTAAAATTGATTCACAGCCAACTTGATTTACCGTTTCATTCATCGTGATAGATTGTTCAGAATATAGATTTACTTAAAAATATCTACTTTTTGTGAAATTAATAATATAAAATGTGTATTTCGTTGTTTTTGTCATCATCCCAAATTATGGGTAAGCTTAAAAAAATAGTCTAAAAATGATAAGGAAAATCGAAATGTCAGAGCGAGCAAGGCTAGAAAAGTGAAAATATTTAATAGTTTTGAACACGCAACAGCTCTGTCTCCGGTTTTGGTACGCTGTGTGCACCGAGTGTCGTCAGCGGAACGCGCCCCATCCTCTGGCTTCGCATTTTGAAAGCGTTGGCGAGCGGCATTAACGGCGGCATCTGATTCTCGACCGGCGTTGCCACCTCGGCGAAGCGGAAGGAAGGCAGACGGGCAAACTCAGAAACCGTCTGCTTCACGTATTAAACAGACCGGATTCCGACGCTTCATTGCCGGAGATTTGCTTCACAAACTTTATGAGGAGACCAAGTACGCCGGCTGCGTGCCTGTTAACAATCTGTACGTCATGTTCACGAGTCTGGCTTGACCGGTTATCAATCCGTCGCAAACGACAGCATTGTTCCCCCCCGTAGTGAGAACAATGAGCACGTGCAGGGTGGTAGAATTACAACCGGGCCAGCAGCTGTTGTCAAGCGATGCTTGCCCATGGCTGCATAACTTTGAATCATCCCTTTAGTACGGAAAAGGTACATGTTTGGCGTCTTCCAAATTATTGGACCACGGAGTTCTTCCTTTGATGATTATGATGTAAAGACAATGACAACGACGACGACGATGATAACTACAATGACGACGATGACCACGACGATAACGATCACGACGATGACCACGACCCCGACGATGACAATGACCACGACGATGACAATGGCCACGACGATGACAATGGCCACGACGATGACAATGGCCACGACGATGACAATGGCCCACGACGATGACAATGGCCACGACGATGACAATGACCACGACGATGACAATGACCACGCGATGACCAATGGCCACGACGATGACAATGGCCACGACGATGACAATGGCCACGACGATGACAATTGCCCGACGATGACAATGGCCACGACGATGACAATGGCCACGACGATGACATTGGCCACGACGATGACAATGGCCACGACGACGTGAACAATGGCCACGACGATGACAATGGCCACGACGATTGACAATGGCCCCACGACGATGACAATGGCCACGACGATGACAATGGCCACGACGATGACAATGGCCACGACGATGACAATGGCCACGGCGATGACAATGGCGACGACGATGACATGGCGACGACGATGACAATGGCGACCGACGATGACAATGGCGACGACGATGACATGGCGACGACGATGACAATTGCGACGACGATGACAATGGCGACGACGATGACAATGGCGACGACGATGACAATGGCGACGACGATGACAATGGCGACGACGATGACAATGGCGACGACGATGACAATGGCGACGACGATGACATGGCGACGACGATGACAATGGCGACGACGATGACAATGGCGACGACGATGACAATGGCGACGACGATGACAATGGCGACGACGATGACAATGGCGACGACGATGACAATGGCGACGACGACGATGACAATGGCGACGACGATGACAATGGCGACGACGAGACAATGGCGACGACGATGACAATGGCGACGACGATGACAATGCGACGACGATGACAATGGCGACGACGATGACAATGGCGACGACGATGACAATGCGACGACGATGACAATGGCGACGACGATGACAATGGCGACGACGATGACAATGGCGACGACGATGACAATGGCCACGACGATTATTAGATTACACGTCAAAAGTGTTATAGGACATGCTATTGATTTCGCGCATGTCTATCGAGAATTGACCGAACAATTTTTGTAATTAATAAGTAACATATGCTCATAGCCCCTTCACAAAATACTAACATACTGAAAAAATAACTGAATTTTCAAGCTAGGTTAACAAGTGATGTTTAGAATTTTAACTTCCGCGGTGTATCAAAGAAGTAATTCAATAATTAGGAAAAACAGAATAACTGTGGGGGTGACAGTACCGTGTTGAATTTTCTCTGTTTTGCTAATTCTTATTGTTAATAGAAAGTCTGGAAAGTTTAGAAATATAGGTTGACTATAATTAAATACATATATCATTCATTGGGCATTTGTGACTTCCGAGTGGCGGGAAGTATTGTGTACGAGGGCCGGTCGGTCGTATTTTTACATTTGAAAAAGACTGTTTAACAAATCGTTTATAACGATGAACGGTTTGTTATGGAAAATGTACATATTTTCCAATATAGAATGTCTAATTAATATATAATAATTTTTAACTTTTAAAACTAAATGAATCACTTGTATTGAGTAATTATTACTAAATAGATTGCCGAGGTACCGAAAGACGCTTACACTACTTAATACACATTTCTCGAATATTTATACCACAGTACCATGTTTTGAAGGAAGTTTTTGTATATTCTGTTCATATTTTAGCTTCAATGTGATACGATTTGAACCATACATCGACCTGCAGTCCTTGTACATAATCGTCCCGCATCATTAAAAGAAGAATTATCAACATGTGCCGCTTCTAAATGAAAGTGGTACTTAATTTGTGGTACTAAAAGCATATGAAGTTTAATTAACTCTCAGCAGATAAGTCTTGTGGTAGTAGCAGTTTCTTCGTCGTCTGAAGCAACTGAGTGCTGTTCGTTCTCTGGACTTCTTGGGCAGCTATTACAAGTGTATTATCATTATTATTATTATTATTATTATTATTATTATTCAAAATCCTTTAGTGGAAAAAATTCAAAGTGTAACATTATTCAAAGTCCAATCGTGTGGTACACTATCAAAGGCCTTTTGGTAATCATTCCAAGCCATGCTCAAATTACGTTTCGTTTCTTTACATCAAAATGACTTTTCTCAGTAGTAAGATTTCCTTACAGCCATAAAAACCTTTACGATATCCTTTTTGTTCAGCTGGCATCAGAATGGTTCTTCTCTTCATGTTTGTACATTTTGTCAACTATGGCTACAGTTATAACTTTGTACGGTACTGGCAGAGAAGTAATTGGCCTGTAGTTCTTCGCCAATGAGCTGTCTCCCGCTTTGGGTAGCAAATATGTGATGCGCGTGTGAGCCATTCCGGGAGTTCCTTTGGGTTTTTAAAAATTTTATTAACAACCTTTGGTATATGAGAATGTATTGCTGTTAATTTCTTAATCCAGTAAATTTGGATCTTATCAATCACTGAGAAATTTCTAGTTTCCCATGTTCTTAAATGCTTGGAAGAAGTCCTCTTCCGAGAATTCGTGAATATCTTTCACTGTGTCCACAATTTCATCGGCTGCATCAGCTTCAGATTGAATCCAAGATGAGTCTTTGTTGTAGGATTTACTTTCCTCCCAGATTCCTGCCCTAAGTGCTTCTACGTCATCTTTTGAAGGAGTGACAGCATTCGGTTTTTGATTCAGATTGCGATAGAATCTCTTCGCGTCCGTTTCAAAACAACCGGTTCTAGATCTCTCCCTTGTGTGTGTATCACCTCATTTAACACAGAATTCGCTGTGTTAAATGAGGTGAATTCATCTCTTAGATTTGTCATTTTCGTATATTCTCCTCAACGGTGCAAAAGATTCAAATGGAAGTAGACGAACTCTTTCTATCTCGCGTCGAAGAAGATTTCGCATCATGTTCTTATCGTGTAATACATTGCCAGATGAATTTTCACCACTGACATGTGTTTCATTGGAAGGCGATGAACCTTCGACATGACCATCGCTTTCAAGTTCTACATGTTCGTCTTGTGGGTAGTTCGATCGAAGAACATACTCCGCTTTTCTCTGAATGTCAGCAAGTTGTTCTGCTGTGAATTTCCACTGCTAGTATGTCTCTTCGTTGACTGGCAAGCTTCTTTGATTCTAGGATAGGTCTCGTATCTGGGTTCCGCTCTCTCCATACCTTCAAAACTTCTATTTCCAAGCCCCCATTTTTCGTTTTTCCATAGTAAAAGCTCCAAATCACCTTCAATTCATCCCATGTCTATCTCTGACGATGGCTTCGAGGTACTGCCGACTCTGGGTCCTTGGGGCGAACATCCATGGGATGGCGCAGATGTCAAGGTGACATTAGCTCGGTTTCTGAGCAGGTATGGGACATTGGTAGAACAAGGCACGTTAAGATTCATTACATGTCTTGTTCTATCCATTTTCATCATTGGTTTAATGTGATGATTCGCAGGAAGCAAGTTCGGGTTCACAGATCACACTTAACCCTTGGGTTGTTTTCTGCCGTCCGTGACTGCGACCCGCAATGGCCTCGGGACCTCCTCTTTTCTCTGCCTCCTTGGTAACGACGTTTTGATCGCAAGGTACAGCAACATCAAGTAGACAACGATTTTTTCTCAACATCCCGGATAACTATATCCGGTTTGTTTGCCGCTATTGGGCGATCAGTTTGAATTTATTGGTCGTACAATATCGTACACACAATCCAACAGACGTCACCGGGCTTGGTGAGTGTTCGTACCACTTGGGGCATGTGTTTGGAACTTCAAGGGCGGTACAGATCAGCCACTGGAGGTACTTACACACCCTGTCGTGTCTTTTCAAGTATTCGGTCTTTGCTAGGATTGGACAAGTTGAGACAATGATCAATGGTTTCTACGTGTTCCTGGCAAATGCGGCATTTATGATCTTGGCAAATATTGAGAACCGCTTTATCATAATGTTCTCAATGCCTGATCTTGGCAGCTATTACAAGTGCTTCCGATTCTGGCTTCATTCGTCCCCGTTCAAGCCAATAATGATTGATCTTTATTGATCTGCACCTTGTCCATTCTTTTTAGATATTGTGCGTGGAGTGGTTTGTCTCTCCACGACTTCTTTAGATTTTTTGTGTCACATGTTCATGTTAAGTAGCAGCAGACGTTCAGTGTCTGTCATTTCTGCGTGTCTTTCATAGTTT
>JAHLJT010008446.1:261190320-261264572 GCA_031308135.1 Acheta domesticus
TAAGTGTTAAAGCGTTGCCGCCAACTCCCGAGTAGTGTGTGACGTTTGATTTATTAATTAGTTGTTCAAATAGCTTGTAATTTTTAATATATTGTTTATTTACTTTAGTGAAGTGTATTAATAGTAGTATTAGCGAAGTAATTAAAAAAATACTACTCCATTTTAAAACAAGCTTTTTTGTGTGAAATCTGAAATGAGTTCTGGAAACAAAAGGTCCAAAAGAAGTAATTTGTGGAACTACTTCACTCCTGTAGACGATGATCAAAAAAATTGCTTCATGCAATGTTTGCAAAACCAAAATTTCGTATGCTAGTACTGTCACAAATATGAAATCTCATCTACAGAAGAAACATCCTACCATAAATGTTAGTGCTGATATTCGTCTACCTACGGTCCAAACCATAATATCTCCATCAGAAACAACTACTACTTCTTCAACTTCTGTATCTTGTGAAACACCTTCAACTCTTCTGATTCAACCTTCAACTTCCAATTCATTTGCACATTCAGGCTCACACACCCAAACACAGATTACACCTTACCTCCCCAAAAAAATCAGTGAAGCACAGACAAAGAAAATTGACCGGCATTTAATGAATCTCTTCATTCTTGATTTCCAACAATTTTCAATAGTAAATGACTCTGGTTTTGTGGAATTTGTTCATGCACTAAATCCATCATATCAACTGCCTAACAGAAAAGCCATTACAAAAGCATATCTTCCAGCAACATATGAACAGTGCCTAAATAATGTGAAGAAAAAATTGTGTTCAGTAGAAAGTGCTTGCATTACTACAGACTGTTGGACTTCAAAAAATAATGAGAGTTACTTGGCTGTAAGTGTTAATTTTATTTCTTCTGATTTTGAGTTATGTTCAGCTCTCTTAGATTGTGTGTGTATCAGTGGATCTCACACCCGCAGCAATCTGGCAGAAGAAATAAAGATTGTACTGCACAAATTTAATTTAATGGAAAAAGTGTTCATTGCTGTAACAGACAATGCTTCTAACATGAAGGGTGCAATTACTGAATTTCTAAATTTAGATCAGTTTAGCTGCTATGCACACACTTTAAATTTAATTGTTCAAGATTCATTGAAACAAATGAAGGACATCCATGAGAAAGTTAAAAAAATAGTCACACATTTTAAAAGAAGTTCTTTAGCAAATGAAAAATTAATAAATTATCAAAAAAGCACTGGCATCCAAACACCAAAAAAACTTGTACAGGATGTGGCCACAAGGTGGAATTCAACATATTATATGTTGCAGCACTTGGTGGAATTAAGAGGACAGCATTAAAGTCACTGCAGCCCTCCCCAATAAGACTTGCCTGTATTGACAGAAGAAGAATGGGCAATTTGTGGTGAATTATGTATTATTTTGAAACCCTTTGAAGAGATTACAAAAAAAATTAAGTGGTGAAAAATATATTACAGCAAGTGAAGTAATTATTCTTACTAATGGTTTGGCCTCAGTTTGTAAAAAGATAACAAAAGAAAAATTTTCAACTATTTCACTGAATGTAACACAAAATTTATTGGATGGAATTTCTGAGAGACTGGATCACATCGAGACAGCAATGCCAGTTGCTCTTTGTACTATTTTAGATCCCAGATATAAATTAATTGGTTTTTCAAACAGAGATAATGCAAAAGAAACTAAAAATTTTTTAATAGATATGGTCAGAATTCTTATAAATGAAGAAAAATATACAAGCCCGGAACCACGTGAATGCATCCCAGTTTCAGAAGTGGAAAGTGAATTTTCTATTTGGAAAGAGTTTGAAAAGAGAGCTGCAAACATGCAACACACTTCAGGCAAAACATCAACAGATACTCCTAAAATCATGTCACAAACAAAATTTAACAGTTTCTTCAGAATTTAAATAAGTTGTGATTTGTTATTAAATAATTTAATACTTTTGAATTTTTTAAATAGGTACATCAACAGCAGAGGCAACTGTTGAAGTGGAGAGATTTTTAAATCACAAACTTTTGCCTAGAAATCAGGATCCATTGCAGTGGTGGAAAAAACACCAACATTTGTACCCAACACTGGCAAAAATAGTAAAAAAAATTATGCATGGTGGCATCTTCAGTGCCTTGTGAAAGGGTATTTTCCAAGGCAGGCAACTTTATTACTGACAAGCGTTGCAGACTTAGCACAACCCACACTAGTGAACTGTTATTTCTTAATTCAAATTATAGATTCATTAACAAATAATTGATCATTATTATAAACACCATACACCACAATTTTTTATATAGGACCTACTTACATATTACTTTATTTTTATAAATTTTTATTTTCAAAAAACAATAAAAAGTTTCTTTTACATTAAATTTGTCCAATATGTTTCTAAGTGTTTTCCTACATATGTGAGACCCACTAAGACACCCTAAAAGTCAGATAAAATAAAATGATACGGTCAAATAACTCACATTATTTTTGGATGTCCAGCAGCTGTAGGTAAGCAAACACAAACATTTTTCTCCTTGTTATTATTAGGCACTCTTACTTTTCTCTGTTCACTAGTAATCCACTCGAAAAGATTTCTGCAATCTGAATAAGGATTTGACATCACTGACATTTGAGTTAGATTGTATACACAAATTCTATTGAGATATTTCGATTACTATTCTTTCTTAGCAAATATACCACCCCGCACCGAGTTCTTCGATACAAATCAGCTGTTTCTTTTCCTTAACCATGTGGGATTCCCAAATTCGCCAAGTAGTGCGAAAGAACGCCGTAAGATAGCTGCACAAGCCAAAGGAGCTACCAACGTTATTACATCTGCGTGGTGTTGCCACAACTGCTTTAACTCATAGCCAGCTCGTAGCAGTCGGCCATGTTCATGAACATGTTATTGATAACTGTTATTGGTAACTGTTATTACGGGCCAACAGTTATTCCGATAACAGTTACTGAAGAAAAGCTGTTAAGACCATCTCTACGTGAAACATAAAGTCTGTGTACGTCAACTCGAGGGTAGGCAACATGATGCATTGTAAGCAGTTTTCTGATTTTTCGATCGATGATGCGAATTTTCCTGTTCAGTCCAGTCTACTAGTCCAAAACTGTACTCGGCTACAGGCACCGCCAAACTACCTATTGCTGATATTTTATTCCTTGAGTTCAGAGCGGACTGCAGGACAAGTCTCACTCTTCTATAATACTCCTTGCGAATCCTCTCTTTCATTGTGTCGTTCGAGATGGTCTCACATTCTTCAATACCCAGATATTTGTAAGTTTTACCTGGCTCAAGATCTTGAATCACAGTGTGTCTATCAACTTCAATGTTCTCTGACGTGGTCATTTTGCCTCTTTTTAAGTTGACTTTTGCACACTTTTCAAGACCAAACTTCATGCAGATGTCATTGCTAAAATCATTGATGACAGCATTTTGGAGAGAATCGCTTCATTCTTAGCAAACACTTGAAGATCATCCATGTAAAATAAATGTGATACAGGTCTTTCATCACCATGGAGCTTGTAACCAAAGTCAGCTTGCGACAGCTGTCTCGATAGTGGGATCAAACTAATGCAAAACAGCAGAGGGGATAGTGAATCTCCTTGAAAAATTCCCCTGTTAATCTGAATCCTTCTTGTTTCTACTACGTCCTTTCCGCTGTGGATTAGTAACCTGGTGCTCCACGACTTCATACTAGCCTTGCAAAACTCAACAAGTCTAGGATGAAATCGGTAGATCTCCAGTGTCTTCAAAATCCAATCGTGTAGGACACTGTCAAAGGCCTTCTGGTAGCCAATCCAAGCCATGCCTAAATTACGTTTTCATTTCTTTACATCATTCAAAATTATTATTATTATTATTATTATTATTATTATTATTATTATTATTATTATTATTATTATTATTATTATTATTATTATTATATTACTCTCCCGATGTCTCGGCTAATATTAATCCTGCATTGGAATTGCAGGGTCGCTGCCAAACGAAAGCGTATAACGCATAGTAGTGGAGCGGGTTGCCTAATTGACACGCTAGGGATTCACGGTGCTGAGCTAGCATAGAAAAACTAAGATATTCCTTGTAATAATACCTTCAATGGGTGAAATGAAAAGTAGTGCCGTCAAAATTCGTGTACATTTTAGAATGATCACCGTTCAGCCCTAAATTCGACGATACTTCATTTAATTGAAACGATTTTTGTACACTCACTCTAAGGTTGCACTTTACAAACTGTTTCTCGTCCTCGAAGTTGAAAATTTTCGCTCTGAAGCTGTACCAGACAGAAGACGCTTCAGACTGCTTCAGACTGAAGACGCCAGCACCAACACAGGCGAAAAGAAACGGCGTATAAAAGATAACATTTTTTTTTCATTTCTTTGAGACTTTTAACTCAGTGTCGAAAGTTAATTTATATCAATAATTTATTTTGAAATAAATATTTATAGATTATAATTGATAATCTTGCTGTTTGATGATGCGCATTATATGTAGATATTCCATCACCTTGCATTGTAAATTAAACGTAATTATAAGTTAACTGTTACCCATGAGACTCGAGTCGCAAATATCAACGTTATTGCTAACTCTGACACACATCTAATCATGACTTATCTCTGGAATCGGTAGCATCAGAACATTTTCGTCAACCTACAACTGTAAATAGGGATGAGTGTACCAAATAGGTTGTGTGCACCTCGATTGATGGTAGTGTTGTGTGTCTTGGTTTTTCGAAAAACATTTCTTTTCAGCCTTTTTACATAAATGACTACTATGCCTGAGCAATCTTCAATCGTTTTCAGAGACGGACTCTTGTAAAGAAAAATTAACCAATATATACAGTCTTTTTTTCTATAAAAAAATACGAAGAGTACTGTACAAAAACTTCAGGTGCTCGATGACTTGGGTTAATGTCTCTCAGTCGCTGGAAAATTTTGTATCCGTCATTTGGTAAGCTTTTAAATATGAGAAAGGAATTGAAGGAATTCCAACCTTGCCAAATATAATGGTTACCTAGTGAATGTGTTTGAAAAATACTTCATCTCCGGATTTGGATTAAACTGCCTTAAAGACTTTTGACTTATTTTTGCTTGGCTTTTTATATTAGCGCTCTCACACGTACGACCTTTAAAAATAGAATGAAGGTCGATCCAAACTGACCGAGCAACAATTAGCATGGCTTGCACTACATGCAAAAGGCCTAAATGGGACAGTCGCTCTTCCGTAGAATTGTGGGTGAGAGTCCCGCATACGTATAGTCGATTTCACCTTGCCATTGTGGGTTCATAGGCTTGGGCAAACCGAAATGTAAAGCATACAATAATAATCTATCGTCCATCTATCGTTCTTTCTCATTTCATAATAGCCTGCGAAGACGAAGTGTGGTACGCTTACCAAATTTGTAAAAATACGTTTTCTCAAAAGAGGAGAGAATAACGATCGTATTTTTGTGGAGATATCGTGTATTCGTGACTGGCGCACATAATCCAACCAAGTTGACAAATGGGCGAACAACAGTGACAAGATACATATAACAACACAACTCGGGCAGATTTTTGTGGGATCATGCAAGCAGTCGGTGGTCGACAGACAGACAGACGGGCGGACGGGCAGACGGTCGGACGAGTAGACAGACGGACGAGCAGACGGGCGGACGGACGGGTGGACGGGTGGGTAAACTGTCGCGCGGGAAGACCGGCGGACAGGATATAATAATATTTAATATAGGGTGTAAATGACGAATTTCGTATGTCTTCTCCCATAACAGTATGTCTGCCTATCTCTTCTTCCTGCCACGACTAATACATTGTGATAAACCTACTCTGAATTCCTGTTTTATGAGCTCGAAAAAATCATGGAGGCTGGAAATCACACATATACATTTCTTTTTTATTAAATATAAAGGGGGACAAGGGAGGGGGCAACAACCTTGATTCCGTGTGTATATGGAATTAGCATACAAGATTTTTAAAACAGAACAAATTTACAGAATAACTATAATTACATTTACATAACCTTCCATTAAACAATATCACATGTATCAAATTGCTAAATAAGCAGTTTCCTATATCAATCAATCTATCTACATTAACATGTTATCGTGAATGATTATTTATTATGTGCTCTTTAATATTTTTTTGGTTTCCCAATTTTGATCATGGTCTTTATATAATTGAAATTATCACGCGTGTGAATTCCTTTATCATTAAATTCTATTTATTATTCTATTTATTAAAGATCGACAAACAAATGTGATTTTGTTGATAATACCTCACTATGCCATAATAAAGACATAAAAATTAATACCATTAATATTACCCACAAGCGTATACAATACAATATCAATTATCTACTGATTTTAATTGCACAAAAAATGAACATGAGAAACCCTTTCTTTAATGTTGGCTATTTACATTACATATAAATACAAAATTTGGTACCCTAATAGAGAAGGGTCGTAAGAATTATTGATACGCAAACTAGAAACAAAGGAAATGGAGATAAGCCATTATAGAAATAAGATCTATTGCCCGCCATCGTGAACGTCAACACCAACGGTAACGGCAACATAGAGAATTTTCAAAGAGTGACATGCCACGCTGGCGTTCACAACAGTTCAGAAATGGATAGCTTGACGGGGACGCGAAGGGGAAGGAAGGTCAATATTCGTCTTGTTCCGGAAGGCGAAGGTTTTGGATCACAAAGTACAGCAAATGTAGGCGGACGTTTCCAGCGGATCGAGTATGTGACATCAGACTTGAGGCGGTGATCTTCCCCTGCTGGATGGCAAGATCCGGCATCGACCTACATGTCGACTAGCGAGGTTTTCCCCAATCTCTCACAAGCGGGGTACCGCACCTGCCAAAACAAGCTCTAAGCTTCCGACTGAATTCTCGACATGTGTAGTAGTGTAATGCATGGAAGTGCAAGTGTGTGTAAATTTGTGAAGATGAAATAATTAAAAATTAACAAGGTGAAATAATGGAGGTGACACCGAAAGCACAAATAAACAACTCCTGAAACAAATGTAATGATATCCTCTTGTAAACAGATGGAGAACTACAGCGCGTCCAGACCAGTACAACAAAGAATGCATAGGCATGTTTCCAGGTCTGTTATGCTCTAATTCCATTGCTTGATTCTGCCGTACTTGGCGTTTATTTGAAGCTATGACTCCCTTTTCCATATCTTGCTATTGCTGTTCTCGTTCTCGTCCCCGTCCCTCTGCCCGTCCCTCTGCCCGTCCCTCTGCCCGTCCCTCTGCCCGTCCCTCTGCCCGTCCCTCTGCCCGCCCCTCTCCCCACCCCACTGCCCACCCCTCTCCCCACCCCACTGCCCACCCCACTGCCCACCCCTCTGCCCACCCCTCTGCCCACCCCACTGCCCACCCCTCTGCCCGTCTCTTCTGCCCGGCCCGTCTCCGGCCCCGACACCGTTCCCCGACACCGTTCCTCGACACCGTTCCCCGACACCGTTCCCCGACGCCGTTCCCAGACGCCGTTCCCCGACGCCGTTCCCCGACGCCGTTCCCCGACGCCGTTCCCCGACGCCGTTCCCCGACGCCGTTCCCCGACGCCGTTCCCCGACGCCGTTCCCCGACGCCGTTCCCCGACGCCGTTCCCCGACGCCGTTCCCCGACGCCGTTCCCCGACGCCGTTCCCCGACGCCGTTCCCCGACGCCGTTCCCCGACGCCGTTCCCCGACGCCGTTCCCCGACGCCGTTCCCCGACGCCGTTCCCCGACGCCGTTCCCCGACGCCGTTCCCCGACGCCGTTCCCCGACGCCGTTCCCCGACGCCGTTCCCCGACGCCGTTCCCCGACGCCGTTCCCCGACGCCGTTCCCCGACGCCGTTCCCCGACGCCGTTCCCCGACGCCGTTCCCCGACGCCGTTCCCCGACGCCGTTCCCGACGCCGTTCCCCGACGCCGTTCCCCGACGCCGTTCCCCGACGCCGTTCCCCGACGCCGTTCCCCGACGCCGTTCCCCGACGCCGTTCCCCGACGCCGTTCCCCGACGCCGTTCCCCGTCTGTAGCGTTCTCTCAAAGCATCGCAAATGCTCCTACACGACCTTGAGAGCGTGGCTGTATGTCAAGGCAAAGAGCCCATTTCTTCGCACTCTTTAAGCTAAAGAAACCCTCCGAACGTGGCTTCTTGAAGCTATTCAGCAGTGAACTTGATACCACCTATTGTGCGTGTGACACCGATACTCAAAGAGCACCTAGTGTCACCGATACCGAACGCGCGGTGACATGACCTTGGACGGAGGGGGAGTTGGCTAGCGACCGTTAATGGATGTGATGGGGGTGAGGTGTACATGAGGAATCTTTCAGACCAATATTCCATTTATCGCAGCTACCACATGTAAGCGAACTGAATGTGAATGGAAACTTAATTTTATTCAGATTTCATTTTGAAACAATGAATCAATAAAAATGTCTAATTATTTACGCATCAAAATTACATCTTTTGTCTAAAAATAAGATTAATACACTGAGGTTTCGTGCAGCCGCCCACTAAGAGCCTTTTACTTTCCGCTGCACCGCGCATTGTTCAATTACCACCGACTGCAAATACGATATGTGTATTTCGCTTTACGAAAGGAGAGTCTGTTTTTGTAGTGATTTTCTTCCAAACAGCGGACAATTTTAAAATGAGCAGCTTGACAAAAAGGAAGCGACGGCAGCTGTGCATCGCCAGGTTATAACATTGTATTATGTATGCATTCCATGCATTAATTTTAATATTAACGTAATTAATGCAAAAATACAAATACACTATACGGGTCAATCCACGTCAAATCGACATGGTTCTCAACCCCACTATTTTAGAATTTCTTGAAAACCCGTATGCTAAAAGAATCTCACGAGATATAGATATACAGTAGATTTTACATCTCTATCAATTTGATTTTTAATAGACCTTATAAAATGACATATCAATTTAGCACCGATTCAATAGAATTCTGAATATCGTATCTCGATCTTCTTGAAGGCTAATAAAATGTTTATCGTAAAAAAGTATCTCTTCTAACAGTATTTTTGATTTGGTGATATCCAATATGTAGTATTAGATACGTTTACAACAATTAAAATTTACATTACGAAAAAATGTCAGAATTATTTGAAAAAATATGACAAGTATCTATCAAATTATAAGCTGTTTCAGCCATGGGATCAAGAGACGTAAATTAAAATATAACAACGGACTCTCTATTACTGAGCGTTGAACGGGGCATGTTTTGCAGCGGACGGGAAAAGAAATCGTCAGAAAATTTTAGTTATATCGAAGTTCTATAGCATTGTCATTAATTTTGACATGAATAATGTGAGAGAATGCTTTTGAATAGATTCAAATTAAATTTAAGAAAAACAGAAATCATAGAGTTCTGTTATCAAAAACATAAACCCAAACCTGGACCTATTATTAAGGGAAACCTGCACTTAAGCTTTTTTAGAGGTTCATGGACTTATGATGCCATGAGCAAGACTTGGAAAGACCACACACGGGCCAGTGATGCAAAACCTCAGCAAAAAATTGTTACTATTTGCTCAACATTTTCTAACCTAAACATTTTCACTGTGGTAGTTTGGTTTTGACTCCTAGTTATGCGTGTTTGTTGCAAATGTTTATTTTATTAAGTTACATTTAATGTTTATTTTATGTTAAAAGTGATGAGTTCAGAAAGGTTTTCAAATCTGATATCAGACTTAAATAGAAATAAAAGAATGTTGTAAAGCACTAATGTGATATTTGTATTAATTTCACATTGTGTTGTTAACGTATTCTCTATTTTAAAAGAATTATCATTTTATTTGCAAGTACACAGTTCTATTAACTCGGGAGTGTAGTCAGTGCAAAATGGTGTCGCCGGTGTCGGCGTCCTGTGTGCTGGAGCCTCGTGTGTAAGTGCACGTGCGTTGCGTTGCGCAGGGCCCCGACGGCTCGGCGGTGGAGGTGTGCCAGCGCGCCAGCCGCCACTGCTACGCCCTGTGGGGAGGAGGCGCCGGCGCGCCGGCCGCGTCCGCCCCGCCGCTGCCACCCCCGGCCGCCGCCGCCCAGACCAGACGGCGCCAACGGCAGCACCTCGGCGGCGCCGCCGCTGGCCGCCGCCCCCGCGCCCGCGCCCCGCCCCCCGCGCCCGCGCCGCCCACCGTCGTCATCATCCGACAGGGTAAGTGCGAGGGAGGGTCGCCGTTGCTGTCTTGACTCCCGCTGAGTCCGCGCGCTCACCGCCCAACTCTGATTACTATGCTTACCCATTCATAATTCTGCACGCGGAATGAATGAAAGACAATGTGAAACTAATAAGCCAACATTCTCCATCTCCCTCTATTTCTGTCGCCTTTCTTTCCCACTTTCTCTCCCTCTGTTTTCTCTTCTTCTTCGCTTTTCCGTTTGTAATCTCAGTCTTTTATTTTCCTCTTTCCAATTCTCACTCTCCCCTCCCCTCTCTGCCAACTTCTTCGTTTCTAGATTCGCCTTTCCTGATCCCTTTTTTAACCCTCTTTGCCCCTGCCTGACTTTCTCATTTCAGTTTTTTACACGACCCATTTCGATCTCACTCCCTCTGTTTCCTAATCACACCTTTCGTCTCTCTCTTCTCTCCTTCTTTTCTTGCCTTTCGGTGTTTTTTTTTCTTGTTTCGTTTACGTCTCAAAAAAAAAAAAAAAAAAAAAAAAAGCTTTCCTAGCTCCTTCCTTTCTAGTTTTTGGGGGGGGGGGGGGGATCTTTCGTTCTTACCCCTTCTTATCTCCCATTCCTCACACCTCTCTGGACTCTCCAACAACTATTTATTTTCGTCTTCACTGTTCCCCTTATAGATATACTTCTAATATTGATAGCAATGAATAGTATAGGATCGCTTGCTTTTAATTGTATCATGTTGATTTGACCATGTTAAATGTTAAGCCAGCGACTCATGCGTTTAAATGAGAGCATGACTGACAGAAAAAAGAAGAGCGAATCGTTTGTCATTTACTGACAGAGAGGGAATCTTGATGTTCATGTAAAGACTCCTCTCGAGAAAAAAAATTCATGGTACACCGCTGACACTAAACAAAGTTAACCATTAAAATAAATAAAAACGCATACAAATCACCATTTTCCATGACTGAAATGTTCTCGGTATGACAAGAGAGAAAACCCGAGAACGCTGGCAACTCACAATACACGTAATGACGCTCTGGTTGACAAAGACGATTATTACACGACCATTTCCACTCGTGACATGAATACTAAAAACTTGTATGGTAATGCCTCCAATCGAGCGGTGTTATTTAGGAACATTGCGCTCTATCGATTATTCTTACCACTTTACTGGGGCAAATCTTGATCTGCGAATACATCTTAATAGGAGATGGCGTGCACTGAAAGCGCCATTTAATTATATAATCATATTTTGCGCAATTTCTATTCGTGGGATTTCATTCGTGGAATAGTCTTATTAAAGACCCCTCGTGCATTGCAAATATCTAGGTAAAGTCCCTCGTCGCAGCGCGGTTTCTTGCTCTTATCACGACCAATTACCGGGTCACCTAATACTGTTGAATTATTGAACGGTATAATCAAAGTGCCAGTGAAAATAAACTATGGCTTTTGTAAAAACGGAATATTTTACATGCAGAGTAAACTCGTTCTAATGAAGCTCAAGGGACCTAGTATTGTCATATCGTTATGGAGAGTTTTCGTTATGTGGGGAGCTTGTAGAAGTGTAGAGATTATAAGGTACATCATTTAAAATCAATATCTACGTACGAAGTATTTCAATAAAAAGAAGTTTGTTAGAGTTTGCACTGTATTTAAGTAAAGCAAAATCCTATTTTGTGTTAGTTTACTAAAATAGTGCTCAAATCTTGTGCGTAAGGTAAACACCCTTATATTAGACTAGCCTTTAAACATCTAAAGTACTAAGGTTATTCCCCTTCTATTGGGAATTATTTTTTGTTTAGGTTACAAAAACGAATGATTTAATTCGTTAATGTCTCGGCTTTTATTAAGCCATCGGGGAAAGTTTTGAAGGAATGTAGGGTATATGCCTGTGTACTGTGTAGCAGGGCAGGATTTCCAACTGGGTGTCATGGCACCACGGATGTCTCTCGAAGTTTTCTGGGGCATCTGTCCAATTCTATCTTTTAACTCGTGATGGACGATACACTGAAAATTAAAGTAAATCCGATGATCACAGAAATCAATAAGACTCGCTAAGCAGATGTGTACCACTAGGTGTCTTTACGGGCGAAAATCCTTTTTGTTTTACTTCGCTAAAAAATTGTGCGCAAATGTGTTCCCTTTACCTTGTATAAAATATAAATAGTACTGGCTACATGTTTTTGTTCCATTCGTCTTGAGTGCATAAGTAGCATATTTAGTGATGGGATACTTTCATTTGAGAGGCAAGGGGTCGCACAAAACTTCTGACTTCAGTAGGGGGCGCCATGAAAAAAATGTCTGAAAACGCCTGCTGTAGAGAATAACCTAATCCACTTTGACATGTTAAATTGCTGGCACAATATAGTGGTGTTAACCTTGGTCTGATTTGGTTCCGCACGGTTAGGCCACGCATGACGCACCAATGCATGAAGAGTTGCCTACCAAACGGGGGCAAATATCGCATGCATAACGTCGGTAGATGAATGTCTCACCACATGTTCATTGGCAAAAAATAACCATCTTCGAACCCCCTTCATGACCTAGAAGTCAAATCATTTATTCTCAAGCAAATGTAAAATATTGATGGCTTGGGGCACAGACATTGCATGCCCAGAATTTCTAGTTTCAAGAAAATCAAACTTGAAAGTTTGTAAAGGTGCAGTTTCTTGTGGAGCGACAATATTTGCTTCCTGGAAAGTAGCATTAACCCTTTCTATGGTTATACAATCTTTGTACACTAAGTAGGTATAAATGACAGGTCTCCAAAAATGATATTAGCTCAAAAATTACTGTGGATGGACCGTGGATTACCGCTATGGCACATTTCTAATGAAATTGAGATATTAGTGTATTTCGACGCCCCATGGATGTATCTAGATGTTGGGTGTTTCTTTTAAAGATTCGGTTCAAGATGCCAGTGTAATTCAAAAATGAATATTCTTTTTCCCTATGTGTAGAATGCAATGTCTAAACCATTACTTGCCTTTTTTATCAAAACATACGCATAGTGGCATAGCATGTTATTCAGGAGCGGATTCAGCCGATCATTTGTGGGGGGGGGGCATCGTAGATTGTCAAATAATAAACATATTTTTTATTATATTGTATATTATTTAAGTACTGTAGATATATTATACAATATTGTTGTTTAAATAATTACATAATTCTAACATAAATAAAATATTTAAATCCACTTTGCCAAATAAAGGAAGGTAAACGAAACCTCACGGCCTTTTAAGGAGGGGGATGACCCCCATGCCCCTCCTCCTGGATCCGCCAGTGATGTTATTTCCCTGAGGCCTTCATATCGTTTTAATTGCCGAGGGCCCTAAGCAGGCCTAAGCGTCTGCCCTGGCCGGCGGTGCTGAAGTGGGCTCGCGCTGTCGCAGGCTGCTGGGAGAGCTCCGGGCGCGGCGCGGACTGCGAGCGCACGGCGTGCGTGGCCGACCGGCGGCCCATGCGCGCGCGCAACACGACGCGCTTCTGCTGCTGCCGCGGCGACCGCTGCAACGTGAACGTGAGCGACGCGGGCGGCGGCGCCTGGGGCGGCGGCGCCTGGGGCGGCGGCGGCGGCGCCGGAGGAGCGGGCGGCGCCGGCGGAGCGGGAGGCGGCGGCGCGGCGCGCGCGGGCGGCGGTGGCGGCGGCGGCGCGGGCGGCGGAGACGCGGCGGGCGACGCGGCCGGCGACGAGCGCGCGCGCGGACCCGGTGAGTGGGAATGGGATGGGATGTGTGGTGTGCGATGTGTGTTTTTTTTTGTGTATTCGAGGGAAAGAGAGAAAAAATGTGTTGAGGTGAGTCAGCCTGGGATCGGGTGGTGATGTCAGAGTCGATAATTGCTCGGAATATGTGCATATAGTAATATCGGTGTGTGTGTGTGTGTGTGTGTGTGTGTGTGCGTGCGTGTGCGCGCGTGTGTGTATGAATGAATGTGTGAACGTCATGTGTACGTGATGTACGCGAGTATAAGGAGGTGTCTGTGTACGCGTTAAGGATTCAAACTTTTTCAAGTGGTGTTTGGGTTAATGAGTTATATAAGTTTCAGTTTCGATCGGTACTCTGCATGCGTTTGTGAATGACGATGTTAATTATCCAATCGCTGGCCCCCTTAGATACTATTCACCTCTCTCTCACACACACCATTTACCCGCATGCTTCTTCGCGTTTATGTTCCAAACACGTGCTGTTCAGCTGCACCCGTTGTGTGTCGCGCCTTTCTGTTTCAAAGGCACGCATACTTCATTTTCTTCCTGCTTTTCTTCCCTAAGTATTTCTCTGTGGTAGACTTTGCCATCGTTTTCTTTTCTACCAGTCCACTCAATTTACAACTGTCCCTTTAAGATTTCTCAGGTACGATGACAAATATTCATGTTGCCCATCTACTTTCTCATCGTCCCGTGCGCCTTTTGAGCTTCCCTCATTATCTCTGCTATTGACGTTGTAGCCCTCGTCTCGTCTCGGCTTTTCTAAGAAGTTTCCAGGGGCGCCCTCTGTATCCAAGCGACCTTTGAGGAGCGCAATATTTTGTGAAAAAAGGAAATAGAGGAAAATGATGACCGCGGGTTTCGGTTGTGAAAGACCTCGAGGAATGAATGAGATTCGGATTTTGTGGGTAAATGAAGGTGGCTTCTATGGTTGCAACGACAAGCCAGACCCTCTAAGATGATTTGATGAACACGATCATGTAACAGCAGAGTTACGATATAGTCTCCTGTTACTTTCGGTACCATTTCTACACGGACGTCATCAGTTATTGTCTTTACTATTCGGAAGAATTTCTTATAATTGGTCAATTTCCTCTTTCTAGTCGCCACTCAGGGGAGTCTCGTATTCGAGAATGAGGGTGTACTGCAATTACAATTTGTCACTTGTTTTGAAATTAAAATTAAATGGATTTTTCGTCTAATATGTGAACCAACCCCCCCCTTGTTTTTTTTTGGGAGTTGAAACCAGCAGCGGCTTCTTTTGGTTAGGCAAAGTAGCAGTGCCATCCCTAGTGCTTTTTACACTACTTTGAATACATTTCGCACATAATTCAGTTTTTAATATCACTTAGCGCTATATAATGTTTATCGATTCATATTTCCGAGCTGTGTTGTAACTCGGCAGTTCAAGACCTGGTTCGTTTGATGTTTAGGTTCCAGTATTTAAGCTATTTCATTTGTGATTCCTTGTGCAGATCGAATTGTGTATATTAGATGATTTTTTTTATTCAGGTTAATTTTTCCTTTCTGACATTATATTCATTTCTTTTGTGAATAATAAACAATTTACATGTTTCTGGAGTGTTTCTAAAGCTTTGCATTGCCATTTTGTCCTAGAAAGGTATTTTTTTCAAACCAACTTTTGATTGCTTATTGCGGCTCAGCCATTGGAGACTATCCAAGTATTTTATTATATAAATATGCTTAAAATGGTCTTTACGATTTTATTTTCCAATCTTCGACGTTCCTTCCCGGAACCCTCTGTATACGTATTGTTGATGTATGTTTATTAAGGCTGTAATGAATGTATATATAATGTATGTTTTATGTGAAATTTTGAATGTTGTGTATGTTTATTATAATTGTGTTATACTTGGTAGTGCATGATTAAATGTGTATATGTAAATCTACCCATGGAAATATGGGTTAAACACTGTAAGTACCACCTATATCATTCAACTGTGTACTTTATATAAATATGTAGAAATTTGGGAATAGAAAAATCACCCCCCGATTCTGCCACCAAGTAATGATACTTAAATTAGCAGAATTAATAAATCTAATTATTTTTACATCCAACCAATTGTTTGGATGGATTTGTTTGAGTGTGTTTGTGAATTTGGCCCTGTGGGGGTGTCCGCAGCGCGCGACTTCCTGGAGCAGACGGACGCGCGAGTGGTTGGCGGGGTGTCGTGTGCCGTTGCGTGGTGGGCGGCTGCTGGCGGCGATGCTGGGCGTGGTGGCGCTCAAGTTTGGCGGCGTGGGCGGGCGCGCGGCGCCGCCGCCGCCGCAGGCCGAGCCCGACGCCGTGCGCGCTCATGGAGGGCCAGGGCCCGCGGCGCGGGCGGCGCCCTCGCCTCCGCCGTCCGACCGCCTTGCAGCTCACCGTGCCTCGTGGTTGAGTAATTTGCGAAGGACGGGTGGAAAGGGGCTTCTCGTCTTCTCGCGAGTTGGCCGCGCAGACGGACTAGCGGGCAAATACATTCATCTAGAGGGACAGGTTTGCACAACACATGCTCCTGGCGGACATTCTGCACTAGGAGCCGACCGTCTGCCCGCGAGTGCCGAAAGTGCAAGTATGGGGAGTAAACGGTTTGGCGGGGAGGGAGAAGGTCTGACGTAGCACACACGGGGCTCGTAAAAATAGAAAGCTTGGGCGTCTAATAATGATCCATGTTGCATTGTTATGTTCCCACTTGTTTAAATGGACAATGTCTAGTATTTCAAGTTAAAAGGGCCATTATTCACTGTTTACGTTCTATGAACTGCTGCGTATTCTCCTTTGTATCCATCACTGTATGTATTTTCCTTTTTAATTAAAAAAAATTAACATGCTCATTATGACTCTTTAGCAATATTTTAAAGCAGTAGCATTTTTAAAAACTTTATTATTTCTAACTAGCAAAAAATTACAATTTAAAAATTGATTGTTCGCAAGGAATGTTATAATCTCCAAATCATAGCAATGTGAGTATTATGAGAACAATCTCTAGCATCAAGATTGTCATAAAAGTAAAAATGTGGCAATTCCAAGTAGGGAAATGTTTAACAGCACATACATTTGTGGCCATTTTCCCCCATTATGATCAACGAACAAACCTGTTACAATATGTTACGGACAATAGCTTTCTCGCGCAGCTTTACATAACTTTCCATATATTACGTATATAAATCGTACGTATATGGGAAAGCAAAATATATGTTTTAGCTTTGGTAGAACCTTCTTATTCAATTGATCAGGGAGCGCAGACGAACGCGGACGAGCGCAGACGAACGCGGACGAGCGCAGACGAACGCGGACGAGCGCAGACGAGCGCAGACGAGCGCGGACGAACGGAAGACGTGCGCAGAGCAGCGCAGACGGTGGGCAGAGCAAGTGTAGAAGAACGGGAATAAAGTTCAATTGAACGCTTTCTTTCAGGTGATGACGTGCGTTATCAGTGTTCTTAACAATGGAAGGTCCGCGTCTCACCTGATTTTCCATGTTTTTAATTGTTTCAGTGCTGTTTAAACAGGGCGCATTATAAAAAAGAAATGATTTTTAATCTTGTAAATTGCCCAAAAAATGTGCCATTGTAAAAAAAACTCCTTTGATCGCCATTTTATGATTCACTGGCTTGTCTATTAATCTATCAATCGATAAAAAATCCCTTAAAGGAAATCAAAAATGCATTTTTTTCGACTTAATGATTATACCTTTAATTACGTATAAGCAGTTTAAGCATACACTTGCAGAAGAAAATATAAATTCTCCAAATTGAGAACTTGAACCACTTGTTCTTAATTCGCAAAAATGTTTGCCTTGCTGTAAAGAAGTGTGTACACCTTAAATGATTTCTGTTCGTAGGCCAAGGACGATATGGAAGTGTGTGGAAAGGATCTTATCAGGATCGTGATGTAGCTGTCAAAATTTTCCCGGCGCACCATCGCCAATACTATCTTAATGAACGTGACATTTATTGCCTTCCATTCATGGACTGCCCTGCACTTTTGTCGTATTATGGTAAGTACACAAAAACATGATTTACATTGAAATTTGTTATATTTTTACATTTGTATGATACTGAAAAGCTTTTTGTATTGTTTTAATTTTTTCCCGATATTTTTCTGTCCCATTGAAGGATGTGAAGAGCGACCTAGTGTAGAAGGCGGTCTGCAATACTTGCTTGTATTGTCTTATGCACCTAATGGGAGTTTGCAAGATTACCTTCGCTCTCATACGTTGGATTGTGCCACATTCTGTCGCATGGCACAAGGTGTGGCACGGGGATTGGCTCATCTCCACACAGATGTACGCAAAGGAGGTAGGTATCTAATCAGCTGAGAGTAATACATAAAAGTGTAGTGTAACGCGCAATACATCGACCAATTGCTCTATGAAGTATTTTTCCTCTTTATTCTGCGATTGGTTTTCTCGAATCGGTATTAATCTTATTTCTGGATGAAAAAGTATGGAAATTTCTTATTAGTATTGATGTTGTTCAACTGCGCAAATGTTAAATAATTGTGTCCATTATTAAAGGTTTTTATCTTGTCTACTCCATTGTTATTATAATATTTTTACCAAGGCCTAAGGCCTTGAATTTGTAAGTCTATGGGCTATGTTGGTTGCACGATGAGATATATTTTCAATTCTTTGATGGTTGATGTAAGGCAATTAATTGCCTTCCGTGTCAGGAATTCGTAGTGTTAACTCTCACTCCTTAAGCTAAGTCCAGCCAAGGAAGCAGCCAGCTTTGGCTGCAGTCGATTGCACCATCCGAGACGGCAGAAACCTAACTGTAAAGGAAATAACAAATTAGATTTGAACCCGTTGAAAATCGATCCGACTTTCGTAAAACCTGTCTAGCCTGGAATCTCTTCAAGAACGAACGAGTCTCTCAACGGAACGATTTTAAGCGGAAAAAAATTATTCCGCTTTTGACGGAAATCGTGACATGGACACGGAGTATTTTCGAACATAGGTCTGTAAAGTATGGATTTATGAGAGATGCTTAATAAATTGGTTAGTTACAGACGTTCTGCCACTGCGAAATACGACGCATTAAAATGCTTCTTTCATTATTTATATACCTTTATTAACATATGCTGCCTGCAGCAGCAAAAATGCTGATGAACAAAACCACACAAATGGTTTATTAAAAAGCAGCATGCACTCTGCTGAAGAACAAGGCACTCGTATGGCACAGTAATAATTAAAATTAAAGAATTTTAACAATAGTCTTCAGGAATACTGCAGTAACATATTAGAATATAAGGTGTACCCAAATGAAAATCAAACTACAGTGATATGGTAAGGAACTTTAATGTCATCATGCGAATTTCATTTGATTTGGAACAGTACACATATGAATAATCACCAATTACTTAGATACACTTATCTCAGCGCATAGGAAGTTAGTGGATGGCTTCCGGTAAAAATTCCTGCGTTGCTGTAGATCCACTGTTCCACGTTGGCTTACCCTCTTCGTCGGAGGACAATCTCGGACCTTTAAAAAATGTTTAAGGGGCCGAAGATTACAGAATTCGCATGGGGAGATATCGGGGCTATAAGGAGGGTGTTGCAGGACGTCCCAGCGAAACTTCGCAAGGAGCACGAGGGTCTTCTTGGCCACACCCCAGCTTTGTGTGAATGATGCGATGCACCGTTTCTTTGCTTATCGCCAGTTCTATAGCAATTTCACATGTGGTGATCCGACTATTCTTCCGTTTGAGCTCATCCACATCCGCAATCGTTGCACCGTCGATCACTACACGCGCCTGCCCCGGGCGTGGCAAGTCCTTGATGTCGCGTCCCGCCGCGCAACGCTCACACCATCGGAATACGGTACACCGTGCAAGACACCGATCGCCTTACACGTCGTGCATCCCGCGATATATTTGGAACGCATGCTGCTCTTCTGCGCGAAGAAATTGGATCATGGCTCTTTGTGCTGCTCTGGAGGCAAACAACAAGACCGAACTGAGGCAATCTCTGCGACGCGACGTCCTTCTCTTCGCCTGTGCAACAGCGAAAAGCATCGCGCCATCTCTGGGCTACCACGTTCACCCAAGGGGAGGTGATACAAAGCAGCCTATCTATCTATATCTATATATATATATCTATATCTATATATATCTATATCTATATATATAATATATATATATATATGTGGGATCTGAATTTTGACTAGCGCGGTGTTTGGCTACGACGGCGCCGCGTGGCGGGAGAAGCGGAAGCTTGGTGGCCATAGGAAAACAACGTTACGAATATTATTATGAGTCTCATGTATTTTGTTGAAAGGGTGTGCATTTTGTATCTTTGGCTAATACACGTTATTTAAGACAATTCGTGTTCTACCTTTTCTGGGTATCGTAAGCCTGCGATTCCTACATTTGGGGGCTCTGTTCGGGATTTACGGGCAAATTCTTGAAAAGATTGGCGCGGATTGTCGGAACGGGTGAGCCGCACAGAATCGCTTGTACACGGAACAAAGCAGTTGTATTGAACAAGAGGAAAGACGACCACGAGTTCAGTTTGTTCGTGCCAAGACGAGAAACGTCGACTGACAAAACAAAGAAGATGGCAGAAGGAAAAGAAACGTCGGTCGAGACATACGTTGATAAGAATGTCAAGATGGGACAAAGTAATGGGACTCCAAAGCGATTACTACAGACAATCACGGACGAAGAATATGTAATCGACATCAAGAAGATAGAGAAATTTACTGTTGATCAGTTGAAAGAAGAATTGAGAAAAATGAAGTTACCGACTGATGGTAAAAAGTTTCAGTTGGTTGAAAGGTTAAAAACAGCAGCAATCTTCATTAGAAGAACAAACAATTCCACAACCAAGGAGGACAATATCAAGAATTCAGAAGAAAGAGAAACAGACAACAGTGACGAAGATACAGAAAGTAATGTGAACAGTGACGAACACTACGAAGAATTTCTTTATGATCATATGTGCGACAGGACGAAAAAGGTGTCGAAAAATTGCGTCGGGTCGCGAACGAATAGCAAAGTGATCGATACGAAGGAAGTGCGGCGAACGACGTACGACAACTTGTCAGACGATGAATCAAACAGTGATCGACTAACGCGCAACACGCGTGACGCACACGGATCACGTAACAGACGCGACAGACGTGAACTTAACAGAGCCAAGCCGACGTTTACTATCTGTGATGTTGAGGACTGTCTTACAGAATTTTCAGGTGATGATGTAGCTCAAGTTGAAAATTGGCTATCAGAATTTGAAGATATCAGCGCATTATTAGAATGGGAAGACTTACAAAAGATAATCTACGCGAAACGTATGCTTAGAGGCTCAGCAAAGAAGTTTATGTCGACAAAAAAGTTATCAACATGGAAACATTTCAAGGAGGACTTGATGAAAGAATTTACTTCCAATCTTAGCAGCGCTACAGTACACAGACAATTGCGTGAACGTAAACGGTCAGATGATGAAACATATAAGCAATACTTGTATTCGATGATGGAAATAGCTAGTAAAAGAAAAATTGATGAGGAATCACTCTTCGAGTATATCATCGATGGAATACAAGACTATGAAAACAACAAAGCCATTTTGTACACTGCAAAAACTATCAAAGAGCTCAAGAAATGCCTAGAGGCCTACGAGAAGATGAAAGTGAAATCAAAAGAACAAATAGCAACTGCACAGAAAGAAGAAGGCAAGTACCGCAATGAGGGGACGAAAAATCGAACGAGTTCAACGAAAGAAGATCACACACAATGCTACAAGAATTTAAGTGACAAGCGACCAGCTCAGAAACGGTGTTTCAACTGCGGATCCAAGGAACATGAAAGGATCAACTGTACAAACTGGGATAAGGGGCCCAAATGTTTTAAGTGCAACGAGTATGGACACATCTCACCGAGGTGTACAAAAGAAATTAAGAGTGTGGGATGTATCCGCACCATGGACGACAAACTGTTATCGAAACGCATTTCAGCGGGAAATGAAGAAGAACAAGACAATAGTGGAACATTGGTTAACTGTATGCAGACTAAATTCCATGACGACCCGGAGGTACTCCAGTGCATAGATTCAAGGGAAATTGATGTACCTGCTGTCTGTGAAACAAAAGTTTGCCGATTATGTGAAGATTACCCACCGCCGAAGAACGTGAAATCCACAATCGAAACGAAGACTTCGAAAGGTAGAGAAAGAATTCATCCTGAAGAACCAGAAGAAAATCGGTGGTGCCATATCGAACAGTCGAGAGCAGCCCTTAATTACCAAACAGGCGACACGGTGGCGATCAAGAGGACGCAGTTCGACCCCGGTGGAGCCAAGATGATCAAGAGGACGCAGTTCGACCCCGGTGGAGCCAAGATTACATCAGCCGCCGACTACATGAAGCCGTACGTTTTCCCTTCAGGGACTGAAGGCTTTTGAGGATGGCCGAATGTGGGATCTGAATTTTGACTAGCGCGGTGTTTGGCTACGACGGCGCCGCGTGGCGGGAGAAGCAGAAGCTTGGTGGCCATAGGAAAACAACGTTACGAATATTATTATGAGTCTCATGTATTTTGTTGAAAGGGTGTGCATTTTGTATCTTTGGCTAATACACGTTATTTAAGACAATTCGTGTTCTACCTTTTCTGGGTATCGTAAGCCTGCGATTCCTACATATATATATATATATATATATATATATATATATATATATTCTGACACGCCCACCACCCACACAAGCGATAGGCGAGAGGGTGATCGAATGAATACTCGCTAAGAGAGCTTTTAATCTCAGGAAGCAGGATCTTTCGGGTGCGAGAAAGGTCTGAACCCACGACACATAAATCAAAGAGAAGATAGATAACAATGAGCATGTATTCAAGAAACACAAGAAACAAATACACAGTTACACATAAATCAATGAGAAAGCGACCTCTTCGGATCGCGTAAATATTTCACTAGTAACACCAACAATTTTAGAATGGTACAGTTTGTTTCGGCTGCCGTTTGAATAAATTAAACCAGATAAATTGTATGACTCGTTCTTGTCGTGCACGGGCTTACTGAAATCATTTGACTAGTCAGCTCTGCGGTACACACAATTACTAACCTCGGGCTACATGCATATTACCAGAGACACAAAAATTTCAGTCCAGAAACATGAAAATTTACCAGAAATATAAAATTTTAATCGAAATCATTTGCACTTAAGATATTTACAAGTAAATAGCTTGATTTTCCCACAATGGACAAATTACTTACACCAATTTTGCTGCAAGATTGTACAAGGCTTAACTTCTCACAAAAGCTTACATGAAATACTTAACAAAGCAAAATTTGCACCTATTACACTATCTCGGTTCTCTGTCTTCTCAATACTAGTTTCTGAAGTCTTTGACGCGCAACTACCACGCGAACTTATCTGTAGCAGCTTTCTTGCCTGCACAATTCTTCGCACGAACATGTTAATAGTTCCGTTACCTTAGCGCCGCTCCCCCGGCTCATCGTGGTGACCTTGCCGATTTCGCAGCCCCCGTGTCGCCGCGCCGCTGCCTCGTAACTGCGTTGCGCTTCGCTTGAACGACCAATTCCAGCCTCCTCGTCGTTCCCACACCCTTCGCTCGTGCGCTTCTTCACGCTCGCCACGCGTTCCGTTGAAGCCAAGCCCTTCTCACGTACGCAGCCTCGTCCTCTCACAGCTCCCTTCTTCTTCAGTCTTCTTCTCGTCCCCGGAACGAATTTACACGCCTCCCGTGCTTCAAGTCCTTGCACGTCGCAAAATTATCACTTTACGTAACTGAGTTGAGCGTCGCAACTGCTCTGAATATGCCTGCTGTGCTAATCTGACAAGTCTCCACCATTCAAATTTCATGCAGTGAGCGAATTTAATTATCCCTTCCACACAAATTTACTGTACTGTCCTCAACTCGTAAATTGCAACTCTCAGGAACAACTTTCTTTTCTTCACTTCAGTCGCTTTCTTCCCTAACAAGCTACGATTTACAGTACTATTTCGCTCACATCAAAAATACTTTTTACTCGCGAAGCTATCTTCGCTAACACCGCCGAATCAACAAACCTTTCGCTCGCACCACTGAACTAGTAGAGATACTATCCCTCACGCCGCCAGATTAACAGTGAGCTTGACCGATGCGAGCCACGATATTCATGTGGCGCGGTGGTCATTTCTCCTGTCGAAGGGTTGACCAGTGGAAAAATTTCTGTCCACCAAGTCACGCGACGTTCTTAGGACAATTGCGGAGAGATTGCGCAGTTTGCGACCACGGCTCTGCCGCGCGCTTCGCTCCTACACATAAGGTGACGAATTCGCGTGGGTGGTTGTAGTGATATGGGATGTATCCATATCGCTACAATGTGTGTGTGTGCGCGTGTGTGTGTTTCTTTTTACAAGGGTAGGTGGAAATCTTCAAAAGACACCATGTGGCCCGTATCACATGATAGTGTGAGATTTTTACTCACGAAAATCACCTCCCTTCTCCTCCATCCTCCCTGCGGAACCGCCGTTAGGCATTACATCACGGGGAGTGGATCAGAGTGGCTTTATTCACAAGCCACTTCTCTTCCCCAGACCGTAGGAAGGATCGAAGGAGGATCAGTCGACTTCCCTTCTTCCCCTTTCTATTACCCTGGGCTCAGCTATTATGGTTTGCGCATATGCGCTCACCGCAGCCAAGTTGATTTCTGAGGCGAGCATGCACCCGACCATTGTTTCGGGTGTCAGCGGGTCGATCCCGAGTATACTCATAACGAGCCGTCGCTGCAGATGGATTCGCGGGCACTGGAAGAACACATGCTCGGATTCTTCGACAGCAGGTTCACATAGTGGACAGAAGGGGGTATCCTCCAACTTGAACCTGTGGAGATATGCCAGAAAGTATCCATGTCCAGACAACAGCTGTGTCAGGCAGAAATCTACATTGTCGTGTTTACGGTTGATCCACGGTGCAATGGAGGTAATCATGGTACGTCCATCTTCCTTTAATGCACTTGTCCCAGCGATCCTGCCATTCAAGCAGTGTTGTCGAGCAGTCTGGGTTCTCCTCTTCTTTGTGATATCGCCTCCGTCTCTCCTGCGCCAAGATATCGACCGGAGGCATCCCCGCGATGACACACACTGCATCGTTTGACACAGTGCGGAATGCACAAGCTACCCGCAATGCTGATGACCTGTACATTGACGCCATCACTCGGACGTAGCTATTTGTTGACGTGGAGTTGGCCCATACTGGGGCTCCATAGAGCAAGACGGACATGACAACCAAGGCCAGAAGCTTCCGTTTCTCCTGACAGGGCCCTGTGTTGGGCATTAGCCTCGACAGTGCCGCATTAACTACCGCCGCTTGTGCTCAGCTAACTGCAGCCCTGAGGACTTCAACCACCGACTAACAATAGCAATCGCTTCGTTGCAAATGTACATAATTTCCTCAGTATATTTCGGAACGGTGACGATAGCAATGTCGTCCGCAAAACCAATGATATTGGTGCCTTCTGGGAGGGGAAGCCGAAGGACCTCGTCATACATCATATTCCACAATAGTGGGCCCAATACCGACCCTTGTCGGACACCGGCGGTGACATTGTGTACCCTCGGCCCATTATCTGTATAGTAGATCAGGGCTCGATTACTGAGATACTCAGCCACAATCTTCAAGTACGTTGGCACCTTAAATCGGCGGAGAGCTTGGTGAATATTACTCCACCTGGCAGAGTTGAATGCATTCATAATGCCCAACGTAACAACACAGTATTGTTTTGGGCCTCCCTTCCATCTACTTCCTCCAATTGCTTGTCGGGCAGTGTTAATGACTAGCAGGACGGCGTCAACTGTCGAGCGGGCTCTGCAGAAATCATACTGATTTTCCGAAAGGCCTCCTCCTTCCTCTACAGCTTTCTCCAGTCTGGTACTAATAATTCTCTCCAGAACCTTGCCAGCAGTGTCATGCATACAAAGTGGCCGGTAAGACGATGGATCTTCAGGGGATTTATTCCCCTTAGGGACGAGCACCAGACGCCGTTTCTTCCATCTTTCTGGATACACCCCTTCTCTCAAGCAAGAACAATAGAGGTCCACGAAGATGTCGGTGTGGACGAGTATCGCAGTCTTCAGGGCAATATTGGGAATGTTGTCAGGTCCGGGAGCCTTTGTATTGCCGATTCTGTTGATTGCAAGCAGAATTTCTTCTTGCGTAGCTGGAGGAATTATTTCTAGCTCATGTACCACTGTATTAATTGGTTCACCAGGGTGGGTCGGGAATAGGGCTGTCACAATTCTGAGCAATATATTGGGGCAAGTTGGAGAACGTAGGTGCCACTGTCTTAACCTATTCATGACCGTCTTGTATGGCCTACCCCATGGGTCCTTTTCCACCTCGTCACACAGGTTTTTGGCGCATAAGCATTTGCTCTTGCGTATTTCTATCTTCAACTGGCTTCGAGCGAGTTTGTATTGCTCTTGCAATTGAAGAAAGTTGTCTCTGCCACGAGCTCTCTGGTACTGTCTTCTGGCTCGAAGGCACTTCCGGCGTAATTGGGCTATTTCCTCATTCCACCAGTAAACTGGTGAGCGTCGAATGATTGCGCCCCGTCTAGGCATTGCCGCATCACAGGCTTTGGTTACCCATTTCATAACCTGCCCAGCTTTGTCATCTGCGGTACCTGTTGGTACTATCGTCTCCAAACATAGTCGGAAAACTTCTTCGTCAAACCTTTTTGCTTTCCAACCACCTGGTTGATATTTCGGTGCAAAATTATCCTTCCGTTGATTTTTCACCTCGTACAAAAGTGCCTGGTGGTCACTATGGGTATAGTGCTCACTAACTCTCCAGGACACTCCCATTCTCAATAGATTATCTGACATGAACGTCAGATCCACAACAGTTCCCACGCCCTCTCTGCGGAAGGTGTCTGTGTCTCCTGTGTTCGCGAGCTGTATATTCAAAAGGGAGAGGGATGCCAGAACCGCTCGACCTCGCCCATTAGTGGACGAACTACCCCACTCGACCGTCCAGGCGTTGAAGTCTCCCGGTATCACCAACGGGCTTCGTCCTCTTGCGTCATGCACTAAGCGGTCGAGGAACTGCTCAAACTCGTCCATTGTTACATTTGGTGAGGCATAACTGCTATAGATGTAGACACCGTTGATTTTTATCCAGACAAATCCAGCTCCGGGTCGCGTCATTACTTGCTGGAATGTGTGTTTTCCACAGGCCCAGATTGCCGCCTTGTTGTGAAGGTCAGATACCCACGCTGTATCATCACGATTTCTATGCTGTTCGCATATTATTGCTAAATCAGCCTCCCATTCCCTTACCGACTCTGCCAGGATATCCTGGGCGACTGCACAATGGTTGAAATTACGTTGTATAATTCTCATTTTCAATCGGTTATTACTTTCAGCGCTTTTTGATACGATGTACACCTGCTGCACCCAGTAGCATGTCTGCCGTGCTTCCCGTTTTCTTCACAAAGCAAGCACTTTGCGTCATTTGTACATGCCTTCGCAAGGTGATCCTCACCACCACAAATTCATGCACAACTTGGACCGGTCATGTGAGCTTTTGCATGTTTTTCTGAGGTGTCCAAAATCCAAACATCTGTAACACCTCAGGGGTACCTTCTCACGCAGAGCGCAGTACACCCATCCTATTTTTACTTTACGGATGTCCAACAGCTTGTTAGCCACCGTAACAGGAAGGCTGACTATTGCTACCTGCATTCCACCGTAGGCTGGTCTTAGAGATTTGACCACAGTAGCTGGGAGATCATTGGCTTCGGGAAGATTGTCCACCAGAGCCCCATGCACTTCCTCTTTAGTTGTGACCTCATCCACGTCTTTCACCTCAATGGTCACGGTGTGAGTGAGCGCCCTCAACCAAACCCTCGAACCAAACACCCTCCTTACAGAGGACTGAAAATCTGTTGTTTGGCCTCCGGCAGACCGCTTCAGTTGCAGGAGATCACCGCCAGCTGTCTTCCGGATGTGCGTGACATTTTCACCCAGCTCCTTAAGCTCAGGGTCAGCTTTCATTTTTTTAAGGATGTCCGCGTACGTCAGCGCGTCGTCCTTCTTGATCATCAGGGCATCTGGTCTGGGTGGCCTTTTCCGCGATTTAGAACGCTTGCGTTTTCTCTTACGAGTGACCACCTGTCACTCGGGCTCTTCACGTGCCACATCGTGCCCTTCTCGTGGCATTTCCGGAGAGGGTGTTTTTGCCCGGATTTTATCTGCGTTTTCCGCGGTCTCCTTTCTTACCTTAGGCACCTGGGAGTTCCGGTTTCGCGAAGGATCATTTCTCGTTTTGAGTATTATATTTTTATATCGTTTTGAGTGTTATATGTAAACGATATGCCCTCGTCTATTAAAAATGGAAGAACGGTTCTGTTTGCTGATGACACGAATGTTCTTTGCAAAGAAGAAGCAGTAAATAGTACAATTTCTGAAGTTTCAAATTGGTTATAACAAATTAATAACAAATTAATTGTTAACAAAAGAAAAACTGTTTCAATGCATTTTTGCATCTCAAATCGGAAATCGCATGTTCCATTGAAAATGAACAATATGCAATTAGCTGATGTTGAGGCAACAACATGTTTAGGTCTTTCAATTCAATCAAACCTCAAATGGAATGTACATATAACAGAATTAAACACTAAATTAAGTTCATTATGCTACCCATTCAGAATTCTTTCAAATTCTGTCAGCCTTCATGCAGCTCGTTGCGTTTATTTTGCAAATGTATATTCCCGCCTGCGATATGGCATAATATTCTGGGGAAGCTCATCCTGTAGTATTCAGACCTTCAGATTGCAAAAGAAAATTATTCGAATAATGAAAAAATGCCTTCCACGTGATTCCTGCAAGCCTCTTTTCATTGAGCTGGGAATCTTACCATTGCCTTGCCTATTTATTTACGAATCTGTAATATTTGTCACAAATGACCTACTTAACGGAGGGAACATATTTTCATGCATTATTGATATTTATAATTACAACACACACCGTAGAAATCACGTGCATCAAGTGTCAGTATCAACAGCTCAGTACAAGAAATCAACATACAATACATGTACGTTACTTTACAACGCATTGCCAGATGACATAAAACAATTAAAGTCGGTACACAAATTTAAGTTAAAAGTAAAATCTTTTCTGCTGCAAAACTGTTTCTATACAATTAGAGACTATACTGATCGTGAAATAGAAAAATAATGTTTAATGTAACAAAACAAAGATATATAATGAATTAGTTTACGTTTGCATTGTATACGTTTTCAAAAAATATTTAATACGCCTGTAACAAGTAATGTACTTCAGCTTCCGGGCCAATGACCCCCATCTCGATCAGGTTTTTGTTCAGTTTCCCTGATCCATTGAGCAAATGCTGAGATGGCCCCTTGTTTTGCTTCTGAACGTAAATGTAACTTCACTGTGCGCACGTTTTGTTGAGCACTCCTTTTGCTTGTAGTTCATTTACAGTTGAAATTGATTTTCTATAACTCAGGAAAAAACATTTTTCAAATATTTTGATTTTTCTAAAATTATTTTCTAAATTCATTTTTTCGTTTTTCGTTTTTTTTTAAATTATGGCCCTCAAGAAAATGTGCGGAGATAAATTTCTTTCCCCACGCGTCATATACAGTTTTTACTGTTTTTTGACAAATAAATAAATAAATAAATAAATAAATCGAGTACTCCCGCAGCCACCTTCTCAGGGGACGTCTGAGTGCACTCTTCTTTCGCAGCAACTTTTGCGCACTGAGGATCTAGGCTGGATGATCCTTTTTGCAGTGCTACCACCTCGTTAAAGTGCGTCTGGATCGAATACTCCAATCTCTTGATCTCACCATGAACATTATGGCGAGGCTTAACAAAGTTGAGAAGCTCGGTTATTTTCTTCTCAAGGCTACACAATGCCTGTTTCTTCGCAAGATCATAACTTGTAGCAACAGATACTACTTGTAGCAACAGATACTGCAGCCAAGGGGTCCACTACTGAAGTACTGCGGTCACTGGTTGACGACGCCTGGGAGCCCACTTTCTCACTCCCAACAATTTTGATTAAATTTTGTTGCTAGATAGTCTAAAGGACGTTTAAGAGAATGGCACAGGTCTCGTGTTGGTTGAGCTTGAAAAAAAAAATCAAAAGTTTTTCGGCGTCTTCCTACAACTACATTTATGAAGATATAATTTTTTTCTTAATGAAATATGTTCATCAAAAACAGATCTACAAAGTAACTCGTGTTAAATTTTACGAAAGTTTGAGGGTTTTTTTTTTTTTGAGTAATTTGGTGATAAAAATAATCGTCCGTTCCTAATTTACTGCGCTCCCTGAACATAAAATGAAAACTGATGCTAAGCAGTTGGATGCTGCGTAAGTTAGAATTTGTATATTATTTCATATTTCTTTGTTAGTTTCTTCTTGGAGGTTTTGTCAAAAGTTTTAAAATTAATCTTTTGGATATTATTTAAAACCTTTTTTAAATTGCATCCTTTAATTGAGTTAAATGTGGCATCTCCCCCGCTCTCCCTTCGTCTCTCTCATTCACATTTAGTTGCAGTCTCTGAGCAGATGAGGTAATATCGAGAAGCGCCGGACCAGCAAAAATGTTCAAGCAGATCTCATTCTGTAGATTATGGTGTGAGAAACGATTCTTTGAGGCTTTCGGCCTTATAATTGTATTTTTTAATGCCCTAGAAAGCTTCGTTTAATGCGAAATTTGAACTGCGCATGCGTAGAAGATCGAGTGCTTTCGATTGCTTTAACGTTCGAAGTGCATAAACCCCCTAATACATCGATGTGTAAAACATCGATATTTTGAAAACTTCGGCATCGATTTCACATCTCTACACTTCAGTGAAAAGAGTATCACTTCAAGATCACGAACTGAACTAGTGGTGCTACAGAGTGGCTCTGACTCTCCCGTATTAGTTTTCTGTTTCGATTGGTCTCGGCTAGCTATTCGGACTTGCCAATACTCTTGACAACTGCCATCTATCGCCGCCCAAACTACATTTTTTGACACTTATTAATTTTTCGGTTTCCTAAGAGTAGAACAAAGCTATTATTGTAAAAATATAAAAAACAGTTAAACCTTGTCCTAAATGGCAATTTTCTTTGAAAAAATTGGAGTCGTTTTAAGAAAATGGCGATTAAGAGCTACTAAAAATGCAAAATTAGGAGCTCTTTCCCACAGACAATTTTTGAGTTTTCGAAACGCTTCATTTAAAGTTATTTGAAGCACTTACACTCACATATACAACAGTGTTTACAAATTCGTTGGTAATGTGTATATTAAAGGTGTGAGAGATCTTAAAAAAAAATTACATTTATGTAATTTTTGAAAAAACAAAAAAAAACTCAAAATAAACTTCGTCATATTAAAGAGTGTAATTAGCACTATACGTTACAAAAGTTTCAAGAAAAAATTTGCAGCCAAATATGAGAAAATGGCGTTTGAGCGTTTCTGAAAATGCGGAATTTTGAGCTACTTTTCACAGAAAACGGTGTGTTTTCGAGAAACTTTACTTGACATTATTTAAAGCACATGTACTCGTAAATATAATAATGTGAAAAAATCGCCGCTAATGTAAATATTAACGACGTGAGAGACAACTCAAAAAAATTACACTTTTGCAATTTTTGAAAAAACAAAAGAATAGAGCGAAATGGAGTTTTATGTCATCTCATAGGGTAAATTGGAGCCGTTTTTTGAGAAAATTTTGAAAATGTCCGGGGGGCGTTATGTAAAGTACCCCCAAATTTTACAGAATCTTTTTCAAAATCTCAAAGCTTCAACTAGAACCAGATCGACCGGGGAATATTCATTTTGGAAGAAATCGTACGTATGGTTTAGGCGCTAGCAGTATTTACAGACTGACGGACAGACGGACGTTTTCTTTTCAATTGGTTTTTCGGTATCCAGGACCCACAAAAGAAGTGTTCTGGCTACACCACGTGTTGGGGGATTTATTTTTTCTTAATTTAGCAACTGGTTTTATCCGCTTTTTCGTTATCAGCGCCCGGCAACGAATTTTTTTCTGGCGAAAATTGGCAATTTTTTCGTGGGATTCAATGAATGTGTCACCCTCGTCTGACAGCTCGTGACACTTGCACGGCTAGATTGCACGCTGTTGCGATGAACATTCAAGTCACAATGCGGTAACGACTGCATCAAGAATTGAATCTCGCGGTTGGATAACAGTACTCCCCTCTCCTCCTAACTCAGGGTCTGTTAAATGTCAAGAAATTTAAATTGGAGAATATACTCCGATTTAAACGTAGGGCGAATTGACGTCTCTCTCCTTCGACGCGGTTATCCAATCGGGAGCTTCGTTACGACTATATTTTTGAAATTAAATCTCTGGAATGTCGAACCGCGTCCCAGCTGATCAAACGTCAATTCGCCGTATGTTTTAAATCAGATAGCTTGGCAGAATCGTGCTTAGCAAAGTTAACAAATACCTGCAATCTGAGTGATTCAGAGCAGGTCACATGACGTACCGAAGGAAGGAACTGTCAGAGAACTTGTCAGAGGAGTTGTCACTGTTGCGTGGAATCTTGAAAGGTCGTGAAGTGTTGGATACCGTGTACGAATACAGATTTTTGGCAAGATGAGCAACAAGACACGTAAAGTTGATAAAAGATCACTACTATATTTGCGAAGAAAACAGAAAATACTAATTGGATTCTTATTAAAATACTGGTGGTATTCAGATAGACATGATACTTGGGTCGTGAGATATACTAAAATACACCCGAAAGATGTATCAAGATACATGTTGGGACTTAGGAAACCCAAGACAAAAAAATCATTGTCTAAGAGAACACTCCACCAAAAGCAAGAACTGCAAAATTTGGACGCTGAACGTTTGCAAGAACGGGAAGAAGACGAAGTGCTATTAATTGAAACGGCATCGCCCCTGTGTTTTCGGATTAGAAACAAGAGGTCAATGGAAGAAAGTGTCCTTCCAGCTGATGAAGTGCACATTCGATGCCCCCAAAGTCTCATAAAATATTATGAACGAAAACTGGTGTTTACCAATGAATAGAATACACTTTAAATGTTTCATATTTCTATTATTGTACACTGTGTTTGCAATGGAATGTAAATTCAAGATTGCTATTATTGTGATTGTGTAGGCATACATATTGTTGAATATTATTTCATTACATGTGGTGCTTGTTTGGTAATGAGTTAAGTTTTATAGATAGAATGTTATGGAGATATAATTTTGGTGAGCTATTCAGTTAATATCAGTTCCTTCAAGTACTAATAATGTTCTATTATTCATTTCATGTGCTGATTGATATTTTCCTATTTTTTAATTATTCTTGAATAAGATTAAGACTTCAAATGTAGTTATGTGGAATGAAATTGTGATGGTGAGTTAGAAATTGTAAGATGATAGCAGGTTGATGCGTGTCAGTAACGTACATTTTGTTGTAATGGTTATTGTGAGATTGAAACATTGTGGCATCTTTCCATGGAGAGGTCCAGCCTGTAAATCTTGTATCCACTATCACAAGATTTATTTTATTCTGTGGGCACAAAGTAAATTAAAAAATAAGACAAAACAACGTTTGGAGGAAGGATGACAACTTCTAAGAACATAGGCAACAATTTTCATAAAACATTCATATTAGAAACAAGAGGAAAGGCTCTTTCCAGCTGAAGACCCAAGATTGTCCTCAAGTCTTATGAAATCTTATCAACAAGGACTGTCCATTTAAAAAAACAACTAAAAGTTTCACACCTCTTTTATGTTGTTTTTTAATTAGTACATGTTTTAGTGATGTGAGATTTTGAATGATGAAAGTTCAGTTGTGAAGATGTGATTTGCTTAGGTATTGAGTTAGATTTTCTTCTGTTATTTTCATGATAAGAAATTATTCTGATATTGTTTATGAAAGCTCATGAGAAAGCAAATTGATGTTATTCTATACTTACAAGATTTGCATTGCAACTATTTGTATATTTTTAATTTAAAAAATTAATTTGAATCAATTTTTGAATTTAAAAAAATCCCAACTATTAACCGTACGTAGTCACTCTGGGATGTGATGCACTCCTGCAACACATTTTTTTATAGAACAGGTAATTCTGTTGGAAAAGACAACAACAAATATTTACTATCTGTAAATTCAATTGTCTCTGCTCCCGTATTGTTGCTTCTATTTATAAGTTCACTTCCATCCTAATTGTTCCTGTGGGTGCGTGAGAATTGAGATATGGTATACTGCACTTCAGTATTCCTTTTGTGGGTACAATTAATTTCCTATGTCATGCATTTTTTCAGTCATTTTACTTAAAGTTGTGTAAATTTGTGATATTTTGTTTTTACCTGCACAAGAATGGCTGGAAATAGTCGTGAGCCAGAAATTTGTTGTAAGATCCAGCATCTAGTGACAGTGGAGATCTATTATGAATGCTTGGAATAAAACTTGGGAAATTACAAAAACTAGGAAAATGTTCTTGATCAAATAGAAAAATAATAGCTCTAATAAAAGGAAAAGGATATTATACAAGGTTTACAATGTTTTACATATACTACAAAATTTGTAAATGTAATTAATTTTTTTTTATTTGAAATAATAATTTTTGAGACATATTGTTCAGTACTGTAATGAGTTTTTTTTTTTTTTTTTTTTTTTTTTTTTTTTTTTTTTTTTTTTTTTTTTTTTTTTTTTTTTTCCCTCACGACACCATATCTCATGTCTTGTACTATACTTCATTCAATTGTGAATTAATGAAGCAATGAATATTTTTGGCAACAATTGATAACCCAAAACATTTCTTTTTGTGTAATAGTAACCATCGTTCATTGTTAGCTCAAAGAATCAATGGGAACTGGTCCTTCAAGTTTTTTTCAGTGTACAAATAAATAATTTGATATAATAATTTTCAAATACAAATAAAAATAACACAGATAAATAATAACACCAAAAACACTGTACTTTTCTCTTAGAATCAAAATTATCTATATATGTTACATTGTTTTAAACAAAGATAGGTCATTTTTAATAGAATTATGTGACATGACTAATAAATGAACATTGAAATTTAATGAAAAAGAAATCTTAAAACAAATTATAGCTTCAATATGCTCATAACATTATGAAATATGTTAGTAACTACAAATGTCATACAGAAGAATTAAAAGCAAGATTTGGGAGAAATGTTATGCTTTAAATGACATTTGGTGCCAATGACCTGTAATTGTTTTTTTAAGAAATAAATGTTTCTTTGTATTTATGGGATTATCATGCATTTTTAGCCATTACGAAACTCATAAACTCCATTTGTCCTTTTATCAGTATTAAATAGTGTAATCAACTTGAAGATCCATTTTAAAATCACAGAATGGTAGGAAATGGTGTGGAGTTGATGACATTTGCATCATAGAAATATATTTGAGGTGTTGGTTCTTTGTCATACATGTTTATTTTTGCATAAAGCTTTTTCGGTTGTATTGCGGTCATCTTCAGTGCTACAAAAAAATAATAACAATATTTCTAAATTACGAATAAAATAAAATGTATTAAAGAATATTATTAGGAAAAAGATTAGAATTGAAGAAAAGTAGAAAAATATTAATATAAAATGTGAAAATGGAAACAATTTTGAATCAAGAGTACCTGAGAAAACAAATGAACTATTCTAAAGCGAGGTAAAATAAAATGAAAAATAGTCTAAACACATAAATAAATAAATAAATTTAGATGAGCAAACTGACATACCGCTTCTGAGGCAGCTTTTGGCCTCGTTCAGACAAGACAGCGAAGGGCAAGGGAATTGCTATTTATATGCTATTTAAAAGAAGGCTTTCAATGGAGAGGGGGAGAATGCAGGGTTTTTCTAAGAAATGGCCATTACGGAAAGGCTCTGGTGAATTGCAGAAAAGAGGCAGGTGGAGGGGTTAACGTGCGTGGAAATGGCTAGCTTCAGCAGGTGTGAGAGAGAAGGAATTTGTTCATTCAAAATGGTTAGCTGCGAATTGTTTAGTAAAATATTGATGTATATGGCTTCTAATTTAAGTCTGAGTACATCTGTTTTCAATTTTCAAAATTTTGACATCACTGTTTGCATTAAAAGAGATGGTTGGCAAAGTGTGATTGTGTTGTTTTGTGTGCGAGAGCTTGTACATGTTCTTTGATTCTTTATTTAAAGGATCTTCTGGTTTGGCCAATAAACTGTGCATTTCAGCTGCCACAGAAAATGGAGTTTACCCCACATGATAGAGGCCTAGGGATAGGATCTTTGTCGTGGGAAAGTGTAGTATGGAGATTGTTTGATGTGCTGAATGTTACGTATAAATTGAAATGACAGAGTTTTTAGGTAATTTTCAGTGACAGTGCTCCAAGGAAGGGGATGGTATATCTGGTGTATGTGTATGGGAGTGAGGGAAGTTAAGTTTTTGTGTTGAGAGAGGTAGTTTTCTTATTGATAAGATTGTCAATGAGAGAACTGTTATATCCATTGTTGGTAGCTATTTGTTTATGTTATGGATTTCTTTTCTTAAGTTCTGATGGGAAAGAGGAATTGAGAATAATCTGTGAACCATACAATGGAATGCTGTGTTCTTGTGAGAGGGTGGATGTTGTGAAGTGTTATGAATGACTGTGTCAGTGTGTGTCGGTTTTCTGTCTGTGTCAGAAACATGTCTGTCATTCAGTAAAGTGATGGACAGGTCTAGAAAGTTAAGGGTTCTGTTCTCATTTTCTTTTTCTACAGTGAATTGTATATTGGAGTGTATAGAATTAAGAAAGTGAGTAAATTTTTTCAATTGTCTGCAAGTGCCGGTCCAAAGTACTATGATGTCATCAATGTGTCTATACCAATAGATCACATTTTTTAGTTGAGGGTGTCCAGAATTAAAAATTTGTTTCGCAATGTTGTCCATAAAATGTCTGCTAGTAGTGGAGAAAGTGGGGAACCCATAGGTAGACCAGAAGTTTGAGTGAAGAATGTATTGTCAAATGTAAAGTAATTAATGTCTTAACATGGACATATTAGGTTGTACAGTTTGTTATAGGTATTGGTCTCAAAGAGTTGTCAAGGATGTCTCGTAAAATATTTTTGCATTCTGTGGTCGGAATGCTTAGCAAAAGGTTCTTCACGTTAAAGGAAATAAGTTTACCATTAGGTGGCACAACTACATCTTTGATTTTGTCTACTAGGTCGATTCTATTGGTGATATTGTGAGAGGGTAAGAATTTGATATGTGTGAAGAAATCTTAGTTGAGTTTCCATGCGAGTGTATGTGTAATGGTATTGGTGTATGAAACGACAGGTCTTAAGGGGATAGAAGGTGGTGAATTTTTGGAAGGCCATATAGTCAAGGTGGAAGTGGATTGGAGGGGACGATTCTGTTAGGGCTGGGAAAAAGAGCTTTAGACTCTGTAAGTTCTTTTTTGATGTTGCACAGGTGTTTGTTCATGGTATCTTTGTTAATATATAGGATGTTACTATTGATAAAGTTGAACATGTTTTGGTAATAATCTAATTTGTCCAGAATTACTATAGAATTCCTTTTGTCAGCTTTAGAGATGAGTAAATTATTGTTATGTACTTTCTGTTTTAGGCTTTCTTTACTGGATGTCTCTTACTGTGTGTTCATGTGTGAGTAATGAGTGTGTTTTAATTCCTGTTTGATGGTGTGTGTTATATTGTGTTTTATTTCATCAGAATTGGGGTTATAGCTAATGATATTATCTGTCTGTACACACAGAGTTTTAATTTCAGAGTGAATTGGTAGGTGTGAAATAGAATATTTTAGGCCTTTGTTGAGGTGGGAAGTTTCTTTATTGGATAGTACACAAGAAGAAAGATTGATGACATGGGGATGGAATTCTTGAGTGTACATGGTATCAGACAAGCTATGGCCTGGGGGATGTGATGTAGTGTTGAGAGTGCGAAGGCATGTCAGTTTGCTCACCTGAATTTGTTTTCGGTGGCTGCAGATCTTGAAGACTCTTCTCCTTATGGTATCCTGTAGCATGTCCCCTTCTGTAGGATGTAGGGATGATGTAATCTTTCTTTGGATCCATCTTTTCACAGTTCTTGTAATGTGTGCTTTGGGTGCAGTGATTCTAAATATCTTCTGTTGTTCAGTTCAACAAGTTGAAGGTGTTGTGTTAATCAAGTGTTTATGATGTCTGGCAGCAAATTCAAAATGCTAACTCTTGGTGAGAAAATTAGACTGGTTGAAGAACACAAACAAAACAACACTTTTGTCAAGGTTTTTTACAAAGAAATTTGAAGTTGGGAAAAATCAAGTGTATGACCTCTTAAAAACAATGGCAAAAATCAAGAATGATTGGTTAGAAGAATTTTTTTATAGGTGGTTGCCGTAATACTCACCACTACGTAGGCAAAGAGCCGAAGTCTGAATCATCAAGTGAATTCATCTGTTTCTATAAACATTGAAAAAAAGAATTGAATTTACTATTATTATAATGAATTATTGAAGAAAATAACATTTTGTTTACTTTTTATGGAGTTTTTTGTTTCAGTAGACTTCGTGTTGCATTTCTGTATGTCATTTTCTTTGTCTCTCCTGTGTCATCTTTGTTTCTTTGAAATGTAGTTTTTGGGTGAGAAACTATCCATACAACCTATTCCATCTGTGGATGATTGCATTTTCTGAACTGACGATAATTGTACTGTGCAATAATTTTGGAATTGTCACATTTTTCACCAATGTTTACTGTCTTTATGTTTGTAAGATAACTGAATAAAAATTAATTTTTTTAAAATTAATTATTTATAATTTTCCAGATAAAGTGAAGCCATGCGTCAGTCATCGTGATCTCAATACCAGAAATATTTTGGTGACTGCTGACCTTGGCACAGTTCTATGTGATTTAGGTTTTGCTATGAAACTTCAAGGTTCTAAATATTTCTGTAATGGTGAACACAACATGCAGAAACAAAGTCCATTAATGATGTAAGTTATATTCAACAACACAATGTAAGTTATATGCTGCTATACATTGAATTTTAAAATACTATTAGTTTTATAGTTCAAAATTTTCAATAGATTGTTCTCATTATTTCAAGTGATAAAAATTAATTCTGCCTTGAGTTATACATTACATATTTGTAGTTTAGCCAGTATCTTTTACATGTATTAAAATTATTAGTAGTGTGCTACTTGAATAACAATTTCTTATTGGTATTCCAGGTTGGAACATTACGTTACATGGCACCAGAAGTTCTTGAAGGAGCTGTGAATCTCAGAGACTGTGAAAGCTCATTAAAGCAGATAGATGTGTATGCCCTAGGTCTAGTGCTTTGGGAACTAGCTACACGCTGTTCAGACCTTTATCAGTCAAATGCAGAAGTACCTCCATATCGCTTACCCTTTGAAGCTGAAGTTGGTAAGTTAGCTTGTATGCTTTTTATTTAGCATGAATAACCTCTTTAGAGAACCTTATATTATATTCCAAACTGTTCTGCTAATAGGAGACACATTTCTGAAACTTAATAATGTATCATGAACATTCACTGAAATTATGATAATTGATGCACTTAGCCTTCCTTAGCATTTAACTCTGCAGCTACATTGAGTGCTCAATTCTTGATGTTCTGACAGTGGAAGTTTGGTTTGACTGCCTGACCTTCTCATTCAACATAGCTTGCTGCTTCTTTTTCGAATCCATGATGACTTGGTGTTAGAGCCAAGTCAGATCACCTAGTTAGACCAGTCAGTAGTCAGATCAGTCAACATCTAATCAGTCAGACCTAACATCCAGGTGGATCTGGATTGAGTAGTTTCAATTGTTTGCAACATACACCCAATCTGTACTTTTCTGCTTGTGCATTGTTTGTAATCTTAATCAGAGTTGGTTATCTAACGTTGCATGAGGTACAAGTCCTTTACAAGGTTAGACACTTTTATTCCCATCATAACTAACCTACACTAGATGTCTAGAACGTATGATTCTGAATTAAAAAAAAAGAGGAAATTAATGTTAATTAATTTGATGTTTTTCTTAATTATTAGTCATTAATGACTTCTAAGATTTTTTATTGGATTGTTCTTTTAATTATTACAAATATGCATATTGTCATACTGATCATAAAAAGGATTATATTTTTACTTAATTGCTCCTACGAAGAGAAGTGATTGCTGGAAGAGGTGCAAGGGTTATGAGAAAGCAATACGTTTGGCAATGACTTGAAAAATTGATTTTCCTAAGAATGTTAAAATTTAACCTCGTGACGTAGTGTACAAAAATCTGATGATCTGTACAAAAATTTTACATGCCATACTTTATTTATTTGCTGTTTTACTGAATGACATTATACACTGAAGTCGCTGCACAATTTCAAATGCCGAAACAAAAGTCTTTCAGTTGCTTAAATAATTTTATAAAATTAGTTTTCAAATTGCGAGCCAATAACCAAAATAATATTTTTTTTTATAATAATGATATTGACGTATCAGTAATTTTATGTTATATAATTTTAAAAATCTATACATGCCTAAAAAAAAAACAACAACAAAAAAACAACATTGTAAGGTTCTTCTGAGATGTTCACCATGCCTATCTAGATTTTCATCCAATTTCCATTGATCTGTTGTGCAAATGCTAAGATTGCATTGAAAGCTGCAAAAGCCAATGATGGTGGAACAAATGAAAAAAATATGCTCATAAATCTATTTTTTCAATTGAAGGACACCATCCAACTTTTGAGCAAATGCAGGGCCTGGTGACAAGGCATAAAGCTCGCCCCCTATTCCCTGAGACGTGGTGGGATTGGGCAGGTGTGCGTCTTCTCAGAGAGACTGTAGAGGATTGTTGGGACCAAGACGCAGAGGCTCGTCTAACTGCATTGTGTGTGCAGGAACGCCTCTCAGAGCTTCCTGGTCTTTGGGAACGGCAGCGTGGTAAGGATATATTAATTGAGGACATTGCCAGAAGAAGGGCTCATAAGAGCATACAGCATTTTTGGGAAATGGTGATTGAATATATTATTTTGGTGTAAGTGATCAAATACTTTGAGTCTTAATTGTGTTTATCAGTTTCATAAACTTATTTAGGGTCAATTCTCATTCCTGTTTGTTGCTTAAGGGAAGGGGCATACAGACCTTTGTGCCTCTTTTCTGGTGAAGTCCTCAATAACTTGCACAGTTTTCTCTCAGATTGAAAATACCACTTAAAAATAGTATTTTTTGACACTTTTATGAAATACCATACTTAAATAATATCTATAACATTATTTCCTGTGTCCTCAAAATAGTATCATGAAGTTAGAGAAACTAAAGCAAGATAGAAACTTGTTTCTATATTGCCTCGGTTCCAGGTTTGATGTTATTCTGCTAAAAAAGGTTTTTTGGATCAAATATGTGTATAAGCAATAAAAAATTAAAATCAGACCAGATTGCTAAGAGAAGTGGTGCTACTGGCACTTCATCTGACAGTACAATTTTATAGTTTTCACAGCACATAATTCAGTTTCATTTTGAGTGATTGGCTTGAAGGGGCTTCAGTTGATCTTGCTATTTGTGTCTTTGTGCAATAAGTCAGCACTGTGTGCATGTCTAAGCAATATAACGCAGAAGAATTAAGTATCCCTGGCTGTGACACATGCTAGAAATGTACTACATTGATGATTAAAAGCTATAGGAGCTGAATTATAAAGTCACTATCTGGTTCAACTAAATCAATTTTCAGTGTGTAAAATAAATCAAAATCATGTTTATTACAAAGAACATGTGCAATAGTACAAAAGTATTTTCTAAACACTAATAAATGAGAAAAGGATGTAATAAAAATATGACCAACTGGAAGACAAATCTAAGAGATAATACAGAGTTCCCTCCTTCTGTGGCGAAGGAATGGAAGATTCCTGTAAAGCCAAGGTGCACATATGTACATGCAATTTTTGGGCACATAGTGGACCCAATCTTTGATTCACACACTTTTTGATTCCATAAATGAAGTGTGTTGAAGTGACTATAAAAAATATCAAAAAAACTAAATCTGATACCGTCATGGGATGTGGCAACCAGTGGCAACAATAGCAACTGACCTGATTTCATCTGGTGGACCCTTCAGGTTCTCCGTAAAATCACAGTGCTGTAACCTAGACAACTGCAGTTCGAAAACTGATTGCTGATAATAAAGGAAATATTGAAGTGGAGAAACCTTTAATTTAGTATTAAATTTTGTTCTATTATTCATTATAATGAGTTATTAATATGGGAGTTTGATTTCATCCTATCATTTTTGACAGGTTGCCCCTAGTTTATTAACAAAAAACCTTTTTTTTAAATAGTCTTTATATCATCAAAATACTTTAAAAATGGGTAAAAGAACATTTAACATGAAGCAGTCTGCAATTGTTAGAGAAATGTTTATTTTCTCATAATTTTGTTATGTACTCTTTTAACAAATGTAGTAAAAATTTCTCAAACAACGACAGTCAGCTTCATGTTAAAAGTTATTTTCTAATCAACTAAAAATGTTTGTGTTCAGAAATTTGGTGATGAGCTTTTGCTTTTATACGAACATTAATAAAAGAAGCTCAGAGAAATCTGTACACTTCATAAACGATAATTAGAAATCTGTTTCAGAGCAGTATGGCAAAACTATGTGAAACAGAGGACAACAGAAAATATTAATATTATTTCCTTTTCATTGCAGCAACAATGTATGTATCTGGTGTTAGTCCAACTGTGAACCCTACATTTCCAAGCAGTGGAAGTGGAAGCACTGTGACTCAGTCCAATGCAACTGGTGGGCAATCTCAGCGTTGCAGTGCCACCAACAACAACATCAACAATTATAGTGTGGCTGGTGGGGCTGCAGTTCTAGGCTCTGGATGTCAGACACAAGAATGCAGCAGACCTTTGCTCATGGAGCCTTCTGAAGATAATAGTATGTTTCATGACTTTGTGAATAGATTTTATTTCTTCATTTCTTTATCTGCTTCTTTATGACCTTCTTCGTCATTGAATTATTGTCAGGAGCTTCTGGCTCCAAACCAGAGGCCGAAAAATTTGGGTTTATTGGATGCTGAGCACACTTCCGTGTATCCTCCTTCTGTGCTTTCCTGAGAAATCCTCTATCTCTCATTCTGTACTTTGAAATGCCTCTTTCTGTATTTTTGGTATGAAAAACAAAAGTTCATAAAGACATTACAATAAAAGATATAATGTTTTTTCTTTCAATATAACATACAAAGACACAAACTACATACTGGCATAAAATAAATGTTTTTTTTTCTAAGTACATTTTTCAACCAATGTTGTAGTTGTAAATGTTAAATATGAAAAATGCTGAAAGCAAAGTGATTTTTCTTTTAAACTAGTAGAAAACATTCATAAAAGTTGAAAATTACTTTTTAGGATTTTTATCTGGTCCCCAGCAGAAATATTACAGTTGGAAATTTGGAAAAATTCAAAATTCCAATTTTTAAGAGAATGTAATTTTCAAGTGGTATGTTATTTACCAATGATATTTTACAAAAAGTAACTATATTGTTATGTGTAAAAGCACAGAAAAATTTAAGACTGTGATTCTATTCTTTCTTTGAGAAATTACTCTCTGAAAATCGCATTTTGCTCATTTGCATTCTAAAGATTTGGTTGCAAATATTTCCCAAATAAAAATATAGAAGAAATAAAAACCATAAAATAAAATTTCGATTTGTAGGCCAAAGTACACAGAATCCAATGCTTTTTATTCTAGAATGCTAGAACAACTCAGAGCTGTGTAATTTAGTAAAGAGTAAATGTCTGCAAATGCAAAAAATGGCGCAAGGGGTAAAACAAAAATGGCCGCTATTTGTAAACCAGATACAGTAAAAAAAATTGAAGAGTGGTTGAACAGACAATACAAGGAAATTTACGTATAAAATGTGAATTTTTTTTCAAGATGGTCAAGCGACCAGTGCTGGACCACTTAAAATGGATTGACCCAGCAGTGTTTCGATGTAAAAATATCATATTTGTGGATTTCATGACAAAAGCTGTTCAATTATTGAACAGAATTTTAAAAAATGTATAAAAATGGTATATCACATTAAAGTTCACACATTTCATTCACTTTGCTCATATAGGCCTAAACCATTCTTTTTCTAATTTAAAACATTTTTTGCAAAAGTTGTTATACGGGTAATTGCGCCAGATTCAGAGTTTGCATTCACTATTGGTTGGTTGGAAGGTCATGAAATCACATTATTACTAAAGTCAAGGATATTAAAAGGAATGAGAAAAATGAATGTTTGCAAAATAAGTCCACATGCATCTATCACAGGGTTAAATAGGTAATTAATTGTATATACGAACGTGCAAGTATGCATTAAAGGCATCAAAATGTGAAATACTTTATAATGGAAGTGAATAATTCTTCATTATGTATGTTTATATCTGTAGATGGTCAGTAATATTTGCTATAGATCTCAGGCTAAGTCAAATTCTAAACTTTCCTATCTTTTTATTTCTTTTGTTTATGCTGATGCTTTTCGTCAAAGAAATTCTACTCCAAAATTTGATTACTTTGTCTTTATGTGCTCTGATTTTAAGTAATGTTGATCATCATATTCATGAAATTGTTATTTAGTATTTGAATGTGAAAATTTGTGTAAACCTTGATGCAACAATATTAAATTGTTTCTAAGCATAGTATAAGAGCTAGTTCTCTTATACTTTAAGTTTTTAATTTGGATATTTTCAGGTATTTCTGCAAGACCTGTGAGCCAGATGAGTTCATCATATGGTAAAGAAGCTCGGGAATCAACTGTTTCAGAGGGCACTGTAGAGACAATGGTTACAATGTCTCCATCAGAACCTCAAGTTCTAGACACTTGTGAGTAATCTTAACTACTCCTTTGTCTTGAAAAACTAGTCCTGAAAAATGAACAATCCTATTTCCACTATGGTAGAAACTACCCCTAAGGTATTCAAAGATTCTTTAATAAATGACTTATTTCAGAACAATGGCCATTAGGTGGCAAAAGGTCATATTTTAAAAAATCTATAATTTGAGTAATCTGACTAAATAAAATATTCTGCAGGAGTTGCAAAAATCGGTAACTCAGTATCTCGACTGACATGGGTGCCAGAGAGGTGAATGAAAACTTTGCATTTTGTAATGTTTATTTCTTAATTGCATAGTAGACAGCTTTTCTTGTTTCCTCAAAATTGGTTTTGATATGCTTTACCAGCTTTCAATCAAAATAAGTCATTACAAACTTATCAAATTCAACAGTGGATCAAAGCTTTTTGATTCTTGCAAAATATTGTTTGGGCAGAAAAATAGATTTCAATCACCTAACCAAATTGACATATAATTTGTAATGACAATAAACAATCGTATACATTTTGAATACACAATAATTAAAACTGCATTTTTGAAAAACAAATTGAAATTTTTGAACAAACTGAAATTTTAATTACTCCCACTGGTTTTGGAAGATATAGAAATATCCCAAAGTTATAATTTGCACATTGAAATAATTAACCATAATCCTGTTAATGAAGATGCGGAAGTTTATTATATAGTTAAATAAGGGAAAAATGCATTATTTTCATTGTGATTTTTCAGGAATTTCATAATATTCTTGTGTAAATGTCACCACTACATGTGGTAACTGAAACATATAAATTCTCTTACTTGAGAAAATCAAGTTTTAGGTAGTGAGTTTTGAAAGAAAGCTTAAAATTAGTATGTTACATGTGTAACTACATACTTAAAAAACTGAAATTCCTTTTTACAGTTAAGAACTCAAATATGGCAAATGGGAATGTTGGACATGGAGGGTACGCCTATTCCTTCAATAGTGGCAACAACCTGCAGCCATCAGTCCACAGTCATGCTGCTATCCTTCTAGTCCTCCATGTGGGGGTCCCTTGCAAGCTTTTCAGGTACGTGCAACTTTGAGCTGTATGGAAAAAATCACCAAAATTCTCCTCTTTTAACATTTGTTTCCCCATATTTTGGAGAATCAGATTCCTTTCAAAACATGTTACATTTCAAAAGAAAATTTACTCTTTAAAAATTGTAAGCAATTTTCTTTATGCATTATGAGTGTAGTTTGGGATCACATTATTACTATCTGTCCTGTATTGTTTGAGATATTGTAATGTTTGAATGCTTAGATGAGAGCTTTAGTAATTCCGATTTTATTGGGCCAGAAGGTACAAGATAATAAAAGAATTTTGAAATACTGGATTTGAGAAGAATTAGAAGTAAAAGAATAAATTTCTGTTTTTTATTCACTAATTTAGCAAAACTAGTAACAGAGTATAAAATACTATACAAAGTACCTAAATAAGGAGAAGAAGAGAGAAAGGAAAAAATACCTATGAGGAAAATCTTATCCCCACCAAGTACAATCCTTTGTTTTGTCTCCATCTTTAATATCTAAAATATCTTAATATTTAACCTTTTAGTTTATCTACTTGCAGAACTACTGGTATCAATCCCTGATATTGTTCCTTGCAATATCAAACAATATATTTAATTAAACAATAATAGTAAATAAATAAATTAAATAAATAAGTAGGTAGTTAAATATTCAGTCCATTGTCCAATAAATCTATCATTTATGAAAATCTCAAAATTTTGTATAAGCTTTGTCTTGTGACTTTTTGTTGAGTGTGTCAGATTGGCAAAGCATTGTCCTATAAAGGTTCTACTGTATGATTGAAACTGTGGAGAAATGTAGCTTGCATGCTTTCAGAATTCCTTGACAATGCTTTCATGATTGTCTTCACATTTATTAGAGACATTGTGTGGTTTTTGCAGAAATTATTTGTGTAATAAAAGAGTGGAAAATAAACACTTGTCAAGAGAAAATTGATTATTAAATTTTCAGAAAACATGTATATTCAGTTATAAGTTGCAGAGGCATATGACTAAATATGTTTAATAAATTTCATCTATTGAAAGGCATTGGAGATCATATGCAAATAAAATGATATAGTCCTGTTTATTGTCCATAACCCACCTGTTGAAAAATATTAGTGATTTTGGCATTTGGATACTGGATGGGTTTGTGGAAATGGTTTGTCCAGGACAAGCAAACCATATGAATAATTTTGCCTTATTTAACAATGATTTAATCATGTTTGTCAAGGTTTGTTCAGAAAAAATTATGTAGTGCCTTTACGTAATTTAATTCATAATTTTTCCATATTTTAATTTCTTCTCTTCATCCCTTACGGTTTCCACTGACTTTTTTTTCAATTATTGATCCCTTCTGTTTGTTATCTCTCATTTAATTTTCCTCATCACCATATTCTGACGATTCTATTCTTTCCCAAATCTACTTTAAGACTGAAAGTTAAAGAATTTTTCTCTATTATGATATGGAATTTTTATGTATAAGAGAGAATATTTTTGACGTTGTAACAAATAATATCTTCATATTAGTTACAGTATATTAGGGAATCAGTTTTTCAGGTACAATATACAAGTATGACTTTATTTTATGACAGGATGAAAGACTGAGCAAAAAGAAAACGTATACATTGTTATTGAGTGAATGAAGTAAATATTTATTTATTTTGTATCATATTATCACCACTTTTTTTTTCTTTTCATATTGTATGTAATTTAGATGGAGGAAAACAATATTTAAATTTATAATTTTATCTATTTAATTTAAACGGGTTGGATCAATCTATGCAGGAATGCTTTTTCGGGGGAAGGGGCAGCAGTCTTGGTGGGTGTCTTCATTGTAGGAGTGACACCAACTGCAAAATTATGATAGTAAAATATATAACAATATGATTTTATAAAATAAAAATATTCTGGGAAAACATGAGTAATTTCATGACATAGGTTATATCATTTACCATGAAATTCAGCTGCAAGCAAAGCCAGAACAATTTAGGAACATCATTTCATGAGATAGATTCAGAAACACAGATTGTCACATTGTCTCATGGCAAAACTTAATTAAATTAAATTAAATAATAAATATTTTAAATAATTATTAAAATGAAATAGCCATAAGAGAGATGAGTAATTCTCCTTTTGACAATTTTTTTATCAAAAGATTTGACAAACTTAATATTTGACTGAGGAACTTTCAAAACAAATTTTATATTAATCTCTTAATGCCTGTTAGAAATGTTATAATATATCTGAACTTTTAATGATACATTTTAGGAGGAAATATTGAAAAAAATATTTATGTAGATCATAAAACTATTAAGAATAATAATGTATAAGAGAAGTATTATGCCATGTCTTTAATATATATTAAACATTTCTTGCCATTACTGTTCCGCAGGATGAAAGTTAAAGATCCATCTTGTCCAGAATGCGCGAGTTAACATAAAAAATACCACAGATCTGCAAAATGAAACTTGTTGTAATCTTCAAGCAGCATATTTTTCTAAATCAGTTTTTAACATAGATTACGGTTTTGTATTCAGATTTGCGCCAGCACACACCATTTTTGTACAATAATGAATTTATTTATTACACTAGAAACAGACCATATTCCATTTCCTTATAAATTGTGTTACTAAACTGCTTCCTTCTGCTTACTCACAAGCGTGATGAAATCCCTCATCTCTTGTGAACTGCTACAGGATCCCCTCTGTATAACATCTTGCATAAATTTCAAAAATTGATGGCAGATTTCTGCTAAAGTCTCTTGTTTCCATTAACAAACTCTGAAGATTTGTTTTTCACTAAGAAATGTTTACACACCCATTGAAAACTAGTCCAGGCATCTTGTTCTTCTGAAGTCATCGATTGTGTGAACTCCTCATCTCTTAAAATCTCTCAGATATGGGAAGATTTGTTCGTTAATTTTTGCTGTGCTGATTTTTGGAAACTTTTTTACAGAAATACTTGTATGCTGCACACTTTCAATTACCCATGGTCTTCTCCAAACAATTAGTCCATGCTTTTTATGAAGAGAAGGGAGAAATATCATGTTGGGATTAATGAGAGGAACATTGAGGAAACCGTTTTTCAGGCTCATAAGATACTCTTGTTTCTATCTTTTCCTTACCTGTTTTGAGATATACAAGTCAAAACAAGAGTTCATTTCATCCCCAGCAACAGTAGTTCCTGAAGGAACAGCATTTCTTTTGGGGGTTCACACAGTCACCAAATGACCTCAAAGATGGCTCCAAATTTCTTCTATAAACTTTTGGTACATTGTATTAAATGCTCTCTATAAGATGACATAAATGCCATATTGCTCTATTCTTTTGTTTTTTCAAAAATTTCAAAAATGTAAATCTACATCGTTAATATTTATATTAACGGCAAATTGTTCACATTATAAGTGTACATGTGCTTTAAATAATATTTATTCAGATGAGGGGTTTTCCCCCCTTTTTTTCTTTTTCTTTTCTTTTTCTTTCTTTCTTTCTTTCTTTCTTCTTCTTCTTTTTTCTTCAAATGAAGTTTTTCGAAAACTCAGAAATGTTCAATGAAAAAGAGCTTCAAATTTTGCATTTACAGAAATGCTTAAATGTCATTTTCTGAAAAATGGCTCCAAATTTTTCAATGAAAATTGTCATTTATGACGAGGTTTTATTCTTCTTTAATATTCTCAAAGTGATGTTTTGGTTCTACTATTAGGAAACTGAGAAATTGAGAAAATGTCAAAAAAATGAACTTTGGGAGGCAATAGAGGACAGCTGACAAGAGGATGGGGAAGTCATAAAGCCAGTTTATACCAAGGAAATTAGAAAACCTTACTATGAGAAAATCTCTGCTATTCTGTAGCACCATTAGTTATCTCTGTCAGAACGTGCTATATTCTTAAAAAACGAAGGAAAAAGTAATTTCTTTCTATTTTTCTATTCTTTTATGTATTGTAGGGGTTAAAATATGACATAAACGCCTGAAAAAATTCCTGAAACGTCTTAATCATATATAAAAAATCACAAGAATAATTAAAGTAAAGATTCATAGGCATAATGAGGTTAAAAAATTAAAACACATACAAGAAGCTAAGAATCACATTATTTTCATTTGTACAAAGTACTCGGGTAAATTGATTTAAATCTGGTGAAAAACTTGTTTTTTTACTCTTCAATTACGATTTTCAACACACACATTTTTTATCCATTGGGGCCAGTTTTGCCTGTCTTATTCTGCTACCCTTTTTTTTTGTCATTCAACCTTTAAACAATAATGCTATTCCTGTGATAGTTTACTTATGCTTACTGTTCCATAATGAATCACCCCATGATTAATCAATTGGATGTATTCTACAAGGAAATCAGAAAATAATGCAAATCAGATAGAATGTACACCTAATTCTTTAGGTGGTGTTCAAAATGCTAGGAAATACATTTGAACATTTTCTGTGTAGAAATGCAAGAAATAGAAGCTTCAGGATGGGGTCTATACCCAGAGAGTTGAAACGACACTCCCGAGTATTATGAGTAAATTTGATTATTTTTCACGAATTATATTTTTTAGACAGTCAACTTTTTACATGCTGTAAATAAATAAAAATGACAAGAAGTCGTGTAATTACAAACTCCTTTCTTTAAAAACAAAGAAATTACAAGGACATAAAGAGCACCAGGAGTCGAAATGGCATCTCTGAGGATTCTAGTGTTAATAGTGATCCAATCTAGTCAGTATCAATGTTTTGGTCCATGGTGTTAGGGCCTTCTTTAGGAGAAGTGAGAAAGAAATGTACATGTCCTTGCTTAAAAAGATCTCCAAGTAAATGCATAATGGTTATATGTTGCTGCAATGATGACAGAACATTGGGTGGCATGAAGTGTAGTATTTTTCAGTTCTATTCAATTATTGGTAAGAGTTCAGAGAATGTTAATAAATGTTTTAAACAATTCATGAACTTCATTAAAAAACTATTGATTTGTCATGTAGCCTCAGAAGTTTAAAAATGTGTGTTACTTCTTTTAGAAAATGTTATTTTAGTTTAAAAATGTGAATAAACTTGTCCTTATTATCTTCTGTATTTTTTTGTTTCCAAGTTCTTAGTATTAGAGTTTTCTTCCACATCAGATCTGAACACCTTTTTATAATTTATCTTAATATTTGCAACTCTTTAATTGGTATATTAGATTGTTAAGAAGCTATTTCTAGTTTTTTTGAATGTACAAAATGTTTTAGCACTTTGTTTAATTTTGGCAATACTCCTTTAATTTGATTAACCCTTTGCACTCCTATGTCAAGTGAGGGCAAGATTGGTCTTCCACTTGAGTCCCACTCAACAGATATTTTCTGTTCTTTTCTGAGTTTTCAATTCTTACAAATTTCATCACAATGTCCAAAACTGGGGGGTAAATAGTGGTAGATGTCTATCATGTTCACTGTATTTCAGATTGATGAACAGTGGATGAAATAGGCTATTAAGTGGATGAACTTAAGTCGATATAAACTAAATAAATGCCGTCCCTTCCTTGTGACATCAGCTCAATAATTACAGAGTTGACTATTTAAATGGGAAACACAAGTTCAGTTCCCATTTCCTTCCCAACGGAGAACAATAAGTGTGACAATGCAATGGTCTATCGTGTTTATTGTTGTCTCAACTGGGAGAGGTGGCACAGGGCATCAACTGATGTCACTTCATTGCCTCTGACCAGGAGGTCCTAGGTTTGAGTCCTACTAGTGGCAGGATGTTTGATACTAGCTACATATCTAGGTTGAGTTCAGTCACTGTTGGGAAGAGAATTGTAGCAGCTGGCTGCTCTGATCGGTAGTTTTCCTTGGTTTCTTAAACAATACTACGTGAATACTGGAACAGTACCCTTATAAGCTGGCCATGGATCATGATCGTTCTTTCCTTCCTCTTCCTTGTCCTGTCTTCACCCCTTACATACACACATGTACTTTAACATGCACTTCACTACCACACATGCCGGGAGATTGGTCGGGAGCTTAGAGAGTCCCGACTGGCGGGTACCTCACTGGTGGGAGATGCCTCATTCGGGAAAACCGTGTTAGCCAATGGTAGGTCTGCACCGGATCTCACCATCTAGCAGGGGAAGATCACCGCCACCTCCCAAAGAAAGAAAACAAATGTGCACTTATTGAACTAATGGTCTTAGCAGTTGACTTGCCCAGTTGATGCAGTCAATCAATCAGTCGATCAATCAAATCAATCAATTGTTTTGTTTCAGTTTATTAGAGTTTACTATACTGGTTACAGGCATCATGAAGTGAACCAAAAATGTTTGCTTTCATAACCAGAATTACTCTTCTTTTGTGTCCCAAAACATACAAGCCGTTGTACGTTCCAAGCACACAGTAGTAATGCGTCAATTGGGTTTAAGATAAAGAGCTGGCAGGAATACGATGCCTAATGAATGAGGTGCCCAGAGGGTAAATGAAGTTTATTTGCTTCAATTTTTCATAGTACAGTAATCCCTCGACATCCGCGGATTCGCTATTCGCGCATCCTGAACATTCGCGATGAGAGAAATGCTACCGGTTTTAACATTCGCGAGTGCGTCTTTTGGTCGTACTACACCGGAGCTCAGAGGATCACGTTCTGCAAAAATTTCAAATATTAAATGTCAATTCACATTTATAGAATAACACAATTGAATAGTTACCCCGAATAGAGATCTAATCCACAAAAAGGAGTTTTCAGGAAATAGAAAAAAACCTCTAATCGTGTAAATGTATTTCTATAAAAATCATACATACTATCAATATATTATGATCTGTGAATCACTTGGAAGTTAAATTTTAGTCAAGGCACAACTGCTCATAACATACTCGCATCGATCTGCACCGACATCTTACTTAGATAGATTACTATTCGCCAAAAGGCCAACTTTACCTAAAGAATAGCTTACTTTGGCATGGTCAGTGCGCCCTCAGAATCGAGTGGGCTGTGTATTACGTCCAATAGGTCACTATTTCACTGAAATCTCCACTTTCGACTTTTTGTGGGTTAGATCTGTTTTCGGGGTAACGATTCAATTGTAAAATAATTCAATTCAGTTGCATCACATTTGAGGTAAGGGTTTTGGCCAAATGAACATAAAAGCCATTCAGGATCTATGCAACTCATTATAATGGCCTAATTGAAGAGGAGCTTTTAAAAAATCATCAGTGAAGAGAACCTCCTCAAACATAATGATGAAGTAACGGAAGCGAAACTCCATCCTGGAGCAACTTCAAATCAGTTAATAGCGTTCGAAAACGTCAACAAGCTCTGATTAAAAAGGAATTTGACTGTGATCCAAACATGGAATTAATTTCGAAATTTAAGGGAGAAATAGAAGCAGCAGCTCTTCCATATTTAGATATAAAAAGAGGAAGGTGATAAAATAAAAAAATATCCTACATCCAATGACTTTCAACTTTGAAATAAGTTTCAAATACTTTTTATTTATTCTCTTTGGGATGTTGATTGTGAATCCTGTTTGTAGTAGCTCTTACTCGTTTCTACTGCAATTGTTTGTTGGATATTTTTCCCTTCTTTTTTAAACAGCTTTTCAATATCCAGGAACCTAACCCATCTTTCATCTTTAAAAGATTGACTCAGCATTCGTGGATTTGACATTCGCGATGGTTTTTGGGAATCTAACTCTCATGAATGTTGAGGGATTACTGTATAAGGAAAGCTTTGGCATATTCTTAAACAAAAAAGTACTATGAATATTGAATCGTTTTTACTTTTTGTCAGTTTTTAGAAACCACACACTCTATAACTTCTACAACAATGCTTTTCCTCAATGTTCTGTGATGTTAATGTATGTTTAGTCTCCTGAGCTGCTCATTTCAAATTAATGAAAACATTAAGTTTCATAGCAATCCTGCTTCTCACATTCTTAAATAATATCACCTTTCTTTACCTGCTTGTCAGAGTCATTATTTTGTCTTCTCTTTTTTTTCTCTTTCTTCTTTTTCTTTTCTTCTATTCCTCTTCTTCTTTTTGCTCTTCTTGTTCTTTTTTCTCTTGTTCTTTTTCTTCTCCTTTTCTTCTTCTTCTTCTTCTTCCTCTCTTCTTCTTCTTTTCTTCTGCTTCTTCCTCCTCTCTTCTTCTTCTTCTTCTTCATAAATTTCCCCATTTAACAAATGCCTATATTACAGCATTGTGGTAAGGGGAGTATGAGTGAATAATTTTTCATTTATACTTGTATCGACTTCTTTTATTTGCATTTTTAAAGGCTTTGTTTCTTACTTAGCTGTTATAGTGGCAGTACACATAATTATTTGGTAGCTGGTGCAGAGTAAAGCCAAATCATAAAAGTTATTTTTGCATGATGTTTGAAACATTTTGCAAATTAAAAATATGTGTCTTATATGTGATCATGTGATGTTTGTGTCCTTAGGGTCGTAACCCATGTATGGAACGGAACCTAATGCTGGCAGCAGGTTCTGAGGAAGAACTGTCATGCAGGGGAAACACGCTTGTGGATCGCTCCCTGAAGCATGCTTATGAGAGTCAGGCTTTGGTATCTCATGACTTTCTAGCAGCTGCTGTGGCTGCCACAGCTGGACCTAATTCTGCTGCTCCTGTTCCTACTGGTATGAATACTAAATTTAACATTGCAGGCATGTCAGGGTCAAGGACAAGGTAATAAACTTACTAGAGCTTGCAGGCACTGCAACTCTGAGATTGAAAAGTGAGGGTTGTATAAATTGTTGTTGAGACTCTTGGAGACATGTTAACTCGTGGAGACATCCCAAGTGAGACCCTTGTGGGACTCCTGCTGTTACAATAATTTCACAAGGTTGAAAATTTCTATATCTTACCAGCTGTGTTCTTTTTCTCAAATAACATTTCAACCATTCTACAGAAAATCCTTCAAAACCCATTTTTTCAAACTTTATCAGTAGAATGTCAATATCAATCTTATCAAATGCTTTACTGAAATCCATGTAAATAACATCTGTTTATTTACCCTCATCCAAGTAATTATTCACTTCATTAGTGAACAATAGTAAATTTGTTGTGGTTGATTTATCATTTACAAAACCGTGTTGTTATTCGATAATATTATTTTTTAATTGAGGTTTCAGGATATCCAGTAGAACGTTTTCTAAAACACTGACAATATTATTGAAGATACACACAGGTCTATAGTTTATAATATAATTTCTAATATTTCCTTTCCTGATGTGGCTTTTTTTCTCACCATATTCCATTACACTTGGTAGATCATGACTTGCCTTTTTACTATTTACATTATTCCAAAAAGTTTTCACATTATTTTTATATCCTTTTCAATGATCAGTATGTATTCTCTCTTCCTATTATTGGGTCTATTATTTTACTGCTCCTGGAATCTGTGTCCTTGGAAAAACACAGGTCTGAAGTCTCCAAACTATCATTCAGTATTGTATTTTTCTGAAACAGATTATTATAGATTTCACAGTTTGATAAAATCTGTGCCTTTTCGATGTTGGCAGTCAAACTGTTTCTGAAACAATGGATGTGCCAATATTATCAATAGTCCTTTTAATTCTTGGCAAATTGTAGTTACCTATTATTGTTACAGTTACTATTTAATGCTACTTTTTCATCAGTTTTGTCACAGTGGTCTATACAACAATCAATAATTAAATTTGGTTGCATATATATGGTTCCTACAATATGTTTCATACCCTGTTGATTAATTTCTACCAATAAATTGTCAGCGTTATTACCTATAACATTTAAAGGCACACTATGTAATTTCTTGGTAACTGCTATCAATACACTGCCTCCTCTTTGTTGTTTAGTTAATTCATAGTCTCTATTATATATATATATATATATATATATAATATATATATATATATATATATATAATATATATATATATATATATATATAATATATATATATATATATATATATATATATATAACCCCTTTATAAGAGACACCTGGGGGAATGGAATTTTGTCTCTTATAAGCGGGAACTCTTATAAGTGGGAAATGTGTTTTTGACGTGTTTAATGAGATGTTACCATATTTTTAGTGGATTAGTATGATTTGTACACTTATTTTAAACTTGAGGAAACATAAATTAGTTGATTCCAGAGCCCATTTAACCAGATCTATTGAGTGAACTTTATGACATTTAAAGCACATGTGCTCATAAATGGATTATGTGAACAAATCGCCTCAAATGTAAATATTAACATGAGAGTTATAAAAAAATTACATTTGTGTAATTTTTGAAAAAACAAAAGAATAGAGCAACATGATGTTAAGAGTCTTATAAAGTACCTTTACAACTATCACTACCAAAAGTTTAAAGAAAAAATTTGTAGCTGTTTTTGAGAAAATCTTGTTTTTGTAAATGTTTATTATTTCACTCAATATTACGTGAAAACTTTTTTTAGTACATAATGTTAATGAAAGACCTAATTATAGAAAAAAAATATTATAAAAGAAATTTCTATATTCAATTTTGTAGCTGAAGAAAAACACCGAAAAAATTGCAAACTTTTCCAATTTTCGAAAATTTAGTTAACAGTGAAAATCCTAACAATGCCACCTGTGTAAGTGAATTTCACTCTATTCTTACAAGAAATTTAAAGAAAAAATTTGGGGCCATTTTTGAAGAAATGTCCCACGGGCTTCACGTACAGTACCCACAAAAATTTAGAATGTTTTTCAAAACCGCAGTGTTTCGAGCGGAACCAAATCGATCGCGGAATATTCATTTTGGAAAAAAATTTACGAATAGTTTTGGCGCTAGAGTTATTCACGGATGGATGAAGGGAGGTTTTGAAAGAAAAAAAAAGAACCTTTTTCGGTATTAGGGATCAGGAGACCCCAAAACATGCATTCTGTTAAAATCTCATAGTCGATTTTATGCAGCATTACATTACTTTCTCTATGTTACGTATACATGTATGTATACGAGAAAGTAACAATCGGAAACGCTGGTCAAAACACTAAAAGCAAAATACTGTGATTTATTCAACTCTGCCTCTGGCAGGTATCAGCTGCTGACGGTTTCACCCAATCAGGAGCTTGAAAGTGACCATCATGACGTCACTAGCGACACATAAGCTTCCGACTGGATGAAACCGTAAACAGCTGATACCTTCTAGAGGCACGGTTACAAAAGTCGCACTATAGGCGTCTTCCTTGTTGCCAAGACACGAAGCTGAACTGAACTGAATGAGCTTTCTTCACGAGAAGTTCGGACCCCCCCCCCGCGGGCACTGGTGTTGCGAACCCCTGTTCCAGCCTATTTTAAGCACGTGTTCCAACCGTTACCACGCTGAGGACATTCCTGAGTCACCTGGAGAAAAATTTCGCGCTTTGTCTCTTACAAGCGAGAAGAAACGCATGGCGGGGAATAAAATCTTGTCCACTATACGCGGGAATCTCTTATAACGGGGTCTCTTAAAAGCGGGAAACAAATGCATTGTTTATATACAACTGACCTCGGGACCGAGAATGTTGTCTCCTATAAGCGGGATTCTCTTATAACGGGGTCTCTTATAGCGGGGTTTTACTAACAGAAGGTTAACATCTGGTTCCCATAGTTCAATCTTGTAATCAGTGAGTTTCTCTAGTTTTGTTCGAAGACCATTCACATTCTGTTCACAAGTTGATTTCTTTCATGTTATTGTGAAATACAATAAATAAGTGAAACATTTAATAACACAACATTGGAATGGATGGATATAATGGAAATAGATAAGTTTTCTTCTTTCAGTAGAGTCAGTTGTGTTGAACAAATATATTAAGAATTATATTGAAGATTATTTTTTAAGTTTAAAACCCCAGGTGGAGTGTCCATGTTAACATGATTCAAAAGCAGATTAAAATTAATGAAGAGGGATGCTGCCTTTATTACAAAATTCCCAATTCCCAATAATAGAATGTGTTCATTCCTGATTATTTATTGCACTAATTTGTGCTTTAGATGATGTCCCTGAATTTTTTATTTGTACCAATAAATTACCCATTTCATAGAATTCCACAATTAGGGGCTGTCCATAAATTACGTAACACAAATTTTGAGTTTTTTCAATACCCCTCTCTCCCTTGTAATGCACTTCCCTATCTTAATGTAATGCAGCATAACACTGCCTCAGACCCCCCCTCCCTTCCTCTTTAGCATTACATAATTTATGGATGACCTCTTATCCATTTGCCGATGTCATTCATGATATTAAAAACAAGTCATAGTCTAGTAATGTAAATATTGTTTGATAATATTGTAGATCTCTAGAACCACGTAACTGAGACTGTGGTGTTGGTTTCATCTATTAAAGCTTTTAGAAATTTCTATGGTTGCATTATGAATAGAAACATTTGAATTTAATTGTTTTGAACATTAAATTTATTGTTATGCTCAGAATCGGGATATTACAAGTTTATTAGTTGCCTATACTACATATGAAGAAATTCAAATTTTTAAAATAAATTTACTTTAAAAAATGTATATGTTAAGATTTTTGTATCTGTAATTTTCATTAAATCATTCATATTTCTTTCACAATACACCATTATTGTAAAGAGACCACTTTGTTTTAATTTTCAGGTCCACTCAGTACAACTGGCCCACGACCTGCTACTCCCATTCCATATGTACAAAATGCTGTGTACGATTTGTATAGCACACAGCCTAAACAACCTAATATTCCGGGGAATGGTAACTCTTCTGCAGCTGCTGCTACTACTGCTACTTCTATTGACTCTTCAGGGAGAACGTCACGCTGGCCCTCATGGGGTGGCCTTAAGCGCCTCCTCAATTCCAAGAAGCAGCTTTTGTTTGGGAGAGATAGAACATCAAGCAGTGGAAGTTATGATCCACCTGTGTCTTCTCCTCCAGGGTATTACCCCAAAGACCCAGATTTCAATGATTGTGATGATGTGAAATCAAACCTTTTGATCCATCAGAATGGTTTAGTGGCTTTGGCTGAACCCATGAAGAAGTCACCAATAATCATGGACACACAGGTAGAGTAACCTTATTAATATGTTTTTTTTTAATATACTGAGAAAGTGAACCGAGTTTATTTCCTTTTATAAACATGGTAATCATGGATATGGATCTATACTGTCTCTCAATATTTTCCTGTTTTCTTAAGTTTTTTTATTATTTTCTAATTGTTAAAACAAGGACTCACTTTTCTAATTGTTAAAACATCAGGCTTACTCTTTCCTCTAACCACAAAAATGTTTCCTCGTACCCTTACCCCTTAATATACCCTTCATTTATCTGAATCAGTAATGTTATCTTGGAATCATTTTTTCTTTCTTTTAAAATTTTATTTGAATTAATCATTAACCTTTGAACAATACATAATTGATATATCTTCATAATGAAACTTATAATCTATATTCATTTCATGATGATATTCATATCAAATTTGTTTCATTAATAACTACCAAAGTACTGATCTATTTTATTGAAATATTACAAATTACTATTTATTCACACATTTATTTATGGAATATATATCTGCTTAATTTTTTCCATCAGGTATGTCTCCTGCCACCCAGCAAAACAGGTGCAGGAAAGACATCAGACGGTGTTGTTACCTCTGTTACATCGCCAAGCAGTCACCACACCACCTCATCTCCTCCTCCTCCACCTCCTCTGGAAAGCAGTGATGACAGCAGAACCAAGCAGCAGCGAAGACCATCCACATTGCCTCTTGTGCCAGTGAAGACTTCGAATGAAGCTCCTATGGACCGTGGAAGTATTGAAGAGCAATTTCAAAAGGTGTTTGGTTCCAATTCAAGATCTGAATCTTCACGCAGATTGAAGGATCCAAGTTTACGTGTGAAAACACCAGGTGATGTTCCTCCATCAGTTCGGCGCTTGCGCAGTCGTGGTGCAAAAGGGTCTACTACTGCACGATTTTCGTTGTATGATGACCGAATGATGTCAGGAGGAGTTAGTGGGCTGGATGAAGAGCTGATAGGATCTGCACCTGATATTAGTCATAAGTCTTCTGCAGGATCTGCAACAGCGATTTCAGTAACTAAGCAGCAACCTCCAGGCATTCTTAAAAGCAGCAGCAGAGAACTACGAGCCAGTACAAGCTCAGCTTCCAGCTTCTGATGGGCATAATAATTCTTGTAAGTTCCCCTGTGCTTTAGAATATATTTACTGACTCATCTTGTGAATTTTTATTTTAGAAGTTATAGAAGTAAATTTGAAAGACAATAGGAAATGAAATTGAATGAATGTTCCATTTACAAAGGGGAAAGTTTATATAGTATGAGGTATGAAATATAATTACTTTACTTTACAACATAAATTGCAGCCATTTTGAGTGATGTGCCATTTACAAATAATTGTAATAAATTTCTATTATTTTTGGCCTAAATTTAAAAAAAAAATTTGTTTGGTACTAAAGGCCATTTCTTCTTGTAAAGTTTAGTCTGAAAATAATAAAATGTAAGGAAAATGTAGATTGTGCACCCTCCTTTGATTTTTTTTTTCTCATAGTTTAGATTAGCTATTTCTGCTTTTGTCATTGAATGGCACAATTTCCGTACTTTGTATGTAATCCACTTCTCTGAAAAAGGAACATTCATTACAGTTTTATGGCATTGAGTTTAATGTTAAATTGACTCTATTTACTTCCAAATTGCAGATTTGTATTGGATGATCAGTAGTTCCATCATCACTGATAAATTAAACTGTCAAGCAACTTATGCAGACTCTTTGCTTATGCATTGTGACTTTAAATGAATTTAAGGGCAGTTGAATTTTTAAGCTAGCAATTCCATATAGTCTTTTAGCTCAAGTCAGTATGTTATCAGTTCTAAGAGATAAGAAAGATCTAGAGAATGGTGTCAGATTATTCATTTTCGGGCGAAATATTGAAGTTTGGAGATCGAAATGGCTCATCGCTCTAAGTAATTTAAAAATGTAGATACAAATGTATTTTATTTTGGTCCATATGCTCATATGTTACTGTTATAATATGAGAAGTCTTTTCATTTCTCTAAAATTATTGTTAAAACTATGGTTTCTTTCGTTGAAAATTGAATAGTGCCATTTGAAACATGTGACTAGAAAAAGTTGACTGACAGTTTAATTTTGAGATCAGGGTCACAAATTCAGATTTGCACAGTGCACTTGATGGGGATTGTAGTTTTCTTGCTTGCAGACTGTAAATGAACAGAGCCAATCAGTTCGAGGTAACTTAGCCTAACCCATTTGTGGTCCTAATAATTCACACAGTGCTTCCTCAATAGCTCTGATTTAAATCTCATGCACGGCACGCTTGTGGCAGAGGAGGAAGAGCAAGTGGGAATGGAGATAGTTTGTGTTTTTGTGTAGAAGAAACAACTGTAGTTCATGTAACTATTACTTGATACTAGTAATGTCCAACTCAGACGTTAAGTCATTGGGACTCAAAAAAAAAAAAATGCAAAACTTATGTCAAGTCTTGCTCAACATCAGTTTTTTGATGTTGAACTCCTCTGGGCATATTTCTGCTGAGGGTAACAAATCAGCTTGATGTAGCTCTTAAGATTGACAGGGCTTGGAGGTATCTTGCAAAGCTTGTATGTGAAAGTGGAGTCTTAATTATGAGAGGGTGTGCAGAAAACTTAAGGAATATGAAGAGATGTCTAAAAGGTAAATTCTGCAGTCTCTCATGAAAATATAGTGAAGTAGGTGACTTAACAGTCATGTCTTTTATGTCCATTTTCTACCAGTTGATGTTAATATTTTGAGACTGATCAGTAACACTCATAAAAGACTACACAAATTATAGAATTGAAGGTGAATTAGTTTGTGTTGACAAACTTCCACCTTTCTACAATTATTGTATGTTTTAGAGGTAGTATAAGGGACTACAAAAATTGATCAGAATATATATAAGGTGGTTAACATAGGCACCTATGCAACATATGATTGAAGATTCGATTATTGTAAAAAAATGTTTATTTTAATGATGATTGTGGTCTTTTGAGATCCTTTCCATAGGACTCTGCTCAAGACTCCTGAGTTTGCCTCCTTATGTCTGTCTTCTGTGATAAAAAGATAGAAGGAATCTTAAGGTAAAACATTTTGAATGTTATTTACTTAAATAACATGACTTTTTGTGTCTGAATTAATAATGCTCCTGACAGGGATTGAATCCCAGTGATGGTGATGAGTAGAGTAGTGGTGTAATAGAAGTTGAATATGCCAGTCTTAGGATGTCTTTGTTTTAAAACTGATATAACTGGAGTAACAAATGTGTAATTACAAATAGAACATCTGAAAGTGTGTTAGGAAAGGATACTTCAATCCTTTAGACATTATTTTAGCCTGAGACAGGTCTTTTTTTTTAAAAGCCAGTAATTTACTGCTTGTGTTAATATCAAGAAGTACTGTTGTAATCTCTTTGCACTTTTATGTCTTTTGCCCTGAATTTAACCTTGGAATGATTGGTGTTGTGTAAACACATACCTGCTAATTCCAGTTTTTTCCTCTGTGACAATAAATGTAATGAATTGGAAAGTGCACAAGGACTCTACAATGAGCCATTATTGGCCTTATCATCATGCCAGTGCATTTCCATGTAATTGAAATCTGTGTGGTCACATATACTCATTTTTGTTAACTTAGAGTGGTCTAGAAAAGGGCATTGGACAGAATGGGGTAATTGTAGATTATGATTAATCTCAATCATGTTATGACTGAGATCATATAATTATTGTTACAGTGAGATATAGTGGAAAGGACTGGTGTTGTTATCACAAAAGGAGTTGCTTTTGGTGATGTGTTCTTTGATTCTGGAAAGAAAGCATGATTTTGACTGGAACTGTTGTTCTGAGTTCAATTTACACACTGTGTTTTATGACATTTTAGTAATTGGTTGTGTGAATGAGACACTGTGCATATCTTTAGAGTTTTGCTTGGAAGTCATTGAAGTGTGAAGTCTCTGCAGTTGGAAAAAATACTTGCAAACAAAGTAATGGACTCAAGGTTTAGGAAACAGATTAAAATTCAAACATGTTTGTCTGTTTAATTTAACTTTCTAGTTTAGAGTTCTTATCACGAGTGGTGTTTCAAGTGGTTCTAAACCAATCTTCATGATTATATTTGAAACAAATAATTCATATTTGTAGATCGTGACTAAGCTGTATGAAGAGGGCCACAGATAGAAAATAAGTGCTCCTCCTACAGCATTGTGCTGTATTCTGAAAGTTATGCTAGTGTGAAATTGGAGGATGCACGAGTTATCAATTTTTCAATTGGATCTGCATGTGGTATTGGGCACAGAGAGGGCACAAAAATAGCACAAATAAAACGTGCATTATTAGTAGAAGTTTTAATGATAATCTAGACAGAACAGTTATTTGTTTACCTAAGTCAAATAAGTATTTCTTGCTACGTTGTGGGTACATGTGGGGCTTTGTCAGAAACTTTCCTCTTTCAGTCTCCATGTTTAGCATTGTTAATTGTAAATTGGTGTTGGCTGTCTTTCTGTCAGGTCTTCATTATACTTGTTGATGTATATATATATATGCTTGCATGTGGACATATGTACATGCATGTTTGCATTATATTCTAAGAATTTAGGCTTGGGTATATGCATGTAAGTATTCACACACTGGCACATGTTTATATGTGAATATTGGCACATATGTATATATGTCTGTGTGTGTGTATATGCATGTACATGTATGTCTTATGTATTTGTCTCTTTTTATATTTTTATATTTTAGGTACTATGAATGTTTCCAGAAAGATTTTCTTGATTTGTAATATTTTTGTTAGTTATTTGAAAACAATAGTTTTGAGTATGATCAAACAAAATCAATTAGTCATAATTATTGTCATTATTGTATTTTTTTTTATCTTAAATACTGAACTCTGTGATATTGCGCTTATACGTTTTTTGAACATTTTCATATCATGAGATTCTCTTTCAATGTAGGTTTAGCTTGATGTTTTTTATGTCATTAAGACTTATTGATAATGTAATTTCTGGATGTTTGGATTAGATATTTCTTTAGATTGTATTATGATTCTTGTCTTACCGATTTGGTCTCATAATTCCTCATTTTGAATTAAATGTTTATCTGAAGCATCGCTTGTCTGGTGCACTTTTGAATGGCTTGTGTTGCTTCATAATTGCTGTGAAAAATTGGTTAGTGAAGTTTAGGATTTATTGTTTGATAATAAAGGTCAATCCTGCTGTTGTGAGTGGGCATTTGTTGTACATAGTCAAAGCAGGATACATATAGCAAATTGTGATATTTCCATTGAATAAAATTTCATGGATCAGTGTATTAATTATACGCAAAATATTACCATTTTTTAGTTGATTTTAAATCTCACTAATAGGAAATATATTCCAGTGTCCTTTCTTGTGCTCTGAGAACACATGGATAGTAACACCCTAATTATAATTTGATTATTAGGCAATAATGAGACAAGCAGTAAGACTGAATTTTTTAAAATCTCTGCTATGTATCTATCGAAATAAGTCATGAATTTTTGTGGTAAACATTATTTATCATTACACCAACTTAAGAGAACGGACACAGGTAGCATTGTTTGGTAGTTATGCCATGTATGTGTCTAAGTGAACTAAAATAAAATTTTAAACTTCAGTTTCTATACATATATTTGAAAATACAGAAGGGATGAACTTGCAATATATTAATAGAGAAAAATCATTTCAGTGACAAAGAATCTCTTTCAAAACATTTCATTATCTTTTGTAAGTCTGCTTTAAAAAGTCTTAGTTTCACATCATTTCAGAATTTATCTTAACCAAAAATATAGAGAATTATTTTTGCCTTTTTCCTACTTGTATGAAAAGTAAAATGTGCAATGAAAGCAAGGTGAAATGTCTTATTTAATGTGCTTTTTAATTATTGAAGTTGGTACTTCAATTTTTATTATTCTCTAAGAAAATATTCAGCTTCAGCAAATAAATGATGTATGATAAATAATTTTTAACATTGAAAAAGAAATAATATCATCAACATGGTATAGTATATTTATGATCTGTAAAGTAAGAATTGTGCAAAAGCGGTAGCCTATTCATCAACAAAATTCTGCTTTTGTTTCAGTTCTCTCAAAATTTTAAACTTGGGAACTAACTGTGTCTTGGAGAGATGTTGTCACTGATAATGAAGGAGTTAGTGTAGAAGTATGGATAAAAATGTAATGAAAATTGAAAGGAGTTTTGATTTATCATCGAATCCCTGTACAATAGCTCTATAAAAAAACAAATTGAAATATTCCATCTCTGTTATAATGCTAACAGATACATGAAACCGTACTCTTTGTTGTGGGGTTTGGGCCAAGAATTATGAATATCAATGATACTCAAGTGTTCTAAGACATTTTTGTTACTATTATCTTCATGTATTATAGTTAAAACTGTGTTTTTGTTTGGATGGGTGATCCCTGCAATTTATTTGTGCATGTATTCAATTTTATTTAGAATTTAGTTGCTTTGATTTTTACTTTCTCACCTTTTTTAATGTACACATATGCACAGAACTGTTATAGAGGTGCTGGATGTTTCAAATACTATATTTGTGAATGTTTATAGTTTTGTTATCACATTTCCTCTTTCACAGCAGTTCATGATCTCTACCAGTGCATGTCTATATTTATTGCATATAATACTGAGTATTAAGAATTATTGTGTGAAGGAATAAAGAGCAGCATTTTATAATAATATATGGAGAGATGGCTATATTTGTTATTTCTGTTATGTTTTGGCTTAAATACATCTTCAAATGATGACTGAAAAAGAGTTGGTAGAAAATTATAATAATTCTATACCATCCTCCATTTCCATCCAGGATTTTGGGTTCCTTGTCAATTAGGCTACATATTTAAAATATTCTTTCATTATAATTTGAGGACTCCTGGTAACAATATGTATATATCATTATTGTCTTGAAAATTTTAATTGCTCTTGGTAATTCCATTCTTCACTACAATTAGAGGATCAAATTTACTCTTGCCTCTGTATATTTATAATTGTTTATATTAATTTTGAAAACTGAGAATTTTTGAAAGAATTATAAATATATAATATAAAAGGAATAATAAGAGATAATGTTTGTAGATTTAAATTAACTTTAAAAAAAACTGGTTTAAATAATTTCCATCATGATCATGTAGATATGATGTCTTTAAATTCATTTCATTTATTGAGTTGATTCTCTCATATTAGATATTATTTATCTCTTTTAAATTACAGTATGATTTTGTATTTGGATATATCAAAATTTAGCAGTGCATCATTATATCTCATCCTGTCATAGGCAATTGTTTGTGGTCCTTTAATTTCAGATTGCAAAGCTTCTAATTCTTACCAGCAGATATGTTATTGGGGGGCAATGCTGCACTCCTTTTAAAATAGAGCAAAATATACTAGAAATTGATAGTGGTTATCAAAATTAATTAATTTTAATTGGGGTGCTTGTGGATGCTTGGCTGCTAATTTTTCTTCTTTTAATCATCCTTTTTTAATATAATTTATTTTTATTATCATCTATAAAAACTTATTTGTTTGGAGAATTTAACTTTTGGAAAGCTTTTTGTTTAAAATTGTGTGCTATCCCATTTATTTGAATGTTTTTTCACAATTGTTATAAATAATCAAGCATGCTTAAGAAAAGCATTTTTTGGAAGCAGTCATTGAGTGATGTATTTGGGAAGAAAATGGCTTGAGATAATGAAAGGAATATTGAATTGTGCTGCCTTTTCTGAGCTGTACGACATAGCAGGTACTTTTTGTGGAAATAAAAATATTTAAAATTGTGTACAAAAGTGATCAAACAAGGAGAAAAACCTTCTAAATTTGCCTGATCTAAGAACTGAGAAAGTAGACGTACAAAAATCATTTCACAATATGACTTGTGATATGTTTATAGCCATTCTAAACCACAGTGCCTGACATCATAACTCGACTGTTATTTTATCAGTTTGTTTTATTTCAAAGGATGGAGATCCGAATCAAATTATTTCATAGAGATTTGCATTTCAACCTTTTTGTAGGTTTCATAATTGTGGGTGTAGTTACTGAATTTGAGTTTTGTTGTTTCTGCTTTTAAAATCTCATCTTTATTCTAGTCATGAAAACATTTGTGGATTGAAGTAGACAAAAACTGAATAATTTTGAGAAATGTATAATTTTTCATGATTGGTTTGCAAAATGCACAAAATCATGACTCTGTCAAAAAGAGGCCTTTCAGGATGAAAGGTGCTAGTCTAATTTAATAAAAGGAAGTCAGCATTAATTGTAATTCTTCCAGCTTCTAAAATGTGACTGATATCTTCTAAGATAATTCCATTCAGCACATTTCGCTTTATTTTCTTTCATAATGTCCCTTGTTACTGAACAGACTTTGTCAATTTGGAACATTATCATTGCCATAGGACCATCTTGCACATTACATTAGGAAAGATGGTGCTGAAATTATTAATGTTGAAAAAATGTAATGAAAACTATAAATGTGAAGCTTTTTCAATTCATGCAATTTTTCAAACTATTTTAATGTTCAAAGTGAATGGCTTTTGGAAAATATATTCTTGAGGGGGTGAATGAAAAAATGTTAATTTAAAATTTCACATACATGAAGTTTTTGTTGTGAATTGATGACATTGCACAATAATACTCTAGTTGTCATATGAACTTTGCCAACAGAATACCTCAATAATAGCTGCACAACAATTGTAGCAAAGGGAATATTGTCCCTTTAGTTTAAAAAAATTTTTGAAATTATACATTTCACAAATTTGAAATTAGCCCATTAATGATGTATTCGATGATTCAGAAATCATGAATGTGTGAAATCTTTAAAATTAATGAACACTAGCATCATTTGAATGTTAAATACTTGAGAATAGACATTTGTCTGATATTATACCAATATTTGCTATCCTTGGTTTTGTTTGGTGCTTTGGCCCTCTATATTTGAAATGGGCTAAACGATTCCCCTAAGGACACGTTAAAATGTTTGGGAACTTTTGATGAATTGCTGTTGTTGAGATAGTCATTGTACATTTGAAATTACCTACAATAGATTATGTGTATGTGTATTGTATTATTTCAGTCTTGGTAGTGTTTTAATAGTATCATCTTGTTCTCTAATTTGAATGTTTAAATTCTACAGAACCTTCTGTGTGTTGAGATTCTTGTAAATTGTAAGATCATTTAACATTCTCACAAGAGCTTTGATTACTCATATGTCTCTGCCATGAGCAGGATCAACTATCTTGTGCTGTGTCATCTTCCAAAACATCTGTGCAGCAGAACTATTTAATGTTTGTTAAGATGGTTTTGTTAGATAGTCTTCGTGTATTCTAAAATAACATGTCACAACTGTGACTTTTAGGTGATCGTTGAAGTCTCTTCGTGGCTGTGGCATTTCCTTTTCCACTCAAGACTTTTTATTAATCTTTCTTCCTCCTGTGGCTACATTTTTCCTTATTAAATTATTATTATTGCTACCATTTGATCTCTCTTAAAGGTAGAATTTTTTGAAATGCTGCTGAACATGACTTAATTTCATACACCTCATTTTTGTGAATGAATTAAAGGCTGCTATTATATTGGTTTTCTGTGTGTTCGTACACACTTGTGTTCATTAGTTATATAATAACTATTTCAAATTTTTGCTATGTGTTGTTGGGTTGTTTGCAGCATGCTTCATGTACATCTAGTCACATTGTTGTAATACTTTGTCTTATAAATTTATACCATGTTTGTAAATTGTGATGTTTACTAAAACATTTTCTTTCACCATTACAAAACTGATAAAGCATTTGTCATGTTCCTCTTAATATGTCACGGACAAAAAGAGGAAATCATAATATTGACATAAATAGACAATTTTCCCTCTAGAAACTTATTCACGTTTACTTTGTGTGTAGCATGTTACAGGATGCTAAAGATGATTGTACATGGCTTACCATGCCTCTTCATTGAACTTGTTAAATATTATTGTATCTCTAAATGACTTGGTTCCCAAATTTTGGGAGTTCAAAATTCTGAAATTGACCCATGACAATCACAAAAACAATTGAAAATAGTTCTAAACTTGAGTGTGTTCATAATGTTAACTATGACTTGAACATCACATACAGACACAACAATCGCTTTCATAATTTACCTTTGTAGGGTTATTAAGGCAGTTTCTCCTCCGATTAAAATATCTCGAATTTAATTCTTTTGTCTACATTGTACCGTATTGGTACATGTTATTCATGCAAATTTTCATTTGTTAGTGAAAACGTACATTGAAAAACAGGCAAAATCGGTGTGTAGGAGGCTACAAGGACATTTTTCTAAACACATTAAGAGAAAGAAAAAAATATTTATGGCATATCACTTAAAAAGGAACAATACATTTTAAAAGAAAAAACTTGGAGTGTGTTTGTTTTTATAGAAGTTTCGTAACTCAAATTGTTGTTTCAAAGAATTTGCATGAACAACATAAAGTTTACCATATTTAGCAGTATGTGATCTGTTGAAAGTGGTGGTGTTTTTGCTGTTTCAGAATTGTATTTGGTTTGAGTGTGACAATGTAAGAAACCATGAACAGAATAAAAACACTGATCTAAACTCTCGTATTCTCATACATTCTAATGCTAATGAAGAAATTGGAAAATGGAAATGAAAATGAGATATTACTCTTAATCTACTGTGATCATTTAGAGATTGTAACTTATAGACCTAACAAGAGTGTTCAAAGTCTCAAGGTGCTCCATTGTCCTTTTTGTGTTCGCTAAGGAAACTGTTTGCAATAACTGAAAATAATGCTAATATAGATATTGAGTAATTTCTTTTATCTTGCTGCCATTTGTATAAAACCTGTCTGGAATGGAATCTGGTTGTGTAGATAGGTAGTTTTATAAAGCAAATGAGTGCAATCTACCGTACACTGCAAATGGATTGTGAGTAATTGCTAAAGAATTTGAATTTTTTTCTTCAATTTTGATTTTGCATTTCATTGTGTGTAATATGTTCTTCTAAGATTTCTTTGTGCAATATTTATTATTGGAAAAATAAATTACCAAATATGTTATTTAAATTGATGAAAACCCATTGCAACATGTCCTGCCATAACATGCATATTTGTTGTGGAAATTATTTTAGTTCCAAAGGAATGTACTCCACAAACAAATTATCAAGTCCTACCAAGAATTAAAAGTTGAGCATTAAATACTGCTTCAGAATGCCAGAAATTCCAGTCTAGACAGTTACTGTCAGAGTTTGCTGTATGATTGTAAACATCTCCAATGGTTTGGAGAATTGTTGAAAAGTGGTACATTCCCAAGACTGTTACCTTTGTAATGCATTTTGTTGGATGTATCCTTGTGCCTTGCGGTAAAGAGTAAGGAGATACAAACAACTGCCTTTTCACTCGCCTTTCTATTACATTTGTGGGCCAGCATGAGTGCATACAGCTTAATGAGAGAAGAAAGAACATGCAATCATGTGTGTTAAAGAATGTATTCTTGTCTTGTTCCTGAGAATATGTGACAATATAATATTCTATATTATTTGTTAGTACTATAAGTTTCATGGTATATTTATTTATATTTTAAGTTAGGGGGATTTTGAATTCTCCAAAAAAGTTAAAAGTAAGCTCTTCGGAAAGAGTCAATGCTTTATGTGGAATGTATCTTTTTTCTTTTACATTGTGAGAATCTGACTGTGTCGTATTTTTATATGTGAATTTGTTGCTGCTTCTTTGGTTGAAACCAATGCAGATGAGAGTATTGACTTTTACTTTAAGAGATGCCAATATCTTTATTCTATTGTATGTATTTCAATAGTGACTAATATTTTATTCAGTGCTACAAATCTTTATTATGTTGTTGTGTTAATGATTATTTTATAAAATTTCTGCTTTCCAGTTATTGTTTTGAATTCTATCTTGAAAATATAATAAAGGAAGTTGGAGCTGTGAGTCTGATATGAATGGCCGTTATTATGGTGCCATAATGCTGTGTTTACGGCAGAGATGGAAAGTTTCCAAAGCTAAGCAATGTTAAACCACATAATTTTGTTTCTGTTCAGGAGAATTTCTTGTTCTAAGATGAAACATTCTTGTGTAACTCAGAAACATGTGACATTTTTTTAGTAGTCATAGGAACAAATGCACTGTGAACTTGGGAAGTGGTGATGATTGAAACAAACCCTACTTGATATTGTACCATTTATTGAAGCAATGGTATAAATTGTTTCAAAGTTCATCTTGAGCACCTCATAACCGTGGTGTTGACAGACACAATGTAGAGGCATGTTGTAGTGCTGAAACAAATGGTTATGGGGTGATGTGTGAATGCCTTTTATACAGTTTGATTATTATTGTGTGCTAAGCTTTCCTTTGCTGTTTAGCTTATTAATCAGGCTTATTCTGCTTTGAGATTAGCTCATTACTTAGTTCCCAGTGCAGTGCATAGTTATGTTTGGAGAATACATACCTTTAAAGAATTGTACGCTCCCTGCCATGTTAGGAAACGCTTTGCTTTGTATGTAGTTTGCAGTAATATTATCCAACTTTTTTGTTACTAGTGATATTTCTTATTAATAGGAACAGCTTTTGTATAATTTTGAAATTTGTATTGCTATAATGCAACAATAATTTAGATTGTAACTATTACACTGATTTTTACTGTGACTATTACAAATACTGTACTACAGTGACTATTTCTATTTCTTTATTATTATTATTATTATTATTATTATTATTATTATTATTATTATTATTATTATTATTAGTTAAAGACCAATAAATGCTAAGCATTTTTTATATGTCGATCTTATGAGTCTTAACAGAGAGTATGTATGTCTGGATGGTTGAGAGTTATATTTTCTATATGTATCCATATGTAAATGAAGTTGTGCTTAAAACCTATCTTTTATCCAACACCCACACATGGAAATGCAGTCATTGTGTGACAAAATAAAGGAAGAAGTCCAATCAATAATTTGTCATTTTTAATAAAGTGCTTCAAATTCCATGTCGTAGAATGTTCATAATACACAAAATGGAGTAGAGTGAGGGGAGAGAAGGTGCACCCTTTGATGAAAAATACAAGGAAAAGGTTAAGAGTCTGGCATATATGTCTAATGACATATCCTTCAATTCTGAATGTGTTTTCAAACTTGGAAACAGAAGGTGTCATGCTGAGAAACCAGACTGCCAGAAAGGACGTGAGAAACCTAAGAGAGAAGCATCAAGAAAGACTGGTCTCCTGATCTTGTCTATTCAGGTTTAATTTTCTGTAGGAATTGCTGCGTGCACATCACAGACAATCCATAGAAACCAATGTGAGGAACCTTCTTTCACACATATAGAACACTCATCCGAGGTGGATCAGTTCATTTCGTGATGGGATGCAGAAAAGGTGTTCCTTTCTCCATTTTTCGTTATCCTGGTCTCCTTTTCATATGTCACCTTTCATTCCATTATCACCCTTTTTTTCTTCCTCACTGGCCTCTGTATGCTGAACCCATGTGCTTGCCGTGAATGACGATCCGTATCGAAGGAAATAGGTGATTTGGGCTTGAGGGTGGGGTGGGGGGTGTCTGTGCGTGCGCACTTGCACGCCACCTTGACGCTGGAACCTTGGGTACACTCCATCTAACTGTTGTGCGAACACCCGAGTCCTGGCGACTGCGGTTAGGTATGTGTGCTCCTGTCACCACCTTGGCCTCGGCTTTTTCTAGACATCAATCGCCTGGAAAGGGTGGGCGGTGTCGTGGTGTCCCCTTACTAGTTGGCGGCAGGGAAGAGGCGTTGCCACGCTCCGCTATATCCCCTTGACAACCCTGCGCTAGCACTTCGGAGGCCTCTGTGGTGGTGGGTATCACATTAGTGAATTGTGTATCTCCCTTATGAATACTACCAAACTAACCCCTGCTCTATTCCTTGAGGAAGATAATATTTAATTACCGCTTACGCAGTAAAGAGGAAGTTATATTATGCTGCACGAAAAGACGGCAAATTTTGGCAGAAAAATCGTATTACAAGGCCGTGGTTACGAAAAAGTGGATAAGTCTAGTTGCAAAATTTAGGGGAAATCCTCTAGCACGTGGTGTAGTCAGAAATCATGTTTCGGGGATCCACGATACCGAAAAATCGAATGACGGCGAAACGTCTGTCTGTCCGTCTGTGAACGCTAGCGGCTAAACCGTTCAGTCGTTTTTCTCAAAATTGATATTCCCCAATCTAACTGGCTGATATCGCGGCCCCTTGAATTTGAAACCGATATTTTTATTTTGGGAGGTACTTTACATGAAGCTCCTGGGACATTTTCAAAAAATCCATCGTTTTTTTATTAAAATGTTGTTGGATAGTGTAAAGGACGTTTAAGAGAATGGTACAGGTCTCATTTTCGTTGAACCCCTGAGTTTTCAAAAATTGCAAAAATCCCGCCCCCCCAAAAAATTCTGCGTCCTTCCTACAACTACAATTTACGAAGAAAGATTTTTTCCCTGAATGAAATTGTTCCTTAAAATTAGATTTTGAAATAAGGTCATGTACAATTTTTCGAAAATTTGAGTACTTTTCACGTAATTTTGCGAGAAACTACGTGCTACTTTAGCACTAGTTTACAAAGATAGTGATACGACGGCAAAAACATCTTATTTTTGGTAATGAGAAGGGAATATCTTAAAAGCTCATCATAGTCCCTTTCAAAAGAATGCTTGCTTTATCGACCCCTTCAATTTTTTAAATATACATTATTGTAACACAGGCAATTGCACATAATTGACTTTAGACTAAGGAAATGCGTCAAATTTTAATTATCACATTCTAATTGCCCCAAAACTTCTATTTTTAATTAATGGTAACTATGTGAAATTCACAAGCAAATTGAATATTTTTAGATTTTCGAAGCTTGAGAGAAGATCAGAAATAATTGTAAATTTAATTAATATTACGAATATTAGTAATCAATATGTGCTTTATCTTTATTATATCTATCAATTGCCCAGTACAGATATCGAAACCTTGATATTAATTGACTCCCTTTAACATTCCGTGCCCCTTTAGGGGTACGACCCCGTTGGGAACCCTTGATTTAACCGAATACTGAGTGGAATCAACTGCCATTGCAAGCGTTGGGGAGATAAAGCATTCATCTGTTGTGAAAATGATTACCTTCTTTTCAAGGTTTATCAACGAAAACCTAGTCACAGAAACAAACTTGACTTCGACAACACTTGACATTATTAACATTCACAGTCTTACAATACATGGCAAGCGACCCGACTGACCATGCCACCAAAATATTAGCAAACAAAATTAACAATTATCAGGGCTTCCAACACAAAAGTTCAAAATTATCACATTCAACCTCCTCCAAAATCAGTCTCATAGTCTGTCAAATATGCAGGTTGATAGCCTGGAGTGAACAGATCGTTGAGCACCGTCTACATCTTCTACAAACAGCAGTTGTTCAGGATTACCTATTTTCCACTTTCGGCTTTCTTGGTTCCGATGGCTGACGCTCTGGAACGCCAAAATCGTAGTCTTCGTCTTTAACTTGAACTTCTCGAGGAGCAAGATGCCGTGTTGAGATAGTAACTTCTCGGCCATTTGGTAGTCTTA
>JAHLJT010008446.1:261265572-261409756 GCA_031308135.1 Acheta domesticus
CCTTATGGAAGCCAGCGAACGGACGAAGTTTCACATTGTGGCCGCTGGAGCGCTGGTCGCCCGACCATTCGCGAGACCTTCGGGCCGTTTTAATGCATAGGGAAATGCCCGCATTTCGGATGATTTTGGTCACTTACTGTGATATGAGGCATTGCAAACTCGTGTTGGTGGTAATATTAACAATACTGAAATTTTATTTTACTGTTCAGTTTGCTTAAAAGAATTTGTGGAGTGAATGCTTCAAATTAACCCTCAAATAGCATGCGTGAAATCTACATGGTTAGTGAGCCAATAATGATTCTTCTTGACATATAAAATACAATATTTATTCTTAATTATTTCTGATATTTACTTGTATATTTAGGTATTTAAAGAAAATTATAATGCACGTAATGTCTTTAAGGTTTTTAAAGACAATGGATGAAAACGAGAAAAATTGAAAACTATTATTTTATCAGTTTTTATATTACCTAATTTTTATATTTTCCAACTATATTTATTCTTTAATCTATATTACACGCTCAAAAAAAGTAAAAATTCAAAATGGAAGTGTTCGTGAAAAAATAATCGCTAAATAACTGGAAGAAACTAGTTCTAAAACGGACGACGGACGCTGTTATAAATAAATGTTGACGCTGCTGTAAATAATACTCAGGAAAGTTCACTAAAAAAAGAACTCCAAATCATTATTGTCCTGGTAAAAACGTTCTCACCTAGAGATAGAGTCATAAAATTACTTTCGACTAGCGAAATTCATATTGGCGCTCTCATGAAGGTACGAGAAAAAACTATTAGAGATTTTCAATAAGAGCAACTAAAGTACAATGTAGACATTATTTCTAATTCTTTGCGTAGTCCGCTTCCAAATTCCACAACAATGATAGAACAATAAATCAAACATCAGATATAAAAATCAACAGACATCTCGTGATATCTAATGTTTGTGAGAAAAATGTCACTTTTTGATCGACAAGTGTTGTAATACGAGAAATATCCAAAGCTGTCCTCAAACGTACATGGAGCCAGTATGTTTTTATTGAACGTAAACAAAAATTGTTTATGCTATTTGTGAGTGTTTTTTCAAGATTTGTATCGAATTTTGAGAATAAACTGAATTGTTAGGTTGCCCGAAGTAAGGGTTACATATTTTATTAACGTTCAGAAACATCAAGAATGTATGTGAATATTTATTTACAGTGTGAAGATAATTAACATGGGTGGTTATTAAATAAATAAAAAAAAATCAGTCCTCATCTTTAAATAACCCTGAAGGTTATATGTGGTAGAGCAATTTATTGTGAAAGCTGTACCACAACTTCCAAGGTTTGTAGGTTTGTTGTGAAAAGAAACCTTCAAAAATGTATTAAGCCAGCTTTTGCAAAAAAACAGTTTCCTTGCATGTGACGAGAGCGCAGATTTAATAACGATCATTGACATAATTTGTGAAACATTTTTTTATCAGAGGTCGTGAAGAACACTGCTGCTGTTACTAAAGAAGTAATGGAGATGCCTAAATACTTGAATTCAAAGCCTGTAAATCGAAAAGTTTTGTGTTTGTAATGCGTATCTCAGTATATTTACATGCAGCAGCAGATCGAGAAATGGTCGGCGAGCAACGCGCCAGCGGTCAGTAGCCGAACTTTTAGCTATAACAAGGAGGTGAATAGAGCGCCGAGGCTTTTAAAGCATACTAAGGTCCGATTAATTAAGAAGATGATTGACATTTGTGAGTGGAGGGGAGCGACGTTGCCAGGTCGCAAACCACTGAGCACGTGTTACCGGGACACGAAAACAAACACTTCAAAAAATACGTGTAAAAGTGTAAAAAATACGACAAAAGCCTAACCTCAACGCAACTCATCACAACACAGTACACATTGCACGCGCAGCACAGCCAGAAAACGCGGGCGGCGTGGCGGCAGGGAAGTCGCTTGCGATGCTCAAATGTTCCCCGTGTTCGGCAGAAGGCAACTGAGCGACCTGACACGTCACGTTTTGTCTCTCTGGTTGGCAGCTGCCATGGAAACGGGAAAGGCGTCCCTGACGTCACACAGAACTGTCAATCACCTTCTTAATTTAATCGGACCTTAGTGGGCTATGATTAAACATAAGAGACAGAACGTTGATCGGTAATGACTTCAAAAATGATGTCCGACTAAATAATGTCGCCAGTAACGTAAGGATTCCACAATAGCGTAAGCTTCTTTCTCTACAGATGAATGTTGTTGCTCCTACTTGTTCAGGGTCCTAGAAAAGAATGCAACAGGTCGACTTGCTTGGCTTAAAGTAGCCGCTATGGCAAATTCTGATGCGTCTGTTTCTACCCTGAATGGTACGTCATCTTGTACTACAGCTATCGTTGCTTTAGTCACATCATCCTTTAAAGTCTTGAAACCTGTGATCGCTTCCTCTGAGTGGGAAAGGATTCTTCATCAATAAAGGATGCGTTTTTTTAAAATTGAGGTATCCACTTGCAGTAAAGCGAGAACATACACAAAGCTCGCCGCAAAGGAGTTGTATCTTGAGGAATAAGCAGATCAAGTGGAGTTTGAAGGTGATTAGAGTCAGGTTTGATTGTCATATTGGAAATTACGTACCGAAGTAAATTTGCAGATTTAACACAAAACGTGCATTTTTCTTTGTTCAGTGTCAAATTATATTTCTTAGATGCAGCTAAAAAATCTTTCTAGATTGCGGTCGTGTTCTTCTTGGGTTCTTCCGCATTTAGATATGGATATCATCCATATCATCTAGATATGGATACGTATATGTAACCTCCAGTCCTTCATTTTGAACCATTTTGATCAATCATTCTTTGAAAACAGGCCTCTCCATTTGTTACTCCGAATGGAACACGTAGAAAATGATAGTTTTCCCTCAAGCTTCAAAAGCTTGTGTATTTTCTCTCTGACTCCAGAATAGATGATTGATGATAGGCATTCTTGAGATCTATGGTGCTGAATACTTCATTCGCCAAAACCGTAGCAATTACGCCGCAATCGCAATCTCACCATGGTGTATTGCTAGGTTCTATTACTTCATGCAATACCCTTTTAATCTCAGAGTCTATAAATTAGTTTATTTTCGATTAGAATATCTCCTAGATTTGGTAGGTATTGGAACACAATTAGAAATTAGGTTAGGAAAAAGCGAAATTGGAGGTACCTGAGCAACAGCCGAACTGGAGGATCTCGAGAGGAGGCTGCGGGACCTTGAAAAGCTATGTTCACTGAAGAATGATACTGTAGAATATCATGGCCGATTATAGCACCTGAGCAAAGGTTCTTCATTGTCAGTATTGGAGTATTGTCGTAAATAAAAAACCTATTTTTATATCGGCTTCACATCGTTCCTTTATTTCAGTAGATTTGAGAAGAATTTGCCATCGCAATTTTGCAGAATATGGTAGCAACTTCATGGCACATTTTCTTACAAAAGAATGGTTGATAAAACTTAGAGAGCTTCCTGTATCTATTAAAGCGTTCAACTTCATTCCATTTATTTTGATCACCGCTATTGATTTTTGAAAACCGTTTGACAATGCAGAAGTAACGGATGCTAACATTTCAGTTGTCGCGGTTGTATTTCATAAAGGATGGTTGGATGATTTCGACACACACAACACACACGTTGATAATGTCCTTTCTTACCGCATGACCTACATTCAGCAGCTGTCGCAGGACACATTCTGGGATGGTAGCTTCCTCCACAAAAAATAACTCATCTCAGTTGTTGACAAAACAGCCACAGGTGCAGTAGGCGGGGGCGGGATTTCGGATCTTTTATTGGGGGGGGGGCAAATTTGGGCGCTATTATAAATATCAAAATATTCGTTTACATGCTTTAAGTTAATTGTGCTGCAATTATACACATTGCTTTCAATTTTGTTAATTATTATTGAATGTTATTAATTATATTAGTTGCACACAGCGGTGAGATTCCGCATTGTTACTTGAACGGTCCGAACTGTTAATTCAACGATACATTTTTACTTTTCCGTATACGTACGTATACACGGAGTGATATACGTAGTATAGGGAAAGTTATGTAATGCTGCGCGAAAAAATGGCCAATTTTCGGCGGAAAAAAATTAATTGCCGGGCCGTGAAAAGGAACTAGTGGTGCTACAGAATGGCACAGACTTTCCCGTATTAGTTTTCTATTTCCTTGGGTCGTCGCTAGCTATTCGGATTTGCCACATACTCTTTCTTGCCAGCTACCATCTATCACCGCCAAAAGTACATTTTTTTTGGATTTTCTTCATTTTTTTCGGTTTTCTTTTAAAGAAAAAAATTGGAGCCCTTTTTGAGAAAATTTTGAAAATCCCTGGGGGCTTCATATAAAGTACCTCCAAATTTTGAAGAATCGTTTTCAAAATCTCGAAGCTTCGACTAGAATCAGATCGACCGGGGAATATCAATTTTGGAAGAAATCGTACGTATGGTTTAGGCGGTAGCAGTGTTCACAGACGGAGAGACGGGTCGGAGTACAAAATTATATATTGTGGTACAAAATAAGTGGACAAATAGAAGATAATATTTGGCTAGTTGGATTTGAATTTGTGACTAGTGTGGGTGGCTTGGCAGGCACTTTTGTTTCATGCCACACGCAATTTTTTTCTGTTTTTCGATTGCATTATCTCCGTTGGGGGACCACATAAATTTTTGAAACAAATACTCCTGAAGGTCACTATGGTAGCAAACCGCTGTATACATTTCAACTTCGAAGTGTGACTCTAAGGGGATTTAAAAATTCGTCAATATGTGCAAAAAGTGTATCTTTTGCAACCGTTTTTTAATTGGTTTAAGGTGAGTACAAAATTTTTAATTGTGGTACAAAACTAGTACACAATTAGTAGACAACAATGGGTTAGGTGATTTTGAATTTCTGAAAAGTGAGGGTGGTAGGTTGACGTCAAGCTAGCACCCCCACTTTTGAATGTCGTTTTTTATTGGTTTATATTTGAGTACAATTTTTTTAAAATTTTGGTACAAAATTAGTACATAGTTCAAAATTATAGGCTAGTTAATTTGAATTTCTGACAAGTGGGGGTTGCAGCTTGACGGGGGTCCGGCTCTTGCCGAGTCGGCAATGCCGACGGCTTTTTGCTCTCGACTCGTCTTTTTGATGAACCCTGATTTACAGTGTAGTACAAAAGGCGTTTAATAAAAGTAAATATATTCCATTTTAATAAACGAAAATATATTAAGCGAGAGAACAAATGGCCATCTTACAAGACGCCGTACTATTCAGCCCATTCACTAAGTTCATGTGCACGAATAAAGTTACAGGAAGTAAATTGATTCAAGCGAAAACAATGTTATCAGAATATTATCGGAAATATTATGTTGGTATTGTCTTGGCCCAATTCACGTTTCTTTCGAAAGAGAAATACACAAAAATAACTGACTTCGACCCACTTCTAGACAAAAACCTGTAATATACACCGGTAGTTCTTAGCGATCTCGCACCGAAGGATCGCGGGTTCGACTCCCGCCTTGGGCATGGTTGCATTTCTATTCGTCCTTACACACCCCTATCATCACCATATCATTTCATCTTCACAGTTACCATAACGTCACAGTTAACAAATAACAAAAAACAGACATGCAATTCTATGAAATCCCGCGGTCTGGTTATTAAAATCGAATAAAGATACATAATTATTAATGTCAAATTTTGTGTGACGGTACACTTAAACTTTACACATTAATATATTTTTTGACAAAACATATGTAAAAATTTTGCTTTCACTATTTTCTTCTTGTTTCTGAATAAAATAATTACATGAATGTAGCAATTTTTCACATGTTAAGTATGAAATTGAATATTGAAATTAAATTATTTGAGGAAAGTGACGATCAAATAATTTTCTTTACAAATAATGATAAGTGTTAAGTATTAGAATGAATAATCAGTTTTTTCAAAAATATTAGAGAGAACTTTTTTATGTACGAATGGAAACCTTTCTCAATAAACACGACGCGTTTTCAAATTGCCAACATGGATTCCGGAAATTAAAATCTACGGAAACAGCCATTTTTTCTTTTCTTAAGGATGTTGCCTCATCATTGGATCAAAACGAAGCAACTATTGGAATATTTTTAGATCTTTCAAAAGCTTTTGACGTCATTGATCATAACATTTTACTTTCAAAATTACCTTCGTATGGAATCCGTGGTATTGCTCTAGATTGGCTATGTTCGTACCTTAAACAACGATCTCAGAGAGTAGAAATACCTTACTGGAATGATGGAACGTTATGTAGCACACCTTTCCGGTTCTTTGCCAATTGCACGTGGAGTCCCGCAAGGATCGATTTTAGGCCCTATTCTCTTCCTATTATACGTAAATGACATGCCCTTAGCGATTCGAAACGGAAGAACAGTACTCCTTTGCGGATGATACAATATTCTTTGCAACAAAGAAACCGTAAATAGTACAATATCAGACGTTTCAAATTGGTTCCGTAATAACAAATTAAAAGTAAATGAAAATAAAACTGTTTCAATGCAGTTTTCCATATCAAATAAAAAATTCTGTACTCCATTGAAAATGAACGGTGTGCCATTGACTGATGTTAATGTAACAAAATTTTTAGGTCTATCAATTCAGTCAAACCTCAAATGGAATGCCCACTTAAATGAATTGAACACAAAATTAAGCTCATTATGCTACGCGTTCAGAATTCTTTCAAATTCCGTCAGCCTTCATACAGCTCGTTGTGTATATTTTGCCAATGTTCACTCCCGCCTGAGATATGGCATAATATTTTGGGGAAACACATCTTAAAGCTCACAGACTTTCAGATTACAAAAAAGAATTGTACGAGTAATAAGCAAATCCAACCCACGTGATTCTTGTAAGTCACTCTTTATTAATCTAGGAATTTTACCATTACCTTGTCTCCAGATTTACGAATCAGTAGTTTTTGTCAAAAATGACTTACTTAAGGGCGGGAATATATTTTCAGCAAACGCCGATGTCTATAAGTATAACACACGACGTAGTAATCATATTCACCAGGTGGCAGTATCAACAGCTCACTACAAAAAATTCACATACAATTCATGTACATTACTCTACAACACTTTGCCAGAAGACATTAAACGATTAAATTCAATAGAAAAGTTTAAGTCCCAAGTAAAATCTTTTCTGCTGCATAACTGTTTCTATACAATTCGAGACTATACCGAGCATCAAAAAGGAAAGTAGAATTAATTTTAACAATGATAGTTAATGTAATTATTTATCATTTGGACTGTATAATTCTAAAGAACCTGTAACAAGTATTGTACCACAGTTTCTGGGTTGATGGCCCCCATGTCGATCAGGTTTTTCGTCCAGTTTCCCTGATCCTTGAGCAAATGCTGAGGCTGCCCTTGTTTTGCTTCTGGACATAAATGTAACTTCATTATTTGTGCACGTCTTCTGAATTTCAGTGGGAAATATAGTTATTCAAATTATCGTTTTTCATATTATCGCGGCAAAAAGTATTATTCTTTCATGAAGAACATGAGGGTTCAGGGCAGGAATTTATAGCTAATTTACCTTTGAAAATATATTTTATTATATAGGAGTGAATATTTTGTCAAAAAAACTCGAAAAAAACTCTCTTTTCTGTATTCAAAATTCGACTAGAATATGGTTTAGGATAGAGACCACAGAATTATGAAGTGCAGAGTGAGCATCTACTAATAACTCTTGAAACCCTAATCAGGCTGACTGTCATTCTTTTTATAGTTCTTCAGCACTTATATCAAAGACTGACCGAACACAATTCGTTAGTGCATGGACAGAGGCAGAGGGAGCCCTCATACTTACAATTGATTTTTCAGAACTGTATGTGTAAAGTGCCCACTTTTTTTCTTGTTGTATTTCATAGAAAATTGAACAAGGAACACGCCTATATTTTTTCAAATTTTTATCTCATTGAGTTTATATACAAATTTTACTTTTTTTAAAAAAATACATTTTTTAAAATGAAAAAAATATTTTTTGAGAAATGTATTTTCAGAGGAATAAAATACACATTTTAAAGTATTAAATAAAACAAATTAGAAATTTTTATAGTTAATACATTCGGAGCAACAATAGATCTTATTTTGTGAAGTACCTGTAAATTCCAAAATTTAATATAGGCATAACTACACAAATATTCAATTTTCGGGCAAATAAAAAAATACGTGTCTCTTTTTTGATGTCCAGATTTAAGAAAATATATCGTAAATTAAAAAAAAGTCGTGTCAACTCTTGTGAGATTTGACGTGGAATGGCTCTGTATGGAGATTATTTACAACGGATTTTGAAATCTTAAATCTCGGCCACGCGATATCACGTATGGCCCTAGTAAATAGCGCTTGTACATCGCTGCTATATCGATCGTTTCCCTTTCGACCCTTTTAGAATGGGAAGTTCGCAATAAGCAACGTTACCAAGAAATAACGTTTAGGTATGCACATCGGGAGTGACTTTTGTATGTGAGGGGAGTTTGGACGAAGGTGAAGTGGTTGTGGTGGAGAAGAAAGGATCGTGTCAATTCAAAAATTGTTCTTGTGGGAGAATGTTACTGTACCTCAACTTTGTCATGCGAAATATATTGATCCCTACATTGATTTCTGCATTAACTTGAAAGGAAAGTGTGCAATTCAGTCAGGTATATAAACAGCTTTTAGATCATAAAACAGATACAATTTAAAAAATATTATTTCTACGTGGGAAAGAAAATGAGACTGAATTTATGGAATCACAAAAAGGAGTATCCGAAAAACACAGAAATTGTGTGCACAAAATTATGAGCTGGCCTGGTGGCCGAGATCGCAAAGGCAGTAGTGCCATTGCGATCTCGGACCGAAGTGTTGCGGGTTTGAGTCCCGCCTCGGGCATACCGTTGCCGCCGTCGTCGCCGTCGTCGCCGTGGCAACCTGAAACGTCAATGCGCCTACGTGTGGAAGTGAAAACATCCACGTTAGCCGGCACCGTCTACGTTTCCCCTCCGTCGCCATCGCCACCCTCAGATTGTCGCGGGTCGAACCGGCGTCCCCGTCGCCCGCCGTCGTCCTTGTTATCGTATATATCGCCGTTGCCGCCGCCGTCGTCTCCGCCGCTACCTCCGCCGTCGTCTCCGCAGCCGCCGTCGCCACTGTTGTCGCCGTCGTCTCCGTCGCCATACTCTCCGTCATTGCCGCCGTCATAGTTGTCGTCATTTCCATAATATTTGCCACTAAATAGTCCCGGCTCGAGTCTCAGGCAAGACTCGATGACACTATCTAAACAAACAAGCATCGGAGGAATTCAAACCCTCGATCTCCTGTTTTTACCAACTAAGCCACGGCGCCGACGAGAGAGACTTTCATTAGAGAGACTATTAGTAATTTTGGGCAACTTCAGAATTAAAAGAAAAAATTGGTGAACGTTTAAAATCTCCTAGCACTATTACTATTTACTGGAGGAAAATAACTTATAAGGAAAATTTGTAGAGAATTTTAGGACATTTAAAATTGTACATAACTATTTTTGCGCTAATGTCAATTATTATTAAAAAGTTATTAGTTTATTACGCAAAAAATGCCCGAAAGTTTTCCTGAAGTTTATCTAGGTGGAAAACTTAGGGTTTTCTTACTAATAACAATATAAACAGAATAAAAGAAATACAATCTTCTACCTCACCTTTTGCAAGGAAAAATGACTTATGGACTGCGCTATATCTGTAGAAGTTGCTATTGCTGGCCTCGGCATATCTCGGACGCGACTTGCATTAGTGGGGTTGCTTCGACACTAGCCACAAATTTTGTACTGTAAAAGCTACCTTCTCAGTTTTTTACTTTCTCGCTACGGAGTAGAGAATGTTATATATGCTGCGCCTAAAAACGATGATTTTCGTCAGGAAAACTCTTATTGCCTGGGTCTGGGGACGAAAAAGTGGATAAATCCAGTTGCTACATTTAGAAAAAACGCGTCGCGTAGCCAGAATCCGTGTTTTGTGGGTCCGTCCGTCGGTCCGTCCATTCGTCTGTCTGTCCGTTGTGTGAAAATAGTGGCGAGAAATTACGTGCTGTTTCAGCAATTACTAGTTTTATTTTATTTATTTATTTGTTTGGTTGATTGATTGATTGTTCCCAAAGAAACAGTAAAACTGTATGTGACTTGGGGGGGGGGGTACAATCTGCGCACGTTTCCTTGACCTGTGGAATCTGTATCATCTCTCGTACAAGATCTGCGTATTTCAAAAAAAGAATAAATCTAGCCACAATCGGCGACGTTTGATCTCAAAAACATTTTTGTGGACTTTTCCCAGCCGAAGTCGATCACTCTCTACATTTTACGAAGGAATCTCCAAGAATACAAGATACTAACAATTAAGCGTAGGGTCCCGCAGGGTTCGATTTTAGGTCATGCCCTCTTCCTTTTATACGTAAACGATATTCTCTCGTCCTTAAGATTTGGAAGAAACTGTTTCATTGCTTACTATTAGATTCCGGTTTTGTATGCAAATGCATACTTTTTTGCCAATTATTACTTGGAAAACGATCACATATCTTTACGAATCTGACTGTTAGACCATTCCTGGCGATTTTTATTTTGCATATTTTGCCATATTTTACGGTTACTGATATTTCAGTATCTTCAACGTAAGTTTTGAAAAATAAGAGGAAATTAATAATTTAAATTCAATTCAATAATTTAAAATCAAACTTCTAGAAATTGGTGAATTATGATTTATCGTTATCATGGTTTATGGAACAGCTCACCAGTCACCATAAAGAAGTGAATATTCGTACTTTTAGTGTCAAAACGATTGCCATCGAATGTAGATATAGTGTATTTCGCTTGTACCATGTGCGAGACCTAAGATTGAATTGCAGACGAGGAGTCACAGTTTGTCGCGCTCAGTGTCTCGGACTCGATTGAAATAAAAGGGACTTTTTGCAACCTCGAACGGTAAAGCACTCGAAGCGATATTAATAGCAATAACGGGTGAAATCGAGAAAGAGGTCTTGCACTTTGATGTCGAAATGTGTAGATTGGAATGGAAGAAGTTTCGAATTGTGGTGACAGAGCATGCTGCGACAGTGAACTTCAGTGAACTCGTGATCAGCCCTTTTGTGCTGTTCATATTCATTTGGGACTTTTGTAAATTTTTATTACTTGTAAACATAACATTTGACAATAAATGAAATTAGTATTAAAATGTTTACCCAGATCTCACAGATTTACATATTAATACTAGTATTCTTATATAAAATATGTAAAAAAGAAATGAAGTAGCCTACATATGTGAATATAAATATGAAGTGTATTATACAAGAAAAGGATGAAGAGCATAATGAATGTAAGAAATACACATCTTTTTCTATCCTAATTAATTTTCATAACCAAGGTATTCACTATTTTAGTAATATTAGAAGCATATCATATTTTTTCACACAAATAATGTGCCAACTTGATTGACATAACCTACATCTTGAGATAATACACTGACAAACTACGTATGGAAGTATATTACAGAAGCCCTTTTCAGTTTTCAGATTTATGATACGTTAATATTGGAGAGGTGCTTTACAGTTCATGAGTGTGGTTGAAGTCAATTAATACAAACATTTGGTAAATTTGTAAGCAAGTAAAGAAATGCAAGGCAATTAACTATACTAAAAAAATCTTCCTATGAATAACGATTTGTATCATTTGACCCACTAACTAGAAATGATACAACTTTTATTTTCAAAATTTTATTTCATTTTTATTATATTTCACATTTCTTCTTCTGCTCTAGTAATTCGCTTTGACCTAACCAATAAATTCACTAGGTAATTTACAAAATTTCACTAAAACTTTGCCTATTTTTTGTGAAGCCGTATCCTATGAATTATAACTGACGATGATTTCGGCAATTGAAAACTGTGAGTCTAGCAGTAGCACTAAATCAATTTTAATCAAATCAGTTCACAACAGTTCACAAACACGAAAAGACAGTGCCATACATGGCACTGCCCCAAATATTAGGACATGAACAAATGACAGCGTTTCAGTCGTAGTTAATGAAGTGAAATTTTGAAAAAATCAAGAAATATTTTTCTTCTAATGATTCTGTTGTTTAAGTTTTAAGAGGCAATACCGTCGTCACACTATTTAAGTTTTTCTACAAACGTATTGACTTGTATTTTAGTAATAAACATTTATTTCCTTGTGAATTTTATGCTGAACATTTATTGTTTATTTTAAATATTTATTGTACATTATATGACATATTTTAAGCATCATTACTGCATAGAAATCCGGGCTCTACTTATGAATCATAAGTTATGATACTACAGTGAACCCTCATTAACACGAATTCTAAACATGTATAATTTTCCATTCCTGTGATTACAGAAAAAATGTTTATCACACAAAGTAGCCACACACAAAAATCCAGATTTTTTCATGAGTATTTATAAAAAAATTAAAATACATCAGCCCATAGGGTTGTTTGCCCTTCTAAGAGAAAGGTACCAGCAGTAATATCCATGGGCAAGCATCGTATAGTGCTGAACTCTTCTGCCATTGCATAATACAACTTTGTCTGTGGATCAGTATATTTTGCCAGTAACCCAGAAATATCTGAATATTTCTTCGGAGGTTTGAATGATGGTGGAGCATCTATGCAACTATAATGAACACAATCCTCTTTCCATGGAAGAGCACGCTCTTGCGCGATAATTTGTTTCAAAGACCTCCAAGCACGTTTCTTGTTACTACTCTTGCTTGTATGCTGGAAATTTGAGTCCTTGAAAACAGGCCTCTTTTCTTCATCTGCACTTGCATCTACTGACACGGGGCTGGGAATACCTGAACCATTCACACTGCTGGGAGCGCTATCCCCATCACTTACAGGCAAGTTATGGCTGATCAAACACAATACGACGAACTGTATGACGTTTTTTTCGATTAAAAATAATGACCCGCTAGTTGCAAGGTTTATTTTGTGCATCCTTTCGAGATATATCAATGATTTCGTGCGCTTTTAATAGAGGGCAGAGGTTCAATGTTAGCAATTCTCATTCTCTAAGGGCAGACAAAGGTTGACAATGTCACAGGAGACTGGAATCTGTCTGGAATAGGCAATATCATCAGTCGAGTCAAAGCAGCCGTGCCGTGCACATCGGGCGTCTCTCACTAGTGAACTCGGTGAATAGTGTTGTGACTCAGTGTGTAAACATTCTCTAGTGTCTGAATACACCAGGGAAAAGTAAATGGCTTACGCCATTAACCCATCCACAGGGCAGACTATAACCGAAGCCCTGCTCACCCTAAATAGCGGCGACCACTGTGTCGTTCCCCCCAGTGTCGCCATTTCCAACAAGCAGAGAGGCCATGGACACGAGCCTCGCAGCAACGCCAGCCCCGACCAGCATGGAGGGCAACATCAACCCAGCCTTGTTAAACGCCAGCCAGAACTACTCGTCGTCACCACCTCTTCAGGTATTATTGAAAAGTCAGCAGAATCAACAGACGGGCTCGCATCAACATTAGGAAACATCCAGCTCAGCAGACCAGGTACCAGTGTCGCAAAACAAACGCGCATGCGACGACGAAGCAGAATCGAGCGAAAGTAAACGTTCAAATGGTGTATCGATGCGTGAAAGTGAAAAATCAGGTGCGACGCAATTCTCATCAGGGACGTCACAAGGTAGTGCAACATCAAGTGGGGAGATAAACTCTGCAGGTTCTTTGCAAAATTTATATCGCGTTACAATTGCTAACAGATTTGGAGATTTAAACAACGAACAAAGTCTCGATGATTCGCCAGTTGAAACTTCAAAAATTCCTCCTATTTATCTGTACACGGACGAAAAATCCACGTTCAGTGACTTAGTGATAACCCTAAAATTAATAGCGAAAAGTATCTTTTCTACTGAATTAAAATCAAACAAATTGAAAATCCAAATGACCACGATTGAAGATTATCGTGCGGTTGTTCGAAACTTTTTTGAAAACCAAAGGCAATTCCATACTTACGCCGACCCTAGCAACAAACAATTCTCTGTGGTTATAAAAAATGTAGTTACTGAAATTTCAGAAAAAGAAATTCACTCGGAATTAAAATCAATGTTTGACTCTGTGAAAAAAAGTGACAAGACTTCATAAAAATGGTCAACCAATTCCTGTAGTTGCTGTAGAATTTACTGGCGCTCATCCAATCGAAAATATCCTTCAAATAGATACTTTATGTCATTTAAAAGTGAAGGTAGAAAAAAGAAAAAGACATGTTGGACCCCTACAGTGTGTGCGATGTCTAGATTTCGGTCATAGCAAAAACAGCTGTAATAGAAAAGTAATTTGTGCACATTGTGCTGGAAACCACATTTCGGCTAGCTGCAATAGCACAAACTCTGTTCCTTTTTGTGCTAATTGCAAAGGGAACCATCGAGCGGACGTCAGAACGTCGCTTTGTACATATTACTCAAAAGTTCTAGAATCTAAAACAAAAACTTGGAATAAATATAATGAAAGATCAGTTGACAATAATTCGTCTCAGGCTCCTCCCAACAATGCAAGAAATTTTCCTCACTTACCAAAAGCTAACCATATACCGAACTTTCGTCCCCCACCCTCACCTTCATCTTCAACCTCTTACGCACATTTCAGTAACCAACAACCTCGCCCATCCCAACCACTCATCCCTGAACCAAATAGTCCATTAATTAACAATATCATCCAATCAGTTAACACCCACATCACTAATTTTCTGCATTCACTAATCCCTATACTCTTAAGTAAAATTCAGAATTTCATAGTTTCGCTTTCGTAAATGTAAGTAATGTCACTCCTTAAAATATTAAGATTTCTCAATTGGAACAGCCATGGAATCTATAAAAAACGCTTCGAACTCATTGATTTTATAAATTCCCACTCCATAGACATAGCGTGCATCACCGAAACTCATTTGACATCAGATGTTGTTCTTAGAATTCAAGGATACAATTGTATACGTAACGACAGACCTGGAATAACAACAGGAGGTGGTGTCTTAATTCTGGTAAAAAAAACAATAAATTATTTGAAATAGACCTGCCCCTCACCCCCGGCCTAGAAACGGTTGCTATACGCATTCTTTTCCGGATAACAATAGTATCACGGTAATCGCGGCGTACAAACCTCCAAACAAAAAAATCTCGATGACCCGAATCGATTCTCTTTTTAACGCTACTCCATCAACGATCGTAATGGGTGACCTCAACGCCAAGCATATATCATGGGGCTGCCGCGTCAGTAACTCCGCGGGTTCAATTCTCTCAAACATCATAAACCAATTACATCTCAAAATACACTCTCCCACTGAACCAACTTACTACCCTTTCAATAACAATATCATTCCAGATATTTTAGACATCGCCATCTCAAATTTACCATTATCATTAATCTCGTATGTTTTTCATGAACTTGACTCCGATCACTATCGACGACTTCTCAAGTTTTCTGTCCCCCTCCTTCTCCTCCTCCAACACTTTCTGTCTCCTCTATAAACTGGGCTACTTACCAATCCAAACTAGAAAATATGTTACCTCCCATTAAGATTCTTCAATCCGCACATGAAATAGATAACGCCGTATCACTTATTACAAACTCCATAACTACAGCGGTACTCGAGTCTACCCCAAGCGCCCTTTGCTTACCCAAAAATTTTCAAAACCTCCTTTACCCAAGTACATACAAAACTTAATCAAGGAAAAGAATAGAATCAGAAGACTTTGGAATGAACATAGGCTACCATATCTAAAGAGTGAGCTCAATCGCCTTATTCGAGTCTGTAGACAAACTCTACAAGACTACAATTTCGAACAGTATAAAAACTATGTATCTTCCCTATCGTCCCACAACAGCTCAGTTTGGCTGGCTACGAGAAAACTTCTACGTAAAAAGACAACCATTCCCCCTCAATTGTCAAACGGGCAGAAAGTGTTTTCTCAGAACGATAAAGCAGAACTTCTGGCTAATTTCTACGCTACAACCTTCCAACCACATAATGTTGAAGATCCTCCACACTCCAATGAAGTAAACGCATTTGTCTCCTTGCCCAACTTTGATGTCCCTAACCGTGTTAAATTTGCGTCCCCTACCGAAGTATATTACATTATTAAAAATCTACCAAGAAGAAAATCCCCCGGGCACGAAAATATTTCACCTATTATGTTAAAAAACCTTCCTCGTAATGCAGTTGCCTTTATAACTAATATAATAAACTCAATGTTCAGATTAGGCTACTTCGCCAAATTATGGAAACATTCAATAGTAGTCCCAATCCCAAAACCTGAGAAAAACCAAACCTTACCTTCTAGCTACCGCCCTATAAGCCTTCTCCCTATTCTAGCGAAAACAGCAGAAAAAGTAATTCTAAAAAGGCTAAATTCATTTCTAAAAAAAATCCAAGATCATTCCTTATCACCAATTTGGTTTTGTATCTAAACATTCTTCTTGTCATCAACTTCTCAGACTAACAGAATTCATTCATTCCGGATTCCAAAAACAGCACCACACCATAACAACCTTTCTGGATGTGAGTCAAGCATTCGACCGAATTTGGCATAATGGCCTTATCTATAAGCTACGGAAGTTCGGTATCCCACTCTATCTCCTTTCAACCATCCAAAGTTTCTTGTCAGACCGTTCATTCTCAGTAAAAATTCACACCTCTCAAACCCTCGTCCCATTTTAGCAGGAGTTCCTCAAGGCTCCCCTCTTTCCCCAACTCTCTTCAATATTTTCACCGCCGACATACCCACATCCCGTTTCATAAACACAGCCCAATTTGCAGACGACACTTCCTTATTTCTTTCTGGTCCCGAACTAAACACACTGACTGACCGACTCCAGAGACATCTGCACCTAATCGAACAATGGACTACTAAATGGAGAATCATGCTCAATCCCTCAAAATCGCTCGCAAAAATTTTCACTCTCCGACATTCTTACCATCCTCGTCCACTGATATTAAACAACTCCCCATTCCTTGGTCTCCATTAAAATTCACCCGTCAAATATCTAGGCCTCTATTTAGACTCAAAATTAACCTGGAAACATCATATAGAAACCAAATTGAAACAAGCCCATCAGAAACTTCATCAACTTAAACCGATTATAAACCGTAAAAGCAGCCTCAGCCCTGAAAATACAGTTCTCCTATACAAATCCATTCTGCGAACACTCCTTCTTTACGCATGCCCGATCTGGTGTCATTCAGCAGCATCCCACAAAAACAAGATCCAAGTCTTCCAAAACAGAATCCTCCGCATTGCAACCAAAGCTCCATGGTTTGTTAGAAACTCAACTCTACATTCAGATTTCAACCTAAAATCAATAAGAGCAAATCATTCACACATCTCACAATTTCTTCCTCCACCTACCTAACATATCCGGACCATCCTTTTACAACCTCGGCATAGATAACCCTCCCTTTCTGAGAATAAAAAACAGATACCCCCTGCACTCATTTTTAAACTGCTTTTCCACGTTCGAATAGAAGTAATTAACTTCAGTATTTAAATTCATCTCAAGTGATGTTTCTGGCGGTGCTCATTGAGTTTCCCCACTCGTAATTTTTAAAATTAGTGTAAGTCACCAATCATCTGTAGAGCCGAAGGCTGAACGATGTAAATTCAAAGTAATAAATAAATAAATAAATGAAAAAAAGGCAATATCAACAGTATAAAATCATCGTTTTCAACGACTCGCAATGTGCCAGTCATGTCACCGCACATGGCACACCTGCGCAGTGATCTCTAAGTTATTCTAAGGGAGCGAAATTATCGGAGTTAATATTAGAAAAATTCGTGTTATCCGCATATGATAAATGTGCGTATTATCGTAATCCCTTGCCGGGACCGAAGTTTTCTTCGTATTACGGCGAAATTCGTGTTAAGAAATTTCGTGTTAACGAGGGTTTACTGTATTTTCTTTGAAGATCAAACAATAAGTAGTACAATATATTCAACCATTATAATATGCGTTAATGAAATAGAGAATATCTATAATATATAGTAATACTTTATATCTAATGCATTTAATAATAATCGAATCTTTTTGTGACAAATATATTTCATAGGTAAGTTTTAATGACTTTTGTGTGATTTTTGCCGGTTTCTGGGGTAAAATATAAATACCTTCCCTGAGCTGGCAACATCCTTGTCCTGACGTTTCGTTGTTGAGTTTTGGTTATGCATAGGAGAAGCTCTGAATTTTAGCTGAGGTCCTCTTAAACGGTAAAAGAGTTGGCGGCATTGGCCTCGCTCTTCTTCCGCTCCCCGACCTTGGGTCGCGGAACCCCGGCATCCGCAGCGCTATCGCATCAGCCGCCGCCGCCGCCATCGCAGCTGCCGGTGTAACGGAGCGGAGGCGGCGCACCGCTACGCCGCACAGTGGGACCAGAAAGAGGAAAGTGGGCAAAAGTGTTTTTAAGCGTTTTTCGGAATTTTGAGGATAAAAACACACATTTTATTTTTAAATAATGACTTATTTAATTTTTAACCTTCAAATATTTAATTAGATAACAACAGAATCTGAACTTTCATCATGTGACTCTTCTTCAAGAAGTGAATTTGTACTTGAATAAGTTAATATTGGTGTAAAATTTAGGTCAAATGCCTTTAACTGACTGCGAAGCATTTCCTTGATAGTTTGCTCCCGGGATATTTTTCTGATGAAGCTTTCTCTATATTTTTTAAACATTTTGTTCCTGGTTTCCTTTTTTTTCGCTTAATTGTCTTAATTTTCCGTATGGTTTGTAATATTATTTTAAATATTTCTGTGACTTCAGAGGCGGGATTTCGCATCTTTCATTGGGGGGGGCAAATTTGGGCTCTATTGTGAACACGAAAAATTCGTTTATATGAATGGTTTTAATTAATTGTGCTCTAACTACATACACTGTTTTCAATTTTGTTAATTATTAATTGATTATTATTGAATGTTATTAATTAGATTAGTTGAACACAGAAGTGTGTTCCTCATTGTTGTTTGAACGGTCCCAACTGTAAATTCAACAATGCATTTTCTCAGTGAATCACATATCGAAATATTGAAAATGTGTATTGTTTATTATGATAAAAAATGTTTATACATAACTGTAGGATACATAGTTTGAAATCTACATTAATAAATTATTTTAATTAAAATGCAATCATCTGTGCAAGGTGATAATATGAGCCTCCACTTTATTTCGACTTGTGTGCGCATGTACATTAAATTTTGTCTTGCAAAGTTTATTGAAAACTCAACAGTTATCTGTAAAAATGAACTCAAATTTCCGCATTTTCAGAAATACTCAAACACCGTTTTCCTCAAAAACGGCTTCAAATTTTTCTTCAAACTTTTTGTACGGATAATGCTAATTGCAGTGTTTAAGATAGCATAAAATTCATTTTGCTGTATTATTTTGTTTCTTCAAAAATTACACAAATGTAATTTTGTTGAAATTTCTCTCATGTCTTCAATATACACATTATCGGGGATTTGCATATATATTATTGCATTTGTGAGTGGCAGATTCACACGACTTCCAATAAAGCTTTCCGAAATCGAAATAGTTTTCTGTTAAAAAGAGCTTTTTCGCATTAACACATTTGTGAGTGGCAGTGCTTGAAACGACTTCCAGTAATGTGTTTTGACATCTCTATGGTTTTTCTGTGAAAAAGAGCGTCAAATTTTGCATTTACAGTAACGCTTAAACGCCATTTTCGTAAAAACGGCAACAAATTTTTCAACGAAAATTTCTGTTTAGGACGAAGTTTTACTCTTCAATAATATTCTTAAAGTAGTTTTTCAGTTCTGCCATTAGGAAACCGAAAAATTGAGCAAAGGTGAAAAATGTTCGGGTGGCGATTGATGGTTGTTGGCATAAGGATGGGGCACGACCGAAAACTCAGCCCCGACCAAAGAAATTAGGAAATTAGCTACTACGAGAAAATCTGTGCCATTCTGTAGCTCCACTAGTTTCTTTTTGTTTTGGCCCTAGAATCTTTGGTGGCATCTAAAACAAGAATAGTACGAACACAAGTTGTAGTGTATGTAATAGAAGCCAGTTTAAGTTTGGGGCTCATACGTATATACACGCTCGTATACGCTCCATAGTTCGGGGCTCGTTTTACAACCATCGCCATATTAAAATTCTGCAAACTAAAACCGGTCTATGATAGTTCGAAATTACAGATTGAATGCATAAAAACAACGTTTAAAACATACTGTATTTCATTCGTTAAAAATCAGAATCGGTCTAAGCGAACTCAACTCTAATTAAAAGCCAAAGACATACCTTCCAAAGCTTTTAGAACCGAGAAAAACCGAACACCTCTGTTTCACATCAGCTCGCATATACAACTGAACCACAAAGCTATATTAGCAACAGGAGTTATTAAACTAGTTAAAATTGTTCCTGCTAGAATGTTTGCAATATATAAAAAGATACCAAAGGGGTTCATATTATAAAAATGCTTCATATCACCACCTTTAACTCTATCTACATCTAATAAACGGGAAATACTATTTCTTTTTGAGAGTAAAATTTGAGTGTTATGACTAGACCTCGGAATTTTACTCACAAAAAAGGTTTGATTTAGGCACCTAAATTTTAGGCAAACAAAATTACGAAATTAGGCTTTAAAAGGCATTAAAAATCGACGTTTGAGGCACTTAAATAAGTTACAGAATGACTTAGCCAGGTGAAAAAATAGACATGAAAACGTTATATTTCTGCATATACAAATTGTCTCAAAAGGATTAAATTAGGCAATTTTTATTATGCAGGAAAAAGTATTTTACATTTATGAAAGAGATTACAAAGCATATTTTCTTCACATTCTTAATTAGCAGTATAATAAATATTTCCTCCAAATTTTTGCAAATTCCCTTGCCCCCCCCGAATCCCCATCTGATGACTTCGGTGTGGACCCCTGTTATTTCTGCTGTGTTTTTAATGAAAAAAAAACTAGAGGTGTTACTAAAGCACATACTTTCTCGTATTGTTCCTAAATGCTCCGCAATATTATACTACTACATAAACCAGCAAAAGTGTTTTCAACCGGAAAAAAATTGATAGCAATTTTTTGTTCAAAAGGGTGTTTCGAATTGTTTAGGATCATATCCAAATTCGTTGCTTTTTCATATCAATGAATAGACAATCTCTGACAAGACTTTATGAAAGTGAATATTACAGATGATCAGTTGTTTATAATTTTATACAAATTTTACAATTTAAATGTATATAATATACCAGTAAATCTTGAGTAAGAGACCGAAAGGGGTTTCGATACGTTGGATAATAAATTTGTACCAATAAATGTAACAATAGAAATAAAAACTGTCTATAAAGAAATAAATAAATCCTGAACCATTCTCCTGAAAATATGTTACACAGTCTGGGTAAAAAATGGCTCCAATTTCTTTCTTTAATTTTTTTCAGCTGATAGAATAAAAGACCATAAAAATGGCGCAAGACTCATTTTCGCAATCTGAATTTTCGAAAATTGCAAAGGTTCCAAATTTGTTCGGCGTCTTCCTAAAATTATAATAATGAAAGATTGGATATTTTCCTTTATTGAAATCTGATTATGAAAAACAGGTTCATAACTAAGGTCATGTTCAATTTTTCGAAAATATAAGTAGTTTTGCGAGATTTTGCGTGAAACAGTCATTTTTGAAATAATTTTCAACAATTGTTTTCTCAGAAACGGCTTTAAATTTTTTCTTCAAATTGTTTCATCGTAAGTAGCAAAGAATGGCAAAGAAAGTGGTGCTGGTCCTATTTTCGGCAAACTGCTTTGTCGAACATTACAAACAACAAACGTAGATTGCATACGTAGATTTTTTTGGTAAAATTAAATCTATTCTAAAACACTGTTGTTACAGCACCACTGGTTTCTTGAAGTGATTTCCTCTTTCCGTTGGAGGCGGTAGAACCAAATTAGAAATCGTCAGGAGTCGGTTCTTTGTAGTGTGACATCTCTAGCGCGATGTTCACTGCACTATTCACTGGCAAGCTGTTTCCAATCACTTCATTTCCAGCCCTCGAAGACGATGCGCAACGTTGCGCGTCGCGGGGTCAATCAAATTTCCAAGCAGCCTTCGCAGAGCCCTGTCACTTTTCACACAATCACACAGGCTGAGATGGCTCAGGGCAACAACTGTTTGCTCAGCAACGCTTCTCACCGGGAGGTCCTGGAGTACGAGACTCGACAGTGGCGGATTTGCGAAACTAGCTAGATAGCTAGATCGAATGCAGTCGCGCTCTGGAAAATTTTAGTGGCGTGTGCTCCGGTCGGTTGTTGGTTTCTTGGTTTCTTGGTTTCTTCGGTCAACAGCAAGTCAAGTATCTTAAGAAATTGGTCACTGACAGCGGATCTTTCCTCTCTCACCTTGACCCTTTACCTTCCTTCACAGCACACTCACTTAGACTTATTGCATGCCCTACGCTACCAAGTATGTCCGGAGACGGGTCAAGAATTTAGAGCTTATCTCGATTGGGTGGGGGTGGGGGGAAATGCCCCTCTGGAAGAGGGAAAAACCTGAAATCCTTCCTGGAGGGGGAATCCCCCACAACCCGACGTGTAGTTCGGCGCCGGATATGACGTTTTTCGTGGGGGAAAACACCGCCACGCTCTGGTATGTAGTTTATACTACACATACAGGACCAATTTACAAAGCAGTTGACGCCCCCGGAAACAAAATAATCAGTTAATCAATTTACGTAACCTTACGCCTTACGTTACCTACCATCACTGAAAGAATGCCGAAAGGCCCGTGAGGTTTCTGGTAAAAAAATTCATGGGCATAGGTGGCTCAGAGCATCAACTGATGTCCCTGCAGTGCCATTGATCGGGAGGTTCTGGGTTCAAGACCCGACGACAGTATTTTCGACACTAGCTACATAGGGCGCCGGCTAGCTCAAAATGACGTTTGGGATACCTATTTTTCGGTTTGTGGAAGGGTGAGCGTTGCTAGAATACAACAAAACACTTATTTGTGTTGCATTAAATGAACAAATTTAAAGCTACGAGTTGAAATACTACAAAAGTTAGAAATTTTGGTGAGCTCACTACCTCAATTAAAAAAAATTAAATTAATCTGATAATTAAATAACAAAATAAGCCAGAGCACTGCCACGTAAATTATACACATAAATTTTTAAATTTCCTTTTGATTCAGGAATGAACAAGAGTCTCTTGTTTTTACTGATCTCTCAACGAGTCAAACATTTTAAATGTTTTCTCTAGGTAAGCTTTAACCCTTTCAAAATTAATTCCTAAAATGTGTAGCATGTTGTGTACAACCCTTTACAGTAATTGTTAAATATTGTGTCCAGTACATGAAAAAGACGATCAACTATCATCGAAACGTTGTACTAATTAGATCAAAAATCATGTGTCATAATTAAATAATTTTAAATAAATATTTAAAAATCTAAAAAGTCTTTGAAGTAATGGGATCGTAATATCAATAGAAATGACTTATCATATTCATCTATTTAGTTAGGAAAAGGAATGAATTCTGCCTATAGTGTATTCTCGCCCTGGCTTGCCTGCCTTACGGCGAACTGCACAAATCCACCCTGACCTTTCCAGACTCCTCACCTCGTGCTGCCTAGCCTTATTCCGCTCCTGCCCACCTTACCCTGTCGTATTCACTACGATCACCATTACTTTCGACCCTTAAAATGTGTACCAATTCAGAATGAAGTGGAAACACCCGTTGAAAAACGCAAATGCTTATTCAAACTGCGGTAAACTGCACAATCTAACACTGCGCTGGTAAGTTGTGCTGCTAATTTGCTATCACGGTACCGCCAGAATGGGTAACTTACGTGTAAATGTTATTTAATTAACATGAAAGATTTAAAAATCTTGGGACGCGTCGGGGGCGTCGGGGGCGTCGGGGCGTCGGGGCGTCGGGGGCGTCGGGGGCGTCGGGGGCGTCGGGGGCGTCGGGGGCGTCGGGGGCGTCGGGGGCGTCGGGGGCGTCGGGGGCGTCGGGGGCGTCGGGGGCGTCGGAGGCGTTTGTTGTGGGTGGGGACGTCGGGACAATGATTGATTAAAGTTTACGGGCACGTCAACTGCTAAGATCATTAGTAGATATCGGATGTTTAGAAATATGCCTATTTTATTCTAATGAAAATATTTCAAGGCAAATAATATATGAATATAAATTATGGAAAATTTAACATTCTGACGAATTTTTATTTTGCCTTTTTGGTCTTTTATGACGTTTATGCCTTTTTATACATATTTTTTCCGTTTTAAAATGCTTTTTCCTTTAAAATGAATGTATTTTTCTTTCTAGTCTTGGTTTCAAATACATGTTCAAATTATTTTCAGTTCTACTAAATACATTAATTCAGTGGCGTAGCCTGAGTTTTGGCTTAGGGTATGTAATTCGAGAAATGAGAAAATAATTTAAAACTTAAGAAAATAATTATAATTTAAATATTTCTCATTCACCAATACCATTTCTGTCACTTTGATCAATTGGAGCACAGAAAACTGATCCAGTAAAGTAATAATAGCTCACGTACTTCATGTAGTTTACTGGTTGAAAGTTAGAAAAAGTTGACTTAAGTTCACGACCTAGCAAAATATAAATGTGTGTCCTCATACTTTAATAATAAGAGCACTATCAAACCCAATGATTTTCAAAATTGTCCAATTCATATGATTTCGAACCCAGTAGAATTGGCATAATTTATAAAATGGAAAACAATGATTTATAATAAAAATATAATAGGAAAGAGAAAATCAATCAATTTACAGACTCGTAATGAAAAACAGTTGACAGTTGTCCTTTGCTGCTTACATCAACGGTTTCGTCCAGTATGGCGGAGACAAAAGAGGCTTTAGAAATTTCATTTTTAATTTCACGGGACATAACGTGCTCACACTTGAAATCCAATGAATCTGAATTTCCTGGTGAGATTGCACGAAACACAGGAATTTTCGTATCATCCTTGTCGGTTTTATCATATGTCATTATTTCACTTATATATTCCATGAAATTTTCTCTATTTGATGATTCTATGGCTATGGCTAGAAAATACAAGCCCTTATGTCCCAAAAAAGCATACAACTCGAATGAAGTGTAACAGAATTTCCCTATTTTCCCTTATATCACCGTTGTATTGCTCAACATAGCCCGTGTTGGCTGTTTAAATAAAATTCTAACTTCAATTTTTTTCAAATATTTTAACTGTTTCTCATGTGCTATAATTTGTCCACGGCACAAAAATACGACTCCATAATTATGTAGGCACTTTGGATCCCATTCCAGGCACAGATGTGGATTGCACAGTCACATACCCTAGTGCATTCAACCAGCAGAATCCTAACGTAAATTGGGTACAAATATATAGTTGCTAAATGCATTAAAATAAGGTAATAAAACTTAAATAAAACGACTATGTTCATTAATTAACCTCGTTCTCTTACAAACACCGAAGAAAACAACGAAGGTTTCGTAAAACGACAGCTTTTTCGTAGGCACCACGGTAGGCACCTGGATGTAATGGGTCAGTGTGCATCTGATTCTCAGCGCAGACTAGTCGGCATTTCAGACTGATTCGTTCATCCTTGTGAAGAATCGAATTCTTAACGGCGCAATGTTTGAAATATAATGAAATATTTTGTAATAGAAAAAGAAAATACAAATTGACAATTTACAATCATTTTAAAATAAAATAGCTGATATTGTGAGGGTATGTAACACATCATCCACATCCATGGACGCTACGCCTCTGCATTAATTGTCTACGAGTAATGAATCTCTATTTTCTGTCTAGTTGAAGCTTTCATTTGGGTTTACACATCACATTGGATTTTTGAGCCGAAAACATTGCATTGTGGCTTCAGATCGCATTTCTTTGCACATACCCCCCCCCCTCCAAAAGCAAGCGATGGGCTCTGGGCACTTTGTTGAGCGGTGGGCGCTTAGGTGAATGCTGAACACAGATTTGAGACGCAATCAAAGCACTCATACGTCAGTGGCAAGGCGATGATCCCGTCTTCCGACATGGATATTTTTTGGTGCCAGATGTTCTTCTGGGAAGTGCGAAGTGTAAGTCAATCATTAGGACCTATATCTCTGCCGCCGTGAAGTGCGTTTTCATTCTGCCGGCTTGTTATATTATTTTTTACTTTCCCGTATACGTACGTATATATGGAGTATACACGTAGTATAGGGAAAGTTATGTAATGCTGCGGAAAATCGATTTCAAGATTTAAACGGAAATACACGTTTTGGGGTCCCCTGTACCGAAAAAGTGGTTCTTTTCAAAACGTCTTTCCGTCCGTCCGTCTGTCTGTCTGTCTGTCAATCAATCTGAGAACAACCGTAAGCGCCGAAACCATAAGTACGATTTCTTCCAAAATAAATATTCCGCAGCCGATCTGGTTCCACTCGAGGAGCCGCGATTTTGAAAAACTTTCTTCAAAATTTGGAGGTATTTTGTATGAAGCCTCCCGGACATTCTCAAAATTGGCTCCAATTTTTTCGTTAAATTTCTTATAAGGATAGAATAAAATACACGTATAAAGGTGGCATAGGCCACATTTTCACGGTTAATTCTGAATTTTCGAAAATTGCAAGTGTTTTGAAATTTTTTCGACGTCTACCTAGAATTGAAGTAGAAAATTGAAGATAGAGATTTTCCTTCAAATAAAATTTGTTGTCCAAGTGAGTTCTTTCATTAAGGTCATGTACATTTTTTGAAAATTTTAATAGTTTTGCAATTTTTGTTAGTTAGTGCAATTTTAAGAATTCCAAAAACCAGATTTTCTCAAGCACGGCTCCAAATTTTTTCTTTAAACTTGTTTTAGGAATAGTGATAAATGTGCTCTATGAGATGACATTAACGCCATTTTGCTCTATTATTTTTTAATTACAAAAATGTAATTTTTTACTTGTCTCTCACTCGTTAATATTTACACTAGCGGCGATTGTTCACATTATATTTATATGTACATGTGCTACTGTAAAATAAAGTTTCTGGAAAATTGAATAGATTTATGTGAAAACTGGCTCTAAATTCCGCGTTTTAAGAAATGCTCAAGCGCCGATTTCTCAAAAATGGCTTCAAATTTTTTGTTCAAACTTTTTGAATGGATAGTGATAATTGCAATCTTTAATATGGCGTAATGTTCATTTTGGGGTATGTTTTTGTTTTTTCAAAAATTACACATATGTCATTTTTTTAAAGTTCTCTCGTACCGTTAATACGCACATTTCCAGCAATTTGTAAACAATATTGAATTTGTGAGAGGACGTGCTTCAAGTGACTTCAAATGAAGTGTTTCGAAAACTCAAACATTTTCTGTGAAAAAGTTTCAAATTTCGTATTAATAGTAGCGTTTAAACGCCATTCTCTTAAAAACGGCTCCAAATTTTTCAACGAAAATTGCCATTTAGAACAAGGTTTTACTGTTTTTAATATTCTTAAAATAATATTTCTGTTCTACTATTAGGAAACCGAAAAATTAAGAAAATGCCAAAAAAAAAAAATTGTGCTTGGGGCGGCGATAGATGGCAGCTGTCAAGAGTAGTGGGAAGTCCGAATAGCTAGAAGAAACCAACGAGAAAGAAAAGTAATACGGGAAAGTCTGTGTCATTCTGTAACACCACTAGTTTGATATTGGCTTATTTTAGGTGCAACTGCTGTGAAATACATTAGTGCTTTTTTCCCTCCAATTTTAAGTTTATTACCTTTGTGGTGCCTATTTAAAAACACTTTAGTGCCTTTTTAAGCACCTAAAACGTAATTGTTGAGTGCCGGAACATCCGATGTCTAGTCCTTAGGCCCGTTAATGTCGTGCACGTTTTCATCGCGGCAGGTGGCGGTGATCTTCCCCCACTGAATCGTCAAATCCGACGCCGACCTTCCTGTCGGCTTGCGGTATTTTCCTCAACGAGGTATTTCCCGCTAATGAGCACCGCCTCAGCCGCGACAATCTCTAAGCTCCTGATTTGTCTCTCAACCTGTATAGTGGTACAGTGCAAGCAAGTGTGTGTCGAAGGCGACACACGGAATGTCGGGAGTGTTGGGAGCGCCAGCAGCGTCTGAAGGGAGGGGTGCGTCTGAGGTGTCGGATGTGGCAGTGGGGTCGGGGGCGTGAAGATGCCGGGGGCGTGAAGATGCCGGGGGCGTGGTGATGTTGGATGTGTCGGACGGGACGGTGGCGTCGGCGACGTCGTTTGCGTCGGGGACGTCAGGGGGGGATCTGCGATGAGAGCGCCGCGGCAGCCGAGGCGTGGGGGATATCGAAGGCGTGAGGGGGTTGGAGGGAGGTGGGGCAGAGGCGACGAGATGGCAGGACTGTTGTTGGTGTGGGGTGCGTGCCGAGCGTGTGTGGTGGGGACTATCTCTGTGCGAAGATCGCTGGAAGTATGGGAATCGTTCAGTGTGTGTGTGTGTATGTGTGTGTGTGTGTGTGTGTGTGTGTGTGTCACCAAGGGCGAGCAGGTCGCCGGGGGCGGTGGGCGCGGCGGAGGCATCGAGGGTGGCGGGGGGACCCGCCGCGCTCCGCACGCTTTCCTCGTGTGAGGGGCGCAGCGGGGCTGAACGCGCACTTTCCTACTTTCGCGGCGCCCAGCGTGCGTAACTCTTCGCCACACGCCCGTTGGCACGCGCCGTCTCTTCGCCACGCCGCCCTCGCCACGCCTCGCGGCCGCCACTACCGCCGTCTCCGCTGCTGCCGTTGCCGCTCCCTGCACGCGACGTCAAGGCTCGGTCAGATGGAGCCAGGGAGTATTTCAAAATGGAGGAGACCATTCTTATTTGAACCCGCATAGAGTCGACTCCGGTTGCAGTGAACTTCAGGGGACTATCATATTTGGTTCACTATATCCGAGGTTCACTATATCCGATGATGTCAAAATTAAATAGAATTTCTTCATAACGATTAATTTTATTAATAAAGAGATACAGCAAAATACATTAACAGCACGAACTGCAAATTCCAATACCTTTATTTCTTCTTTAAAAAATCAATTATTTTCATTTGTTTGCTTCGTACTTTTTCATTAGTAATTTCTCTAGATCTTTCTACAGAGTTCGTGTTCTCTCCATACTTGATTCTACATTCGGCACTGTTGGAACATGGTCCCGTTCTCCGAAGGCCCTTTTTACTCGCCTAATAACGTATGAGATGCCTTCGGTAGCGGGATGGCCCAAGGGGCTAATGAAACTGATCGCTTTTCCGAGCGGCATGCCCGAAATCGACAGACTGTGGCAGTCTACGTAGAACTCAACGCGCTTTATCCCATGGGATATCAAGTGACACCAAGTTAGAAACTGGTGCAAGCAATCGCGCGTTGTCACCGGCGGTTGGAACCCATGCAGGACACGGTCTTCGTTTCCATAGTAAATTTGAGTGGCCTAAGGTCATTAGTAAGGTGCCATTTCCTGGTCCGCCCCCTTCACCCTTAGGGGTGACTTCTTCGATTATGACTTTTGGCCGACGATCTTTTTTTCAAGTTCCCTTCTGTTGGGAATTTGTGGCACTGAGATGTATTATTTTCCAGGAGGGAATTCATTTTCAGGAGGTTGTATTTCCTACGTTCACTATAGCCGAGGTTCAGGTTCACTATAACGTCTTATGCTTATTTTTAATGTAAGTGAAACGGGACCAGTGACTTAAGTTCGCTATAACCGAGGGTTCACTCCGCAGTCAACTTTATTTAGTTTTGAAACAAAAATGTTTAAAAATAGATTTGGAATGATGCAATCAGCTCCACTGGAGTGATGCAATCAACACATCGTAATTGTTTTGAACAAATTTTTAAAATCACCAAAAATGTTTTGTATTTGGGGTCATGAGACACACTTCCTTATTGTCTGGGAACATGAAGTCAATGAATGGCTGCAAATGGTCTCCAAGTAAGTGAACTATTTACAGTCAATGTTCGCTTCAGTAGGACAATAGGACCCAGTCCATTCCATCCAATAACGCCTCACACCATTATGGAGTCAACACCAGCTTGCATAGTGTCTTGTTGACAACTTGGGTCCATGGCTTCGTAGGGTCTGCGCCACACTCGAACCCTACCATCGGCCCTTACCATCTGCAATCGTGACTCACCTGACCAAACCATGGTTTTACAGTCGTCTAAGGACCAATCGATATGGTCACGAAGAAAAAAGGTGCTGGCTTGGTCGTGCTGTTAGCAAATACCGAGTGTACTTTGTCTTCTGCTGCCATAGCCCATTAAAGTCAAATTTCGTCGCACTGTCCCAACGGATACGTTCGTCGTATGTCCCACATTGATTTATGCACTTATTTCACGCAATATTGCTTGTCGGTTACCACTGGCAACTCTGCGCAAACGCCGCTGCTCTCGATTATTTAGTGCCGGCCATCGCCATGTTGTCCGTGGTGAGAGAATTTGCCTGAAATTAGGTTTTTTTGACACACTCTTGACACTGTGGATCTCGGAATATTGAATTTCCTAAAGATGTTTGAAATGGAATGCCCCATACGTCTAGCTTCAACTACCATTCCGCGTTAAAAGTCTGTAAATTCCCGTCGTGAGGCCAAAATCACGTCAGAAAATTTTCCACATGAATCACTTGAATAAAAATGAAAGCTGTACCAAGGGCCTGCCCTTTTATTCTTTTGTACGAGATACCACTGCTATCTGTATATTTCTACCCCATGACTTTTGCGAACTCAGTGTAAATTACTGTTAAAAAAGACGCAAGAAATTCTTCTACTCTAAAGGAAGACTCTGACGATGCGCTAACATTTGTTTAGCGTTCACATGCGGATAATTTTATCATTTTTTTGTCGACATTTGCTTAAATGAAATATTTAAAAACACTCGCTTTTTGGGTCATAAGAAACTTATTATTTAACCACTGTGATTGGGCAAATATCAAAAGTAATAAGTTCGATGTCTAACAGGTTCAAATGACTTAATTGGCGAAGGCGCCCTGAACACATACTACAACATTTGATAAGAGGGTCATTCCACGAATCATGAAAAAATTTATCTTACGAATTAACAGAAATATGGCTAATTCAGAATATTCGTTTGCAATCCCGTTTGTGTTACTACCAAGTCACGTCTGTGTGTATTGGTGGCCAGTTGACAGCACACGCACACGCTTAGTATGCAAAAGCTTTGCTCCACACAGATGTAAGTAAAGTGGTACACCAGTTTTATCAGGTGAATTTCAGTTCTACGCAGCAAAAATGCTTGTCAGTGTCATACGTAGCTACAGGAAATTTTGGGTGACATGATTTTTTTATCGTAGTGTTTGAAAGTTTAGTGAAGGCATTCGCGTCGCATCTCCCTGAACGGCCAACGGGAGCTTCGACACAAATAAATGGCACACTGGTAATGGAATTTATTGCCTTCCTCATTATCTGCAAAGATGTGCGTAAACTTTTAGAAATTATTTTGAAGAGGATTACCTGCGAATAATGTACATTATTTCCATTTATTTCTGAATAAATCTACCTATATTACTAATTTCTAATGTGCGCAGAAATTGTCAGAAAAATATGCAGCCGCCGGTCATGGGAATGATGTCTATGGTTTTGTTAGATAACCAGAAACTTGGGAGAAGTCCAAACACAAGGAAATAGTTTCGATTTTGTCTGAAAAATGCAAATATTTGATTGTTATTCCCCATATTCTGGTATTCAGAGCGTAATACGACACAGCTGACGTCATGCAATAGCTAGTCTCCTTAGAAGAGCCAAACCGCCTGTAAATATTTGCTAATCACGTGTTACTTTTTGGGAAAGCAAATAGTTTTATATTCTTCGTATGTGAAGAACGGTTGTACTCTATTTATACTATACAAATATTTTCAGTCCTTGGAAGAAACTATTGTTAATTTTTACTCGCTTAGTGGATTTCTATTCCTGCCGCTGTATTAGTTGATATAATATATCTGATATTATTTATGTAATATCAGATATTATTTATGTACTTATTTCAGTATTTTGTTCGTTTAGCAAACTTGCACGCTAAAATTGCCCCCTTTGACTCTTGAATCATAAAAGCGTATTGATTTGTTCCAATGTTCAGAAAGGGAGAGAAATTAAGAAAAGTCCTTTGTATTTAATTATTTGGTCAAAAACAGTAAAAAACGGTATATGACCTGTGGGGAAAGAGATTTTTGCGCACATTTTCTTGAGGCCCAGAAAAAAAATTGAAAAACTAGAAAAAAATTATTATTGTAGAAAAATAAAAATTTGAAAAATGTTTGTCCCCGAGTTATAGAAAATCGATTTCAACGGTAAATGAACTGATTTGATTTTTCTGCATTGCTAACAAAATAGTAATGAACATCAATTCTACTCCTACCATTACAAGCAAAAAGGAGTGCTCAACAAAATGTGCGCACAGTGAAGCTACATTTACGTCCAGAAGCCATCTCAGCATTTGCTCAATGGATCAATGGACAAAAAACCTGATCGAGATGGGGTCATTGACCCAGAATCTGAAGTACATTACTTGTTACAGGCGTATTAAATATTTTTTAAAAGTGTATACAATACAAACGTAAACTAATTCATTATATATCATTGTTTTTTAAAATAAACATTTTTCTTTTTGACGATCAGTATAGTCTCTAATTGTATTGAAACAGTTATACAGCAGAAATATTTTACTTTTGACTTAAATTTGTGTATCGACTTTAATTGTTTAATGTCATATGGCAATGCGTTGTAAAGTAACGCACATGTATTGTATGTTGATTTCTTGTACTGAGCTGTTGTACTGAGCACTTGATGCACGTGATTCTGCGACGTGTGTTGTAATTATAAATATCAATATTGCATGAAAATATGTTCCCTCCGTTAAGTAGGTCATTTTTGACAAATATTACAGATTCGTAAATAAATAGACAAGGCAATCATAAGATTCACGGTTTAATGAAAAGAGGCTGGCTGGGATCACGTGGAAGGCATTTTTTCATTAATCGAATAATTTTCTTTTGCAATCTGAAGGTCTGGGTACTACAGGATGAGCTTCCCCAGAATATTAAGCCATATCTCAGGCGGGAATGTACATTTGCAAAATAAACGCAACGAACTGCATGAAGGCTGACAGAATTTGAAAGAATTCTGAATGCGTAACATAATGAACTTAATTTAGTGTTTAATTCTGTTATATGTACATTCCATTTGAGGTTTGATTGAAATGAGAGACCTAGAAATTTTGTAACCTCAACATCAGCTAATTGCATATTGTTCATTTTCAATGGAACATGCGATTGCTGATTTCAAATGCAAAAATGCATTGAAACAGATTTTTCTTTTGTTAACAATTAATTTGTTATTATTAAACCAATTTGAAACTTCTGAAATCGTACTATTTACTGCTTCTTTTTTGCAAAGAACATTCGTGTCATCAGCAAACAGAAGCGTTTTTCCATTTTTAATAGACGAGGGTATATCGTTTACATATAACAGAAAGAGGATAGGCCCTAAGATCGAACCTTGCGGGGCCCCATGCTCAATTGGCAAAGAATTGGAAACATAAGTATGTAATGTCCTTTCGTGCCGATGTTTAAGGTTTGAAGTTATCCAATGTAGGGCAATACCACGAATTCCATACTAAGGTAATTTTGAGAGCAAGATGTTATGGTCAATAACTTCAAAAGCTTTCGAAAGATCTAAGATTATTCCAATGGGTTCTTCATTTTGGTCTATTGATGAAGCAACATCTTTGAGAAAAGAAAAAATGGCAGTTTCCGTAGATTTTGATTTTCTAAAACCGTGTTGTGAGTCTGAAAACGCTTTGTTCTTCCTGAGAAAAGTTTCCATTCGTGAGTAGAAAAGCCTTTTTGAGAAAACTGACAAAAGAGATTGGCTGGTAATTTTAAATATCATTTTTGTTCCCTTTTTTAAAAAGTGGCTTAATTTTTGCTCTTTTGAAAATAACTGGCAATATTCGTGTACGTAAAGAAGCATTGAAAATGTGAGTTAACGGACGTATAAAGGCAGGTGCACAAGTTTTTAATATACAATCCGGATATTCATCTAAACCAGATGAATATTTATTTTTAGTTTACTGACTATTTTGAGGATTTCGTTGGGAGAAGTTTCGGAAATAAACATTGTATCGGAAATATTTTGGGAAGCGTAAGATGTTAAATTTTGTGGTTTTATCCCTTCGTGAGATCAGACGGAATTATAGAAAAGTGTTTGTTGAAGAGATTGGCAACTTTTTCCGGATTACTCGTTTCTCTTTCATTATCCTTTAAAATAACATTCGTATCAAGGTATCGAGATGATGTGGTTGTATTTTTTACGATATCCCACATTGCTTTAAATTTGTTACTAGCGCTCAAAATATCCTGACTATTTTTCATTATTTTTACCTGAACTATTACCTTTCTTAAAATTCTTTGTATTTTCGGAAGTATACATGGAAACCGGGTGATACGTTATGATGTTTACAAATGAAATAAAGCGTACGTTTGTTTTTACACGATGTTCTAATTCCTTGTGTGATCCAAGTATTACTTTTGCTTGAAATGTTTAATTTTCTCTTTTTAAAAGGAAAGCACGCGTTAAAATGAATTGAAAGCTTGGAGAAAAATAAATTATATTTTTCATTTGTGTCAACAGCGTTATAAACTGCGTCCCATGATTCCTTCATCGAGTAGTCCGTAAATAATTTTATATTAACTTTAGTGAATGCTCTGCACATGCGTGTATTATTTATTGCGTCAGTGTTTATGTTCTTAGTAATTGTAAGAATTTGTGCATCGTGGTCACTGTAACCTAGATTATTCGTTATTATTTCATATGTAGTTGTGGTTTTGTTAATTATAATTTGATCTAATGCTTTTTGTGATTTAAATGTATTCCGTGTAGGTACATTCACTGTAATTTCTAAATTAAAAGAATGAAGTAAATTGAGAAACTGCTCTTTTTCGTGGGATTTTCTCAGAAAATCAATATTGAAATTTCGACATACAACAATGGATTTAAAAGAGAGTTCACTAATTTTGTTCAGAATTATCTCTAGATTTTCCAAGAAAGTGAAATAATCTGAAGCTAGCTTTGTTGGAGGTCTGTAGATGAAAAGTAAGATAATTTTGAGCGTAGTAAGATGTACTACTGTTGTTTAAAAAACGTTTTTCAGCTGCATATAAATTGAATTCTGAATTGTAATAAATAAATCTCCTGCGCAGCCGCGTACAAAAAGTCAACATTTGGAGAGAGAAAAAAACGAGAATTTCTTCTAGTTTCAAGTAAACAAAAAAAACCTTCTAAGCTCGTAAAATAGAAAACTTCCTGTTTTATATTTAATCTTAATTTACTTACTATAACTTTAAGTTATGTAAGAGTCAATTCGTAAGTAAAATGGTCTTCGCGATCAGAAGTAAGAATGAATTTATAAACACTGTTTCTCTCACTTTTTTATTGAATAGTTAGTTCTTTTCACATTACATATTACCAGTAGCGCATCCAAGGAGAGGAGCTCTTTGGGCCCCAGCTCCCTTCCCTCTCCAGAAGCCAATGATACGCATTAAACAACAGTTTTACCAATTTTCTATCGCAAAATTCAATGTATCATTTGTTTACGCTATAAATATTAACTGTAAGTCATAAAATAAAAGCATATTTTATATTCAGCATAAATGAAAATTCCTTATAAGAAGATATCAACAGAATGCCTGTAGCCCCCACCCACACCCACCCCGAAAAAATCCTGAGTGCGCCTCTGCATATTGCAATTCTCTTGTATTTTAATTTCACTACAAAGTAAATTGACACATTACTAGTCCAATTTTATGATGACATTTTAAAATAATCATAGGCATCAAGACACAATGGAAGATGATTTAACTCTCTGTGAAAATAGATTTAAGAGCCAAAACGTATTGATGAAATACTCAAAACTGCAGGTGCCACGAAGTGTAGGTGAAAACGTGACAGGTACTGAGATACAGATTTGAAACGAATCGTTTATCACGAATTAAGTGCAACCTGTAGACTTCGACCTTCGTGTTCTGAAAACTGGAAAATTGTCACAAATCCTCTTTTATTATTCGGTTCTTCAATAATGATTTAAATTTTAACAAATCGCGAATTTGCATGTTCAGCAATTTTGCGACGTATATTATTACGGGTGATCGGTAGTTTTCTGTGGTTTTTCCTTTTTATACTAGGGGAATGACGGTGCAGAACTTTAACAAACGGGCCACGGACCGCACGCGATTTTTCCTTCCTCTTACACATATTTTTGGCCCATTGTTGTTTATAGTCGGTTTTTACTAAAAATAAAAAGACAGACACAAACAGCTAGCACATAATAAATTTATTAAAGTTCAAAAATAAAACAAAGTCAAAATAGTAAAAAGTAATTAATGAACTATATTACATGTTTCTCTATTTGAGCAATGCTGTACTTTTCATTCACATGTTCTTAGGCACAACGCGTTTCGAGCTGCAGCCCTTGATCAGGTGCAGACTAAAATTTAAATAAAAATAATACGAATTAAAAACATCTCACTAAGATTGCAAACCTTAACAATTTTTTTCTATATTTTCTAAAAAACAAAGTTAATCAAAATTATAAAATGTTTTAACAGGCTATCCCTATGTTAACATCTAAAAGGTCATAGGGAGGTACAATTGTCAAAAAATGAAGATTCAGATGCTGACAAGAACAGGAGAAAATAAAAAGAATGGAAAATAAGTCACCTCACTAATAGTTGGTTGACCAGAACCAAAAATATAGGAATTCAGTACTTAACGATATTTGATATGATCCGAGACAACTCTCAAAAACGGCAAAAGGCGCAGGGCCGTGCGCGTCATACTTGAGTAAGTCACTCCATTTCCTTCCTCATCTTTGTGCCCTCCTTATCTTGGTCCCATTCTCTCACCTTTACTCTCTCTCTCTCTCTCTTCACACATTCACCCAATCACTCACACTTACATGCACTACATATCCGCATATGACGTAAGGCCAGTCAGAAGCTTGTCCTGGTTGGATGGTGCCCCGCTGGAGGAGATACCTTTGGGAGAAAGCGACGTGCCGTTCGGCGCCGAAACTTCCGTTCCAGCGGAAGAGGAACACTGTCATTTCCCGTCTAACACGTGCACTACACGGGACTAATGACCAAAGCAAATGACGTACAGGGAGAGACTTTTACTCGTTTCCCAGGCAAGACATGTGTCTTCCCGCGCAAGAGGACGGCTGAGTCAGGATGCTCAGGCTGGATTAGAAGGATCTTGTCGAGGATCTGGTGTTGGCGTTTGCGGCGATTGAGACGATGGTGGCGGTGTCGGATACAGCATATCCTAAGGCCTTCGCTTATCTCAGGTACTCCTTGATCAGAATCACGATGCCAAGGTGCCGCTCCTAAATAGAATGACACGGAAATAGTAAATGGGATAGTGTATGTACGTGAGAGCAGCGTTCTGAGAAGATTGTTTCCCTAATAGTGTTTGCGGTCGCTGAAAAGGGTCTCTAGAAGCGGTTGCTTGCATCGTTCTCTCCTGAGCACAGCACATACCATAACAACGCGCTGTTGTAACACTGTAATATTTTTTCTGCTGCATACATTATTTTTCTCAACTGGAGGATATACTGAGTGTCAAACTGGAAAAACATGTTTTATTATAATTCTGATCCATTCATTAATTTGAAAGTTGCAAATTTCTGAAATATGGAATATGCTTGTAACAACTATTATCACCAATTCAAAGTCAATGACCCCCATGTCGATCAGTTTCCTTTGATACTTAGATAAAATGCTGAAAAGCTGCCTTACTTTGAGTTGAACATATATAGTAAATATATAGTTTTTAGTAAATATATTCTTGTCAAATTAATTTAATAATTTTAACAAACAGTCAAAACGGCATCACGTATGGGAGGAAAGTATGATCTGCGGATATTTATTGAGCTTAACAAATCCTTATCCCTCTCTTTCAGTTGAATTATGAATGAAGGTATTAAGAAACGTGGATGGCAATACTGGAAAACTTATTTGCATCGACAATCGAAATACAATTTGATTTTATAGCATTGATGAGAAAATAACAACCCTCACACCTCGGCCGTAGTTCTTCCGCAACTAGCAAAAGCAGTGTTAAAAAAACGCGCCTACGGAAGCTAATTTACTGTCCTGAAGCATAACGAGGACAAAGCTTAGCATTGGCTCAAGAAATCAGGGAAGCTGCACGAAAAACCTAATCGAAATGTGGTTATTGACCGTGAAGCTCAGTCCATCACTTGTAACTGCCATATTTGCTGTTTTAGGGCCACAGAGTGCGAAATGAAACTAATATAATTTCATCACTATTAAAAGAAACATTATTTTCATTTTTGATCCTCAGTATAGCTCAAATTGTATAGAAAAACTGACGCCCTAGAAAACATTTCACTTGGCATTTAAACTTTTGAATTCGTGAATTAGCGGTAACAGTAACATTAACATTAGCTGCAACATACAAATTCGTTCGTACAGTAAACACAGAATACGAGAACGTAAAACAACTTTAGAGTATCAGGGAACCCCAAATTATATGTTGTCTTTATACCTCGACATCTTTTTTTGTGGTATTATATAATTGTCACGATACTATGTAGTGCATAAGAAAGTCAAAGACTGTTTTACTTTCTCGCTACGGAGTAGAGAGTAATGTAATGCTGCGCGAAAAAAACAACGAATTTTCGGCAGAAAAAACTTTTATTACAGGACCCTGATAACGAAAAAAGTGAATAAATCCACTTGCTAAATGTAAAAAAAATCCTCTATCCCATGGTATAGCCAGAACCCATGTTTTGTGGGCCCTTCATACTGAAAAATCGAATGACGGAAAACGTCCGTCGGTCTGTGAAGTACGCTAGCGGCTAAATCGTTCAGCCGATTTTCTCCAAAATTGATATTTCTCAATCGATTTGGCTGATGTCGCGGCCCCTTGAATTTCAAACCGATATTTCAGTTTTGGGGAGTACTTTACATGAAGATTTTGGCACGTTTTCTAAATTTAAAAATATGGCTCCATCGTTTTTGATTAAATTTTGTTGTTGGATATTGTGAAAGACGTTTAAGGGAATGGTGCTGTTCTCATGTTCGTTGAAAACCCTGACTTTTCGAAAATTGGAAAAGTTCAAATTTTTTTCGAAATCTTCCTACAAAGATAGAGATATTTTCCTTAATGAAATCTGTTCCTTTAAGATATATTTTGAAATGTTATGTGCAATTTTTCGAAAATTATAGTACTTTTTGCGTAATTTTGCGTGAAAGTACTGGTAACAAAGTACGTGCTGTTTTAGCTCCACTAGTTTACCAATGTAATCAAAATGCCTAGAACTGAATAATATTAATTTATATTACATGTTATGCATACGGTTTTGTGGGACAGGAGGAAGAACAAAACTAGAGATCCAGTCCGTAATTTGAATTTTAAATGGAAACTTTTGTATATCATTTGGAGATCAAGAACGTAGAAACTGTGGGTCCTACTCTAAAAGATGCAAGAAGAGAAAATAGACATTGCTTCTCGATACAACCTCTGTCGAGTGAACTCCGCGCACGTGAATGGCAAATTTTGCTCCTGTGGCCAATTATCTATAAAATTGGGAACATTTATTAAACCTAATTGACATTGTCAATGAAGCATTCTCAAAATCTAATTTTTCCTCTATGGTCGAATGTCAAATTCCTTGACGCCCTCGGAAAACTTTTATTTCGAATCTTTTATCTGATTATTCTCTTAAAATTGTTTATTTTGGAAATAAAAGTCCTTTGATAGACGAACATATTTACTTTACAAATGGAAAATTGTGAGATTATGACGGAAATACATGTTTTGGTCCCTGATACAGAAAAATGTTTCGCCGCGCTTCGAGCGCCCTCCGTTCGTAAGAATAATGGTAACCGAGACCCATCTGACATTACTTAAAGAGGATAATTACTTAAGAGGACATTAAGAGGACATTAATAAGAGGACATTACTTAAAGATAATCAAAGAGGACCCCACTTGCTCTTGAGATCACCCCCGCATCCCTCTTCAAACTCGCAATTCTGTTCAGTCGCGCAGTCAACATCGCTTTCGTAACCCTTATCCCGCTTCGCTCTAGCAGCCTTCGCTCCTCCAACTCTCTTCGCCCTCGGGCCCGATTAGCTCATGTAGCCTTTTTAGAATTGGACGCCCTCTACGCCCACGCCCTTGTGCACACGCTTCATGCTCGGTGCCCTCTTCGCTTTCGGTGCCCTTTTGGCGTCCTCTTCATTCTCCTCCCGTTCAGCGTCCTCATCATTCTCGCCGCCCTCTTTAAGCGCGATGAGCGCTTTCAGTCTTCTCTTTCAGAGACCTCCACGCCCTCTTCCCTCTCGGCGTCCTCTTCACTCTCGGCGTCCTCTTTACTCTCGGTGTTCTCTTCGCTCTCGGAGCCCTCGCCGCTCTTGACAGCCTCTTTACTCTCGGCACCCTCTTCCAGAGTCCCCCACCCTCTCGGTTCCATCTTCGGTTACCGTCCGTCCGTCCGCTTGTGAACACAACTACCACCTAAGTTATAGTAGGATTTTTTACAAAATGAATATTTCTCAGTCGATCTGGCTTGACTCGAGGCGCTACGATTTTGAAAAACTTTCTTTTAATGTATGGGTACTTTACACGAAGCCTTTTCAAAATTTTCTCAAAAACGACTCCAATTTTTTTCTTTAAATTTTTCTAAGAATAGAGTAACATATACTTATAAAGGTGGCATAGGTCCGAGTTTCAGCGTTAACTCTGAATTTTGGAAAATTGCAAAATTTTGAATATTTGTCGGCGAATTCCTAACACTATAAAATTGAAGAGAGAATTTTCGTTTAGGTGAAATTTGTTGTACAGAATTAATTCTTTCATTGTCATGTACAGTGTTTGAAAATTTTAGTAGATTTTGCGCGATATTGCTTGCAATATGTGCAATTTTAAAAAATTACAAAAGCAAAATTTTCTCAAAAACGGCTCCAATTTTTTTCTTTAAAGTGGTGGTAGGAATAGTACCTAAAGTACGCTATGAGACGACATACACGCCATATTGTTCTATTCTTTTATTTTTTCAAAATTTCCAAAAATGTATTTTTATTTACTTTTCTCTCTCACGTCGTTAATATTTACATTAGCAGCGATTTGTTCACACTGTTGCATTTATGAGTGCATATGCTTTAAGTAATGTCAGATAAAGTTTCTCGAAAACTCAAAAGTTTTCTGTGAAAACGAACTCAAAATTCCACATTTTCAGAAACGCTCAATCGCCATTTTCTCAAAAACGACTCCAAATTTTTTCTTCAAACTTTTCGCGCATATTGTGCTAATTGCTCTCTTTGAGATGGAATAAGATTCATTTTGCTGTATAATTTTGTTTTTTCAAAAATTACACAAATGTAATTTTTTTAAATGTCTCACACCGTTCAAATGCACATGTCGAGCGATTTGTAAACTATATTTAAACTACATTGCATTTGTGCGTGGAAGTGCTTCAAATGACTTTCAATCACATTTTTCGAAAACTCAAATATTTTCTGTGAAAATGAGCTTCAAATGTCGCAAAAACAGTAACGCTTACACGCCATTTTCCTAAAAACGGTTCCAATTTTTGTAAATGAAATTTGTCATTTAGGACGAAGTTTTGCTCTTATTTTTTATTCTTAAAGTAATATTTCTGTTCCAACTTTAATAAACTGAAAAACTGCGAAGTTTTCAAAAATTGTACTTTGGGTGGCGTTAGATAGCACCTGGCAAAAGTATGTGGCAAAAAAAGAAAAGCTAGGCCAGTCCAAAGAAATTAGAAAACTAGTAGAGAAAGTCTGTGCCATTCTCTAGGACCGCTAATTTAAATATTTATTTCTGCTTTGCCAAAAGGCCCTCAGCAGCCGAGTACGGTTACACGTACAGTTACAGTACATTGAATAATATTGACAATGTTTAAGAAACAAGAATGATACATGAATAAATTGAGTACGTGGACAAATTAAGTATATTTAATAAATGATTGCTTCTGAATTAAATGTGTGAAGCTGCATCAGGTCCATAATGATGAGAGAAGGTCGAAAAATTGACTAGCTAGTTTCCTCTTCAGTCTATTGTGGAAAGGGTTTTGTTTTCCGATCTTGAAAGATGTGGCTGAGGGAATTTGGGTGAATTTGGCATGGAAGCAAGTAGAGAGGAGGGACAAATGAACGGAGATCAGGGTAATGCCCAGCTCGTACGAATAATAGCACGATCAAAACTTGTCTTTGATATTTGACTGTGATGGAACATGGTGGGACTCTTCCAACCACCAATTATCACTTTTGAAACCTCATTCTTCCACTTTTTGTCGGTCTGATGGCAGCTGGGCAGGGACTTGTGGTAGTAATAATCCGTAACAGGTCTAACCCTTCTCTCTCCCATTCCAGACCGAAAAACCCTCCCCCAAACCTACTTACCTGGGCCGAATTTGATTTACGGGGTGTATTTGCAGTTCTAACCAGTGAAGGACGAAGACAGTCACTTCCAACAGCCAAGGAGGGAGAGGTTCCCATCGCGACATTATACTTCTTTTTTTTTTCTTGGCGCACGGGGGTGTGTCAATAAAATGGAATATCTCACGGTATTTCACGTCGTTCTCGGTTGTGCCACTAGGAGTCGCATGATCGCGATTGTATCGAGCAGTGCTGGCGATCATGCGATTCCTGGCGGCATAACGGAGAAATGTCGAGAAATACCCTGAGATATTTCATTTTGATGACACCACCCCCCGTGCGCCAAGGAAGAAAAACCGAAGTATAGCTTAAAGGCGGCTCCACACATTCGCTATTCGCCGAACAGCGAGCAACCGCTCGTCAAATCGCGAGTAGTGTGGATGAGTTGATTGTTATTTGCGGAGTGACGCAAATTCGGCGCTCGCCCTACCCACCGCGTGTCGGTCTTTTGGACACTTCAAAGGAAGCCAACACTTGCCTAACACATCAGCTGGCCGGGATTGGGCGAGCAATAGCTCGCTGCTCGGCAAATGCCGAATGTCTGGAGCCGCCTTTAAGCTAATGTAGCGATGAGAGGAGAGGAACGGGGTAGATGTCTGGAGAACTCGCGACGCAGGATAGATTGATTAGTGAATACGGGCGCGTCAACTGCTAAGACCATTAGTCCCGTACGTGTAGTGGATGTTTTATCATGGGAGGTGGCTGTGATCTTTCTTCCCTGGTTCGGGCGATCCGGCGCAGGCCTACACGTCGTCTAGCGAGGTTTTCCCCAATCAGGTATCTTCCTCTATCGGGGCACCGCGTCAGTCGGGACAAGCTACATTCTCTTCCCGGTGGGTGTGGTTATGTAGTGCATGTTACTGTGTGTAAGCAAGGCTGGCCCGTTTGGTTATGTAGTGCATGTTACTGTGTGTAAGCAAGGCTGGCCCGTTTGTTAGGGTACTGCTCCGGCATTCGCCTAGTGTTCGGAGATCTATCGATCAGAGCAGCCGGCCGCTAGAATTAAGTATCTTCCAGAACGACGCGGGAGATTTGAAGGACGTGTCACTGCATGAGCCGAAAGGCTAAAATGCCTCCTGATCAAAAATAAGCACAATATAATACAATGCTGTAAATACGAACTGGCTGAGATGGTTAAAGCCAACAATGGTTGACACTGCAGGGTTTCTGACAGGTACGTCCTACGGTTCGAGACCGATACAGACGGATTTTCACACTGGCTAGATCGCTTGGTCGAATTCAGCAGCTGTTTGGAGGAGAATTCTAGTGGCCGTCTTTTCTGGTCGGTAGTTTTGTGTGGTTTATCCTATCAATACCAGGCGAATGTCGGAGCGAAGGTAATATAAGGTAACAAACAGGCCACGGACCGCTTGCAGTGTTTCCTTTCCTCATCCTTATTCTCTCCGTTTCCTAACACACACACACACAGATAAATTACTCTTACATGCTACACTACTATGTACTTGTCGGGAGTTTAGAGCTTGTCCCGGATGGGAAGGTGGTCCGAAAGTGGAGATACTTGGTGGTTGAAAACAGCGCAGGCTGACGTTTAGATAGGCGCTGGATCTGACGTTCCTAATGGGGAACGCCGCCACCTCAGGAGATAGCATGCACTACATTTATGGGATTACCGATCATAGTCGTTGACGCGCCCGGAAACAAAACAATCGATCTACCATTACCTGCCGCAACAATATTAAGAAACATGACGAACATCTTAGCCAATTAATTACTGTTCCGCTGTCGTACGCTCCCGCCGCCCCTCCCCTGCGAGCGTTGCCCGTCGCTCTCCTCTCCGCCGCCGCCGCCGCCGCCGCCGCCGCGCGTCGCTGCGCGCGTGGGCAGTCGGCGTGCGCGCGCGCTGTGGGACGGAGGTGCGCGCTGTGCTGCTGCGCTGCTGCCGTTGCTGAGCGTGTGTGATCGCCGTTGCCTTCGTCGTCCTCGCTGACGCCCAGTGGTCATCCTTGCCCCAGTCGCCCGCCCCGCTGCCGTGACCTCGCCCGGGCGCGCTCCACCAACCCCTCTGCACGGCGCGGTGAGTCCACGCCCTTGTATTTGTGCGTGAGAGTGTCCGTTAAGATACAACTTCGTTCCTCTGGAGTAAATATCGACTCTGAAGTGCAAAAGTAAGAAAAAATTGTTTTTTTATTTATCAGAATAGATGTAACTCGTGCCACCGAGAGACTACGTCTCGAAAAATCGATTTATCCAAATTTATAACACTAAAACAATCATGACAGCAAGAAAACTACACGTATGTTAACTAATATTATTATCAGAAGAGCACGAAAGACTGCTGGTTTTAATGATACTTAAATCATCGTATTCTATAAACCACTGATCCCACTTTGGGGTTTGAAAATGGAGATGCAAAAATATACGAAATATACGAATATACGTATGTAAACTACACGAAACATAAAGTCGAGATTGCCGCATGTCTTTTTTATTAATATTTTTATTTATTTTTCATTGAACTATTAATACTTAAACACTTTTTTTGCGAAAATCAACACCACTAGCTGGAAATATATTTTGTTTTGAAATTATACCGCCATTTCCCGGCAGCACGGTTTATTGTTATTTGATCATTCCAAAAACTCATTTCCTGAGGAAAACAAATAGTATTTTAAAGGACAACATAATTTGCACTTCACTTTTGAAGGTGATAAAACCGAACGGACTTTAAAAATAACGCACATATTTTTAAGGCGTAATATTATCTCCTTACAACATTTGTGACAATAAGAAAGTGTAATTTGTGAGAATGTTTTGCGTTAGAAACAAACTCAGGGTTCGATTTAATAAGAAAGAAATTGGCACCTGTTAAACTCCGTAACATTCGCCACAAATAAAGACATTTATTTATTTATTTATTTATTTAACATTTTGATCGACACTAATAACAAAGCTCAAATATTCCTGACTTGGAATCCTGTTGTGGACTGATTTGTTCAAGTGTCAACCACTTATTGTATTCGCAATGGCCCGGAGTAATGCGTAAGTGTAAGCGGAACGAAGAGGGAGAAAATGACCTTTGGATTTGTCCATTATGTTAGAAAAGTGAAATATAAATGTGACCCTTAGAGAAAATGCAAAATTTTTGATATGATAAAACAATACAAAGTTCACAATAAAATAACACATTTTTTAAATGTAATAATTTGTTTCTACAAAAAGTGAAAAAATTATGAGTGAAAATGTGTTTTTGTGAGAGTGTTTTGCATTTCAATCAAATGTAATTCTTACAAGAAAATATTTCAGTCGTAAGAAGAAATTTCTTGAAATGCTTTCCAAAGCCCTAATATACCCCTAAGTTACTTAAAATATACGAAATATAAAGTCCCAATTTACGAAAATAACATTTTTGTTTATATTTTTGTCATTACTCGTTTTTTTCGAGAAATTTTTGAATTGTACGTTTTTCTAATAACGGTTTTCAACAGCAAAAATTGCTACATGTATTGCATTTCCAATTCTTTTTCTTAACAATTCCCGATGCTAGCGGGTTCATTGGTCGTAGGGGACTTGGGACACGAATCCAAATAATTTCACGCACACGACTCATTATAGAACTCAATAAGAAAGTGTTTCGTCACGCAGAGTACATGTGGGGGCATACGCAATGCTTATGTGAACCTCTGATGCTTAATTTACATTTCCATCTTTGCAAAAATGAGCAATAATATAGTTATGATTGCAATATCATATGCAGCGAATCAGTGTAGTGGTTTTAGTAGATAAACATCACAGGCCAAAAGACCGATTTTTAATTCTCCCTGTTCTCCCATTTAATTTTATTTTGTTTTATGTTTTTAGCTACAATTACTCTGAGAATATTACGTTAGGGTATTACATTACAATGTAATTAATATCTCCTGTGCAAGTATGTGAAAGCTAAACATCGTCAAAGTAAAATGTATTCATCTCAGATAGTCGTACGTTAATTTTAGATGTCGAAAAGGAATTCATTACACCCTCAGTATTGCTAGTCTAGCGCACATTCCATGTTATTAAATCAGAAAGGACTCTTCTTTTTTATATCCGCCAAATTGGAAATGTGTATCATCGGTAAGACACTGAAAAATCTGTAAATATACCCTAGACAGTGCCCATTTAATATAAATTTACTATTGGGAACTCATTAATTTTCTATTACCTTGCCTATTTTCTCTTTTTGGACCGGATCAACCAATCAGCCATCTTCTACCACAACTGAATCACCATTCTCCACCATGTTACTGCTGTATTAGTGCTCCTTCTACCAATTACTTGAAATGAAGTAATATTAGGATTTAAGGAGTTTCCTTAATGGAAGGGGACAAGCAAAATACAAGGAAAGTTAAAAAAAAAACATAGCTTTTGACTATCGCATAAATAAAAAACTTTTCAGAAATTTTGTTCTCCGTATCAAATGCATAATTTTATTTATTTCATCTAATAATCTTAAAAAAGTCGTAATCTGGGATCACCCAGGTTCCTTCACACGTTTAGATATGTTTAGAGCAAAGGGTCTTTCTTTTCTTTTGACTTATACGTACGTCTTCCTGCATGTGAACCATCATTGACATTTTTTAGAGTACCTGTCATCCTTTCTCTAAAACTTTACTTTAGCCTTTTACTAGATTTACGTTTCTAGCTACGTTTCCCGTGCTATCACCGCCATCGTTGTGCCGCTTGGAGATAAACTGAACCTAGGCAAGTCTTCTGTCAACATCAATGCAATGTTTTATGTTATATTATCTTCTGAGACATGATATATTTCAATTTTAGTTACCTTTCGAAAAAGCGAACTTTGTAAGTAAAATATGGTTACTATTATTCAAAAGTTTTGAAAATATTCGACAATGTAATATTTAAATTTTAGATCGTTAGATACATTCAAATAGAAACTTTATTCTACATTCTTTTCCATGGCAGAATAAAGAATTGAGCTAAGTTTTAATAACTACGACTTTATCCTCTACCTATGTAATGGAAATGACATTTACGCATATACATTTATGTATATACATATATAGTCGCATGTATATTCATGGATTTTCACACGCATACATACATACACATATGCCCACATTCACACAGGACATAGTACATACATGCAGAATATTCACATAAACATTAACGCAGATACACATATGACTGTACAAATTCATACAAATGCTTCCTTTAATATCTAAGGATAAGAAATTAAAATGAACACCACAATATAACTACGTACAATACGACGTAATTAACACCTATCCCAAAACATGACAGACTCATTAGGTCAGAAAATATCAAAGCATAATAAAAGTAGCTTAACAAACGAGGCAGATTAGCATAAACTAAATAGAGGAAAAGGGAAAAAGGGGGAGAAAAATTACTTTCACTTCACTTCACTGTACTGCATTGCATTGTACCGCACTTTTTCTTAAGTTTACGATCAATTCTTTTTTCTCTGTAGACTACATTTCATTTATTGTCTTTCATTTCGCTCACTTTCTCTTCACATCCCCGCTATTGAGATTCCCTATAATTTTCCTAAAACTTTTCTAAAAACTCGCACTGAATAAGGAAGTTGAGTTTTGAAAGATTCTTTTGTGAAAGTCATTCAAACTGATCTTTTGCACGAAAAAATAGGTAATTTCCGCCGATCTATTTAAGAATCAATTCTACTAACCACAATTATTTTAAGAAGCCGTTATAATACTCTCGTTTTAAAACATAATAATACTCCCTGTCCATATGAGGAGAAAAAAGTGTGGTCGATAACATATTCTTTATATTAATTCTTAATAAATTTCCTAAAAATACTAAATAATTAACATTCACTTGATACTGAGATCCTGCGGTCGGGAATAGTCACCAACTTACTTGTTTATTTATTTTCAAACAGAAAAAAATATATGTGACATGGAGGAGTAGTATTAATTGTCAGCAACATTTTATTTTCCAATCTTCACAATGTTAAAAAATCCTTGCAGTGTGTATTTTCGGTTCCCTCGTTACTAATGAAATTACAAAACATCTCTGTAATTAAATGTTTACTTGTTTCATTATCAGCTGCGACGTTAAAAGATTTTTTTGCTTTATAGCAATCACGTTTACTTTTCTCTTGATTTCTGAACCTTTTCTACCTTATTTATTATTTTTTGCAAGATCCCTATTTCGGGCACTTACTTAGTGCCAGTACGACTATTGCCAGTGCGGCTCTGCGTGTAAAGTTTCATGATTCAATTATTCTAAAAACGACAGTAAGTGGCCATTCAAAAATCTGCAGAAATATGACAACGTAAGTAATCTTATTTAATGCACAGACTGTAATAACGGTTACGCTTGCGTAACTGAAGAAAATGGAGCCAGATGAAATTAATTTGCCAATGGTATTAACCGTTTGTACATGGTGGGATTACAAGAGAAACTCAGAAATCTGTGAGAACTCCTTGCTGCGTAAACTGTGTTTATCTACTGAGTATGAAAACTTTTCGCATCTCAACACCACTATGTAAGAGTAAACCACATGTAAGAAGTAATTATAAACGATATAGAATACATGAAGTGACCCAAAAAAAGGTTTTATGCATTTCGAATGACCAGGGAGGAATAGAAGGTGCATTGCTTTTGGTGATAACGATGATGATGATGATGATGATAACGGCGTTTTAATTGACTTTACTAATTTCATTATTTATAAATAAAAACACTATATGAAAACTACGTATGATTTGGATTGGGGGAAGTCAATATTTTCAAGGTAATGCTTGCCAAAAACTCTCGATTCTACCTGTATTCATAGGTCAACCTAATACGTTTACGAGTTAGTGTAGAGGTCCCAGAAGAAAAATGTGAACAGATTGTATTTCTCCCTAAGTACGTCATACAGTCTCAACTGTTTTTTGACGTTAAATAAATAAATAAATAAATAAAGTCCACAAGTAAAGGGATGAACTATCTCAACATTTGCTCGATCGATCAAAATAACTGAATGAAAACATGTAAGTAAGGCTCAAGGAGAGAAAACTGCTTAATAATTATTATTTTTTATTTTATTTAAAAGTGTGGCCGCATCAATCTCTCTAGGTTATTAGCGATCCTATTAACACTTACAGAAAAAAAATTAAAAAATATTTGACCATTAACAATTATTATTGGTTCCGGCATATTGGCTTTTTGAAAGGGATATATTGTAAACGTGTGCTAATCATCTTTACTATAAACTAAATAATATTCTCGTTGAATCAGAGTAGTATTTAAATATACATTGGAGATTTTTTCGCATATCGTCAGTGTACAAGAACAGTGACATTTCAAAAGTTGTCACTTTTTAGTTAAGAAAAAAAAAATGTTTTGAAAAGTTTATTTTACTAAAATATAATTAAGTTAATTCATTATTCGTCCGGGGTATGGAGCAAAAAACTTATTCTTTAGCCGCGAAATTAACGGCTCCTCGAAGATTAAAACCGTCCCCGATGAAATGGCATTGTTTTTAGATGTGTCCCTGCTCTTATTCACCGACCATACGTAATAGTTTATGATGGAAACTTTTGCCCAATGATAATCTAAGTTCACATGACTTGTCATTATGCAGGATTTGCTTTAGGTCGTGTGGTCGGCGCACGGTATACTAAAACCGTAGCTCCCAAAGGTCAAGAACACTTGCAGGGGCAGATGCAACGGTGCGTAAAAGTGGTTCCCTTCATCCGTGCAACAATCCTTCACAATGCACAACGGAGCGGGCAGTTGCCTCCGGCGCTCCACCTCACGAACTGAATCAGATCCGTTACATTCGGCTTTATTACAAAGCGTTGGGAAAATATCGCTGCCACCTTGACCATGTATTGTAGTAATCGTGATGAGGTGTTGTTGACCTGACGAGGGGTAGCCGGCAGCTTGGCTACCTGAACTTTTGAACTTTTATTCAACTAAACTTATAAACTAATATTTTAGTCAGCTAAACGTTTAAACTAAAGATTAGTTGACTTAAATTCTAAATTAAAGGATACTTGGTCATGAAGTGGTGAATAGTACCACTTTTTTTATTCATTCGGATTTTAGCAGACAGTGTCAAAGAACGGAAAATTTCTTCAGTGTCCGGTTGACCTGTCTTTTGTATTGGTAGTTAGTCATAAACAATTGCCATAAAAACTTTCATCGAGACAGTGTTCTCTTTAGCTATCAATAAAATTTCATACAAATATCTCATTGCTTCAATGTTCTAATAAGGTAGCTCGTTTTTGCAATATTTATATTGCTTCGCAAAAATCGAATTAAAAATTTAGATGTATAACATTAAGTTGGAGAGCTGACATACATAATTATATAGACAGTATTCTCCAGACGTTTGTTTACAAAATTCTAAAATAGTCCACTTCTTTAAGTCCCCACCAGGATTGGCGGCTCAGGGTACCAATTGATGTCACTGAGGTGTCTCTGACTGAGAGGTCGGTCCTAGGTTCGAGTCCCGACGATCGCATGGTTTTCGACACTAGCTAGACAGCTAGGTCTAATTCAGTCGCTGCCTGGAGAGAATTCTAGCGGCCGGCTGCTCTGATCGGTAGTTTTTCGTAGTTTCTCCGATCAACACCAGGCGAAACTTGGAGCAGTTCCCAAACAAACGGGCCACGGACCGCGCGCGATCGTTCCTCTTTCTTGTCCTTGCCTCTCCCCTTACATACACATACATCCATTACACTACCACACATGTCGGGAAACCGGTCGAGAATTTAGAGCTTGTCCCAGCCAGGCGGTGCCCCACTGATGGGAGATACCTGGTCGGGGAAAATCCCGCTATTCGATGGTAGGTCAGCGCCGGATCTCACCATTCAGCGTGGGAATTTCACCGCCACCTCCCGAGAAAAAAAGCACTATGCTGACGGGACTAATGACCTTAGCAGTTGAGGTGCCCGGAATCATTAATCAATAAAATCCAAGTTCTCCTGATTTCCTGGCGAAATAGCCCTGGAGTGCGGAGAAAACACGAGACAAAATACATATAAAATATCGTAGTATACGACGTAGTATTTTAGTATGAACGTATTTTAGTACGAGTTTTGATAGAGCACATTTCTTTTGATGTATTGTCACGGGGAAGGAAACGTTAAGAGCTGTAATAATTAGAAATTCGCGTTATTCATACCAGACGTTTAAATATTCATCTTCCAAGATGGATAAGCATTTGTTAGCTTGGTATTTTGACAAGCAACTGCTTCATCAAAACTTATACTAAGACTGAAACACAACAAACTCCTATTAATAAACCTACCTCAATCTATTTCAAGAATGACTTTTCAACTCCTTTTGACCACGTATAACACTACGTAATACACGTTTTATATCAAACTAAGAAATTTTGAACAAAATGTCATCAATGCCGAAATGTGGAATAGTTTGAATAACATCGAAAAATTACGATTATTTTTAGAATTTTAAATGTGAGATAATTTACTGTTTGCAAAAATGTTTTTCATTAAACTACTTACAAATGGCAAAAAACAACTTTTCTTGTAAATTACTGCAATATTCTTTTGAGGAGTTCGGCAGGAGGAAATGTGTAGGAAGAAAGGTCTAATGGGATTTCTGCATTTTGCACGTGCGTGTGACGCACATCTGTTTACTCTTTAACGCTGCAAACAAATTTCTCTTCAAACTCAAATGGAAACGCACAGAATGATAAAATGAATCCACAACTCTAAGGAAACGAAAGGACTCAGGAAAATAAAAAAAGTGCGTTCAGAACTGTTACTTGCTTGGTGTTCAAACAATCCAAGCAGACGAAAGTGCAATACGCCACAGAGAAACTGTACACTTAAAGCGGAATGCTGGGCGAAGCGAATATCTCGTAAAACAGACCACTAACTCAAATTAATTCTCCACCCGTACACCAGGATTTCAGAGATCCCGTTCTGTTAATTATGGCTCGCGTACGGAAAGATACACGACGCAGATCATTGATGCTTCGTGGGAAATTCAGTTTGGCGTCAGATGTGCTAACGGACGAAAGTGTAGCTTTCTCCAGCTTATAACAATAGTTTTCCGGAAGACGCGAAGTAGCTAGCACTCTAGCATTAGTGGGTCTGAAGTCTAGGCATCTTCACTTTGTAGTGAAGATGTGTACAGCACTTTGCACTTTGCACTTTGACGTTGTTAGGGTATGACATTAGTACTGCCGCGGGCAATCAGGCAGTTGTGAGAATGTATTTTACCAGTAACGCCGAATGCCAATTAGCATAGGCCTAAAAATAACCGCGCACCCTGATTTACTTCATAGGTATTTGTACTGTAGTTACAAATTCCTGAAAGTTAACAATATGTAGAAACAATGTGTGAAAAGAAATAGTGGTTTTACATCAGTTGTAGTTGTTTTAGAATTAACAAGATGATTATGATTCTCGTCTCTTTTCGTTTTAGCTATGAACGGTAATGTTATAATATAATAATAGAGTTACTTTGCTTTTAACTGAAATTTTATTCAGCAACTTCTATTTTATATCAGTACTAGTGGCCTGCGGCAGCAAAAATGCTACTAAACAAAATAACAATAATAATAATAATTTTAATAATTATTCATTATTATTTTAATAATTATTCATTATTATTTTAATAATTATTCATTATTATTTTAATAATTATTATATTATTTTAATAATAATTATGATTATTATTATTATTATTATTATTATTATTATTATTATTATTGGCTTAAGTCTCGGAAATCATCCGGTTTTCTGGTGTGTGGGGGGCTAACATTGGCAAACCACATTCTTAGTTACAGCGCATGGTAAATTCATCACGGTGTGAAATATTCGGGATGTTTCCAAGATGACAGATTTTTTAGATTTAAGGATTATTGAATTATGGTTTTGTTGTAATTTTTATACATACTTTTTCAAGTTTTTATTGACCAGACCAGTTGCTGTGATGACAAATGATATAACCTCAACAGAATTAAGACGATATTTCGATTCTTTGTATTCTATGGCCAAGGGGGTATACTTGGTGATTTTTCTCTTTCTGCCTTATCAATGTTGTGATCTGATGGATGGGTGATATCAATTAGAAAGGCCTTTTTGTTTGTGAAGTCGTGAATTACTATACCTGGTCTATTAGCAGCAATGGTTTTGTCCGTGTGTATTTGGACATCATAGTACATCCTGTATTTTTTGTTTTCCAATACTGGCTTGGCTTTGTACATGTAGTATGGGCATGTGCTGTCAGGTGATGTTAGATCATATTTAACTGCAAGGAACTTGATAGATGATGTTTGCTGTTAGATTGTGTCGGCATAGGTATTCTGTGTTTGCCAAGTTTATGCATGACGTTATTTTGTGGTCTATTCCTTCTAGTGCTTGATGTCATACCATACATTCCTCTCGGACGCCTGCTTTTCCTATCACCTGATGGATAAATCCCTCCGTCTCTCCAAATAGAAATCCATCCCGAAGCCAACGCATCGAGGCATCTCTATCTGAATTTTCCAGGGAATGGGGAAATCTACCGTGGAGACTTTTGGACTTCCATGATTGTATTCTGCCATCAATAGTGGTTAAATTCGGATAATTGTCTTTATCCTCCAAATTAACCGGAGTATACCCTTTGTCATGGAAATAGCATTGCACATCTCTAATGGTTGAGATAAAAAAGTATGTTTTTAATGCTGTCACTTGTTTATTGCACAGGCTTGTAAGGTCTAAGACAGTGATTGCGAACTTAATGGTCTGTGATGTCACAGAAATCTGCTCTCTTGCTCCGAACCGATCGATAGGGCAAAGATCGATGCCGTCGCGGCGGCAAGCGCACAGTGTTCAAATGATGGTACGGAAGTGGGGGGAAAAGGTTCGCTTGGAAAGTCGATAGTTACGATTTTTAACTGGTAATTATTATTTAGAATGTTTATTATTTAATAACAATATTAAGGATTATTTAATAGAAAATACATTATTACATTACTCAAAACAATATCCGACTCTTTACCATAACCAGTACTGTGATTCCACGTCCGTGCTTCTATTAAATAACATTTTTGGAAAAGACAGTTTTCACATTTTAGGACAATATTATTTTATTCAATAGTATATAATAAAAGCAATTAGTTCGTTCTGAAACAATAATTATTGTTAACAAATGGGTAACAAATAGGTACCCGGTAGGGGTCACGTAAGAGAATTTTGATCCTAGGCTTGATTATTATTGATGTACACTTTTGTTTGAGAATGTTGTAAATCCTCGTGATTTTCAGTATCTTTTCCATAATCTTCAATTTGCAAATTCTTTTACTTATTCCATGATTGCGAGCTATGTCAATTCTCAGAACTTATTTTAATCTCACAGATCTCTCTGGGTCGCAAAGCTACGTAATGCATCTGTAGGTTGGGCTTTATAACATACTGCAGTTCTTTCGAACACACTAAACGCTTCGCCATTGTTCCAGTATCTACAAAAGGAAACCTTTCTTCCCGAAAAGAAAGAAAATTGACGGGTGTGGATAGTTTCCCTCTCATGTTGCCTGAAACACCGGCCCACTGATAAGATTTCGGTACCGTCTGCTCCTCCTTCCCACCCCCGTTCGCTAGCACCATTTCTCTGAGTGTCTTATCTCGGAGGGGAAACAGTGCTCCGACGTCATTCCTTGTCCAGTTGGCAACCACTAGTCTAACGTAAGAGGTCTTCCTCCTTGTTTTCTGGGAATGTAAAATGTTTCCACAGCACATTTCGGATGATGAATTCTGTATTTCGTGAGCATTGTCTGTACCAGGATATTTAGATTTTCCAGATCAGTTTGTGACCAATGAATTACGCCTAAGGAATATGTCAGTAGTGGGGTACACCATGAGTTAATGGCTTTTTATTATTATTATTAATATTATTATTATTATTCCTCTAATTGACGACTAAAGATGTTATGAATCGGTTGATTATAAAGTCTACTCCGGTTTGCAACCAGCTGACTAAGGAGTACATCTAGAAACGATCGGTGCCTCTACAACACTTTGCGCAAAATGTGGGCTGTTCCAAATAAAGCAATTTCTTGCACTTCCCAGTCTTTTAAACTACCTGGGAGTTTAGCCAAGGACTAGATGTAATACTCATGCTTCTTTGCCATCGTATTCCGGTTATATGAGCAAATGCGCGGGGCGTTCGGCGTCTCAGTCCAAATTGTAGGAAATGAATGGGAAAGAAAGATCATAGGAATTTGTGGGCCGTTGTTTGGGGGGTACTATTGAAAAATCTGCCTGGAATAAATCAGGAGAACTACCAATCAAAAGATCAGAGAAGTCAGGCAACGAATTCGACCACGGCAGGTCCCAAAACCTCGCTGTTGGCGTTTATACATTGAGCAAATCCCTGGCAGCCCGCCTGACATCGTCAAAGACACCTGCCATTGTTATTGGCATCTAACATTGTCATTGACCTGACATTGTCATTGGCACGGTCGATTTTTGTTGCATCATCGCTCCCCACCCACGGCGATAACTAAAGAGTTTTTGTACCCTCGAACGTGAAGCACTATCGACCTTCTGCGCATGCCCAGATGCACTAAAGTGATGCGAAACTTGCATTGCGCGCATGAGCAGGAGATCGATAGTACTTAACGTTCGAGGGTGCAAAAACTCCCTACTAACCTATCGGCAGTCCGTGTACCCCAAGACGTCTATTGACACGGGGGGAGCAACCCCACACGGCGCCTTTCTGTCTCGTGCTCCCGCTAGCCTCGACCCGTCCGGGAGCACGCGCCCCGTTCTTTTCCGGCCGGTCGGCGTCGCGTGGGGCGGGCTCCGCCGCCGCTGCTGCTTCCGGGCGCGGGGGGGGGTGCGGTGCTGAGGGCGGGGCGCAGTCGGCGCTTCCGCGGCCGAGGCCAAGCGCGGTGCCGCCGCCGCCGCCGCCGGGCGCCGCGGGCCCGCCCGCACCTAACGGCAGCGCTAACGGCGCCCCGCCCCGCACACCGCGCCGCACTGCATAGCACATCGCTTGCCACTACGCTCAGCTCACCGCGTGCCTCGCCCACGCTCCACCGGCTGCTGCGATAGCTCTGCGACAACATTGCCCTAGTCCAGTGTTGTCAAGGTGGATGCCACGAGCGGAGGTCCGTGGCACGAATCTCACGACGAAATCGCCCTTCCACGCAGTTTATCAGACCGCCACCAGAGACAACGCCATCCCTATTGTAAAACGGCGGGGTTACTACTACTCGTAATAGTTCCCATTCCCGACGCTAGTAGCGCAGAGAAGCTCGTGGCATGCCACGGTGCCTTGACGCGTGCCACAGCCACCGGTAGAAGACTTTTACACCACTGCCCTAGTCCTTGCAGTGTCTGTGGCCACGAGGTCCTAGGGTTCGAGTGCGGATAGCAAGGGTGAATTCACTGTCTGAAGGAGAATTTCTGCGGCCTGCAGCTCTGTTCGGACGTATTCCGTGTTTTCTCCGAATTTCAGGCAAATCCGGAGTCGTACCTTAACGAACGGGCTACTGATCGCGCGCGATATCTCTATCCGTGCCCCCCTCATCTCCCCTTATACACACACTTACATTTACCTGCACTAGATCAGAACAGCAAAGGCAACGTAACGTAAATGGCGGAAAGGGCGGGGGGTAAGTTTCAAGGTCTGGGATGTGGATTCGTTGGCGTAACGATTTCATTCCTAATCCTTGTCCCTTCCTGCCCACTAACATACGCACTTACACTTTCGGGCAGCACAAATGTCGGGAGACCAGTCAGGGGCTTAGAGCTTGTCCCTTCGGGAATGGTGCACCGCTGGGAAGATACCTGCTGCGGGAAACTTCCAATGCTGCTGTGTATATCGGCGTTGAGCCTCACGTTCCGTTCCACAATTTTTGGTTTCTATCATTTGTTGACTTTTCTGTGTGATCTTCAAATCCTTGAATGCATGACATAACATATTGTTCCGTTTCACGACATTTTTATGAAATCCACTTAAACCAAAATATTTACTTGCGTTTGTTTCGAGTTTCCATGTGAATCATGTTTTTATCTGAATCCTTAATTTAATCTTTCTTCTTCTAATTCTTCTTCTCTCTCTCTCTCTTCTTTTTCGGGCTTTTTTGGTCAAAGCCTCACCACCCCTATACTCTCCAATAGGGCGAATCTAGCCCATATACGGGATCCATGAATGTGGAATCAGTTGACAGAAAGCCCTTGGTGAAAGAACACCCAAGACGGACAAGATACGGATTCCCTTGATTAGGAATGAATTCAAACCTTGGGGGAAACCTGAGGGCGGATGTGCTAAAAGTGACTCGGCCATCCAGGCAGGCTTTCCGTTTTTTGTTTACTTTATTTATTTTCCCTCTGAAATTAATTACAGAAATGTTCATTGCCCTTGTACCTCCGAAGCGTACATATTACAGAATCTAAATCAAACATTTTCTTCAGACTTTGGGACGCCCAATAAACGATGGGATACAGAGTACTTGTGCTACTATTACTCAGAAATGGAGCTGTGTTGCGCATTCTTCACCGCGAAATTAAGGTCTAAAGAAAATTATTGAGCAGATCTACGGACAATGGAATTGACATTTAATCGAAAATATAACTTCTGAGAGAAATAACGGAATTATTAATAGGTACTAGAACTTTTTCTTCTACCTGAATGAAGTCTAAACCTACATTTTCTTTGCATAAAATATTCTCTTTTACTTTTAATGGTACTAAGAGGCAGAAATTTATATTATTTTTACGTCAGTGTCTAATTCAAGAATGTCCACAAGAATATAAAATATTGCACCTAGTAGTAAATCAATCATCTATTTTCTCCAGTCTTATTTATAATCTCATTTCTTTTTGTGCCTTCTTCAACGTTTCTCGCGGACACCACATTTCAAAGACTGTTTTTGTGAAGGCGAAACCGGCTCAACTAATGACTTTGCATCAGTATTTAGAAACGCCAGGCAAAAGTAATTGCAAGGTAAACAAAACGTTTTTCAAAACACAAATGCTAATCAACACAACGAGCAGGTAACTAAGTAAGCAAGCAGAATTCCCTTAACGGAATTTTCTTTCGAAACTTGGTCATGGCACTTCACACAAAAGAACACAAGTTCTTTTTCGAATCTCTGAGATTGCTCTTTCCTCCAAAATAATTCATTAGTCTTCAATGTCTTGAATGCGACCACCTTGGATAACGAAGTCGTCAATGAAAATCAAATAATTTAACTATAAATTATTTAACTATAGCTTATTTAACTATAGCTATTTATTCATCATATTATCAAATTATTTAACTATAGCTATAAAGTTGAAGTTTACTTACAATGACATAATTTCTAGCCATCCTGTTGGGACTGAAAACAAAGATTGATTAAAATCCGTATAGAGTCAAACCTTCTAAGTGAAGTGCTGCTCACAACCGATCTATGTGTTAATTGTTTTTATCGTAATAACCAATGAATTTTAAATTTTCATGTCCTTAGCATATACGCGGGGAGTATGTGGCACAAACCACTTTGGAGATGCTTCACCCTTGTGAGTGCTCTTACCGGAGAGAAACACAGACGAGAGCACTTAGCGTGTAGTGTTGCGCTTTTCTCTCCGTCAGCCGCTTTGGAAGGAGAAGGCTTCGTGGTGCACCGTGCGCTTTCCCGTCTCCGCTGCCACACTCACCTTCGCTCCCGCCTTGCCGACTCCTCCCCGCCGCCGCCATCGTCCCCGCCGCTCTCCCCGCACCCCATCTACACACGCACCACGGTGCCCAGATACCCAAACATGCCCCGCCTCTCCTTGTTTCTCCCTGCCCTGTCCCTCGTCTCTTCGCCGCGTCCAGCAACCCAACCTGCCCCACCTCTACTTGCTTCTCCCTGCGTCTCTCCACCCCACCCAGCCACCCAACCTGTCACTCCTCTCCTTGCTTCACCCTGCCCCGTCCCGCGTCTCTCTCCCCCCGCCCAGCCTCTCTCTGCCCCGCCGCTCTCCGCTCCGCTCATTCGCAGCGCTCCGCCCCGGCCCCTCTGCCCGCCCCGCGCCCGTCACCCCCGCCCCGTCCCCGCCTCGACTGCCGCCGTCGGCACTGACTTCCGCGCGTGCGCCTGGCTGCGCTCTGCGACAGGGCGTGGGCGACGGCGGCAGCGGCGGACACGGCGGCTGGAGGGGAAAATAACGGAAGAGCTATTCGGAACTGTTCCGAGATTCGCACCGTTCTCCGAAATAACACCGAGTTGAAAAATGCATGCACCGTTAAAGGAGCTCTGAAAACGTTCGAAACACGACCGTCTCAGTCTCGAGAACTTAACTGTTGAATTAGCTTTCTGTGAGACAAAGTGCAATCAAATTCTGCTCTGATATAGTGATAAGAACATACAACTTGAACTTTACTACTGTGCGCGTTTACCTTATTTTAGGTCAAAATTGTTTTCCAAATTCAACATTTTGTAATATGCTCGTTGTAACAATTTTACAAATAACTGGTAAGAGTGCATATTGTTACAAAATATTGTAATCTAGAAAGAAAAAAAACGCTGTTTTTGCTGTTTTTGCACACAGATGCTATTTTTTAAGGAAACAAGTATGTGTTATTTTTAATTGCCATCACTCTGTCACATTATGGGAGAACAGCTGGGCTTAAACCAGGAGACCCAGGTTCGATTCCTGGTGCGGATAACAATTCTTTGAACTAATTTAATTTCAGATATCCTTTAGTACTATTAAATTGGTAACACAACATTTTCATGAATTTTCATTCATCACATGACACATCCCATTATGTAAAATCAATAGTTATTTACGCGCCAAGAGTGTTATGAGGATTGTAATAAGCGAGCGGCGACAAAAAGCCCGAGGGTCTTTCGGGGCCAACAAACAAAAAACAATGAATGAATGATGGTGTGAATGAACGATTGAACGGACAAATCAACAGGGAAAGTAACAAAAGGAAAGTGAGGATAAACGAGTGATTAGTGCATGTAAGCCTACACATGATAAAAATGAATAAATACGTTCGTGTTGGCGTTCATTCATGAATGTATCATTAATTTAATATATACAGTACATAAACATACTGGACAGGAATGGCTTTGATGTATGAGTAACGACTGAATTTGGATAATGTCGGGACGTTGGTAGAATGAGAGGCAAAGGAAGTGGGAAATCTCCACTCGCCGACATTCCGAAAACTCGCCACCAACCAGCTTCGTCCATCCGAAATTCCACCAGGGTCTAAATCCAGCTCCCCAGAGTTGGAAGAAGACCGGTCGGCCCGGCCCACTCCAGCACCCCTACAAGACCGAATGAATGAAGGCAGAGGCATTTCTACGTATTCAGGCGCCCATGGTAAGCATATAATTTGCACCCCTGTGAGGATACTTCGGATAAGAGTTCTTGTTATTTGTTTTAGTTTTAGTTAGTGTCTTATTTTACGTGGCGAGACTCGGGCCATCAGGCCCGCTCTTCCGTCTGATCACGCAAATTTCGCTACGCTCCTTTCACCTAGCGGAGAAAGAAGTTTATCATCTCGGGCGACGAAAGAGGCGATTTGAATTTAGCTCAGAGGCTACATTTAGGGTTGAAGATCTTTGACATGCAAGTAAATCTACTAACATGGGACAGCCGGCTTTACTTCCCCTCCGCAGGAAGGCGTACGAAGGATATTTTCGCCCGTAAAAATCCACGGCTTCGATCGGCTTTGAACCCGCAATCTTGGGTACAACATTCCGATACGCTGACCGTTATACCATCCGGTTGTTTTAGCGGGTATACTCTAAATAACGCCCTTTGTGAGTGGCGCCCATGGGACGTGCCATGTCTGCCACACCGTAGACACGCCTCTGGATGAAGGAGTGATCCGCTCGTGGCCTGCCCGCCTCCCACGGGCCCTGGGAGCGCCCGCGCGGCGTCGGGGCGCGCGGCCCTCGTCCCGCGCGGGCCGAGCGGGAGTCGCCCGCGAACCGGCGCGTCGGGTTAGGCGGGAAGAGCGCCCCGGCGCTTCGTAGCCGTGTGAACGCTGCGTCTGAGGAGCGAGCGCAGCGGAGAACAGCGTCCTCCTCTTCCTCCTCCGCGGCCCTGCGAGCACCTGGCGCCGACCGCTCCCGGCCACCTGGGTAACGGTTGTCGCTGCCGGCGCCGCTCCGAGCCTGTCGCTCCGGGCACAGCGCTCCGAGCACTCCCGCCGCGCATGTGGCTTCGGCCGCATCACGCGGAGTGCAGCCCTCCAACCCGGTACGCCTACCTTCTCTCGCGGGACGACAAAATGGTATTTTCTGCGAGATACGGTGCCGTCGTGAAAGATGAGAATGGCGTTAATGAATACACAAGGGAATAGGGACAAAGGGGAAATATTAAATCGTGATTGGGGATGGGTAATGTCCAGTCACAAAACTTTTGGTAACAGCCTGAGGCGAAAGGACCTGAAAGTTATGGGACCCGGAGAACCCCGCTATACAAGGTCATCGCCAAATAAAACTAGTGGTACGAAAACAGCACGTACTTTCTCGCTCGCACTTTACACGCAAAATTACTCGAAAAGTACTCCAGTATTTGAAAATTTGTTCATGACCTTATATAAAAATCTATCCTTAAGGGACAGATTTCATTAAAAGAAAAATCTCTATGTTTAATATTTTAGTTGTAGGACAACTCCGAAAAAAATGTGAACTTTTGCAATTTTTGAAAAATCAGGGTTTTTAACAAACATGAGACCTGCACCGTTCTCTTAAACGTCCTTCACACTATCCAAGAAAAAATAGTCAAAAACGTTGGAGCCATTTTTTTTGAAAATTTGGAAAATGTCCCAGGGGCTTCATGTAAAGTACCCTCCCGAATTAAAAATATCGGTTTAAAATGCAAGGGGCCACATTAGCCAGATTCATCGGGGAATATCAATTTTAGAGCAAATCGGCTGAACGGTTTATCCGCTAGCGTTGTTCACTGACGGACAGACAGACAGACAGACAGGCAGACGGATGGACGGTCAGACGGACAGACGGATGGACGGACAGACGGATGGACGGTCAGACGGGCAGACGGATGGATGGTGAGACGGATGGACGGTCAGACGGATGGACGGTCAGACGGATGGACGGTCAGACGGATGGACGGTCAGACGGATGGACGGTCAGACGGACAGACAGATGGACGGACAGACGGGTGGACGGTCAGACGGATGGACGGTCAGACGGACAGACGGTCGGACGGACGGACGGTCAGACGGACGGACGGTCAGACGGACGGACGGTCAGACGGACGGACGGATGGACGGTCAGACGGTAGACGGAGAGACGGTCAGACGGTAGACGGATGGACGGTCAGACGGACAGGTGGATGGACGGACAGGTGGATGGACGGACAGGTGGATGGACGGACAGGTGGATGGACGGACAGGTGGATGGACGGACAGGTGGATGGACGGACAGGTGGATGGACGGACAGACGGATGGACGGACAGACGGGTGGACGGACAGACGGGTGGACGGACAGACGGGTGGACGGACAGACGGGTGGACGGACAGACGGGTGGACGGACAGACGGGTGGACGGACGGACGGGTGGACGGACGGACGGACGGACGGACGGACGGACGGACGGACGGACGGACGGAGGGACGGAGGGACGGAGGGACGGAGGGACGGAGGGACGGAGGGACGGAGGGACGGAGGGACGGAGGGACGGAGGGACGGAGGGACGGAGGGACGGAGGGACGGAGGGACGGACGGACGGAGGGACGGACGGACGGAGGGACGGACGGACGGAGGGACGGACGGACGGAGGGACGGACGGACGGAGGGACGGACGGACGGAGGGACGGACGGACGGAGGGACGGACGGACGGACGGACGGATGGACGGACAGACAGACGTATGGACGGACAGACGCCGTTTTTTCGCACAGCATTACATAACTTTCTCTCTACTGCGTAGGCGGTAGCGAGAAAGATTAAATAAGTTATGTTTCAAATAAACTTAAATTTAGAATATGACATCAATAAAATAACGTTTTTAAAATTTACAATTAAAATCTTATAACACATCAAATCATATCAATTTCATACTATCTTAATATTTTCACGTTCATTACATTCAATTTTTTTGTTTGTTAAGAATTTTTTCGTAATCGTATTTTGGAAAATGGAAAAATAGAAAATTTATTAAACACTTAACATAATTTCACAGAAAAATTTAATATACAAAATGAAGTTATTCAACACATTTATTTGCGGATTGTTCTGGAAGCCTTTCTATAGTTGTAATTTACAATTATTTTTAAAGGGATCTTGACAGGTCATGATCTCCGTGTCTTCTCATGGACTCTCTATTGCTTTTGGGAATAATTTTATATAGGGGTCGAATTTGTGCCTTAAAAACGTGGGACGAAATGTCATTAGTCACAGACTAAAATGATGCATCTTGATACGTGTTTTTTCTCGTTTTTCACTCAACGAATATATGTGGGAGCATTCGAGACATATCCAGAAAGTAAATTTCCCCAGGTCATGAACATAAAGAAAATTATTTCGTGAAAAAACACCACATATTGCGCTGTTTTCCCTCATAATCACCGGCAGAATTGAGACATGTCATTCTGAGTGATCTAATTTGTGTCCCAGTGAAAAAGTCTGCCACTTGAGACACGTACTAGTGTTGGATAGTCACCTGCAACTCTCCGTAACTGTGATACGGAAAATGCTGACTGAACAGTAATTTCTTGCGATGGCAAGAAAATATGGAAATCGCTGAGGGTGAGATCCAGACTATAGGATGGATGGCCGAACACCTCCCAGCAAAACTGATACAAAAGATTAGTTATGACCCGGGCCGTTTGTGACCGACCGTAAGATCATCTACCCCTAATCCGGATCTCACCCTCAGCGCTTTCCACCTTTTCTAACACCTCAAGGAATTCCTGCCTAAAGACATAACCACTGTTAGCTTTATTTGGTTATGACGATGATGATGATTGGTCGTAATGTGTAGCAGAAGTGGCATGCTAGATTTCTATGTACAAAATATTGCGTTCGACCTTCCCTGTTAATTCTGCAGCATTAAAAGCTTATTCTTAATTTAACAATGTACTATATAAACTATCCACATCAATAATAATGTTTTCCTAGTAGTGGAAAACTAGTAAATAAATTCGTCTGTCTCCTAAGAGCAGACAAATGTCAAGCAGAGCTATGTCTAATTGATGTACTGGTCACATATCGTGTAACCAAAACCCCTCTAGTGGCAGACAAAGGATTCTCTTGTAATGACCTAACTCGAGTAGCAAAGGTGATTAATCATCATCTCGACCAAGATCTGTGTTGGTTCTTATTCTTCCCTTGGTGCTACAGACGAATAATAAAATTGAAAAAGGAATTTCTGTGTTTTTATAACATGCTTCTCTTGACGTTGGAACCAACAGGATGCGAGAACCTGCGTTGCTCATGAATACAGTTACAATGTGGATTACATTCCCATAGTATGTGTTAAAATTTAATAGAGATAAATATCCTATTCTGTTGTCTATTTATTCCAAGTACACCCAATGTGGCATACGCATCAGCATGCGAAACGTTGCATTCAATTATTACTATATGAATAAAGATTCTCCGAAAAACCTTTTTGATGGTATTCGTAAATTGAAGGATATAGCTTCTAAGTTCAGAATGTTAATGTTCTATATACCTTTGAACTCAACAGCATAATACTGAATGACACAATGTGGAGAGATAACCAACATAAGAATTAGCTATTTGTATAATGTCCAACGCATTAGCACTTGGAAAGGGTAGCATTGTAGCGGAAAATGGAAGAACAACAAATTTAGGAAATCACAAAGATTAAACCGTTAAGAAAAATAAAGGTGGTTTCAATAACGGAAAATTTACGTAACGACCATATAAGGGAACAACGCAGGTTACAACCAAACATTGAATGGATGCAAGTTCCCAGAAGGAAATGGAACGAGAATGTATTCCGCATGTTTCTCGCATGTCGAAAGCAAGAGTTGCAACCAATTACTGCCCAAAAGGAAGAAGTTCCGGTAAGCCAATAAAGAGAAGGAATGACGCTCTAAAATAACGAGCTGGAAGTTGGGAAAGAAAAAAAGGAGAATAGGATTTTATAACCTAGACAATTCATTTTTGGTGTATTCTGTAAATATTGACATAATTCGTTTGTGGAATAGTATTAAGTACCCCTGATGCATTTCAAATTTCCAGATATTCCATATACTCTGTACGAGTCTCAAACTTATTGGGAAATTCTAATGCACTTATGATAAATATCGGGGATCCAAAATCAAATTGTGCATCAAACTCCGTATCAATTTCTTCTATACCCCATTGTATGAAACGTATTTTCGAGCCCAAATGTACCTGATCGATTTAATTTTATCGATCGATTATTTTAAAGACCATAGAAATTGGTTTCTGCCAATACAATGCACGAGTATCGAATGTGAAAAATTACTTCCTTTCGTAAGGACGGAATAACTGAATTACGAAGGTATTTGTCTTGCTGTCCGTCCATCTTCCCAGCTCCCGCCGCCTACGCAACTTTCTAATGAGCGCTCGCTTATCTTTACACTCATCGGTGTTGCGAACGAGAATGTAAACAAACGCTTCCTTTCTCCGTGTAATACGAAGAAAAGAAAAGTGGCTTCCGGTCATTGACGAAAAAGATATTTATGACAGCATTGCACGAAAATGTTCACGCATTTTATTCTTTCTTTTTTTTTTTAGTTTTGATGTGTAGATATTTTGTCCACCTTGTCATTTCTCATTTATTGCATTCGAAGAATGCTTGTGTGTACAGTAAAAGTAGATCTATGAATGAATCAAATTATTGAAATGAATCTGAATTTCTTCAAATATTTGGAATGAAGATGAAATTTATTTTCATTGACGGAGTGTGATAAGAACCTTAAAGTTAATTTTAATAGAATATGAGACTAATTTCAAGATATTTCAAGATGCAAATGTTTAATGATATTAACATATTCTGCATATAATTTTATGCCTGACAATGAGTCTGAGACATTAATCGTGTTAAGGATAAGTATAAACATGACATCTTCCTTTAAATTGACCTTAAAACCTCCTCTATTCATTTTATTGAGACTCTATGTAAAGGGAAAGAATAATCTAATAAAGTTAATAATACGTAATGAGCTGAAACGTAATATTGCTGAATACGTAATGATTAACGATGTATGACGTCTAAAACATACTGATCGACCAACACAGGACACACATGTAAATTTATTATTTCTACTTCAGAAAACCGTCGACGATTTCCCTGATCGTTTTTACTAGTATATTGTTGTGTGTTTTGGCTAAAGTTAGATTCCGAGATATAAATTCCCGAAAAGTAATATTCTGCTGAAAGTATATCAAAATAAATGCATTATTTTTCAAATGAAAAACGAGGGAGAATTTCCGAAATTTTAAGATGCCATAAATTACTTATTATGCTTGAGGGTCGTTGTGTGTAACCTACAATCATTTCCAGTACTTTCCTAAATATCTACCACAGGCTTTCAATTATGTAGACGTATGTTCGTTTGGGTGAGAGTTCTTATTCAAAGAAAAACTTTCCAACGTGCAAGTTGGGCATTTAAACATCTGGAAGCGTTACTTTTGCGGTGGTTATTTCCATTTTATCACTTGAATTTTCTAGTTCGGAAAATATATAAAAAATATAAAGTTCATGCATTTTCGTAAAGGAGGTAAATCGTATTTGTGGTGTGTTTCCGCAGTTTATTTTGTGTGTGGTGGCCTGTTAGGCAAAATTACGGCAGAAAAGGCGACGTTGAGAGAGGAACCCTAAGTGTGTGTATGTGTGTGTCTGTATGTATGTGTGTGTATGTATAAATGTATGTGTGTGTGTATGTATAAATGTATGTGTGTGTGTATGTATAAATGTATGTGTGTGTGTATGTATAAATGTATGTGTGTGTATGTATAAATGTATGTGTGTGTATGTATAAATGTATGTGTGTGTATGTATAAATGTATGTATGTGTGTATGTATAAATGTATGTGTGTGTGTGTGAGCGCGTAGCGCGTAGTTGTGCATAGGTTTCCAAACATTATGCGGTTCAAATCTGCAATTTTTCCGAGGATTCCAAGAAAACATTTTTTGAAATGGATTTCAGATTCAAGGACGTTAGTACTATGTAGTGAGCAAATGTAGATCTTTTAGAACATATCGTACAAATGAGATATTTTTGCCCCATTATTCGTCGGTATAACATTAATATTATGCATATATAAACTATGTGCTAGGATAGATATAAGCTATAGGTATATGCTAGGATGAAAATAAGTTACACACCTACACATCAAAGGGTTTATTATAATTGAGCCGTTGAGAGAAAAATTGGTGTAAATCAAATTTTGGAAGATTTGAGTTAGATGCACTGATAGATGGTTTGAACATTGTTTCATCACGGGCTAAAATTGTGTGAATCAAACTTCAATATTTCTTAACTCGAGGCCAGCACAATGCAGAAGTAGCCAACAAGTTGCTCATATCGCTGCATGCAGTTGTGGTGTATGACACAGGTGGGACGAAACAACAGTTTCCTGGAGCTCCCACAAAATAGCTTCTTGCTCATCTGTACCCATCACAGAAGAATCATCTCGAAAAAATCATTTAATCGCTTTTAGTGATACGTACACAGGTCAAAATCCCAACTTCAGAATTGCTCTCGCTCGGTTAAAAATCGTGACAAAACCCTACTTTTCCCTATTTTTCCACCACATTACTATCTCAGACGAAAATTGTGCATGTCAATTATTTGAATATAAGTCATAGTTTTCAGCAGTGTGTGCAAATGAGGTAAAAGTCAACAAAATATTGAATTTCTTAATCGATAAGCAGTGTTTCAGTCGAAAATATCTGTAGTGAGTTAAAAGATTATCTTCTTAACACGTTCATTACACTTTAGGTAATTTATTTCTAAGCATTATAGTTTTACACAATTTTTCGTTTTCACGTCATTTTCCGGAAAATATGTTTTTGACTTGCAATACTTCTGCTCTCATCGGCTCAATCGTTACCTTACAATGTATGGCAAGAGAGTTGATAAATTTACTGATGTACCGTTGATACCGTTGGTATCGTTTCTCAATGCAAATAAGTTTTCTTTAACTCGGGAGTGAAATGTCTAATTTTGAAATGTTATTAAACTCTTTTTGTTGGTACTTTTATTTATCATTCAATATCCATATTAAAAGGGGGGGAAGAGAATCTGGAGCTTCTTAGATCCATCCGCAACGCCGCATGGTTTCAATTTTCCTAGATGACTGAATGGCTCTCAATACATTTCAGACTGGGCATGGACCTAATGAAAAAACGGGGATATTGTGAGTACAGTGAGCTACAAATTATAAACCATTTTTATAAGTATTTATTGAAACTTCCAGGCTCCTAGGCCGTGTTTCAAATGACTTAGAGAGGTCACAACCTACCAGACCGAAAGTATTTTTAAATGTTATTGATCTCACTTTGTTGATATTTAGATTTATTATTCACCTATTTATAGTTAAAAAGTTGGGAAGAGATTTCATAACTCAAGAAAACGTGAGTAGATTGTACTTCTCCCCCATACGTCACATACAGTTTTTACTGATCATTGGAAAAATAAATCAAATCAAGTAGCATTCATATTAACTCCGGCCGGGAAAGCCTTCGATACAATCATTCCAGTGTTTGGTCACACTCCAGTGTTTGTCTTCAATCGATGATACAATCGATGACTGAAATCAATACTCCAGTGTTTGATTTACGGCTTCGAATGTGGTGGCCTCATGCCATAAAACTATGCAGCGGATCATCCTATTTTATGGATGACAAATTTAAAAATGTTAGTGCAATTTTAATTTGAAAAATATTCCAACGGATATTTGCATAGTATATGTATTTGGACTGAGCCGTCGTGATGCGTCCAAACATAGCGAATGAATAAAACTCACGGCGATTTGTATAACGTACCCAATGGGAACAAATGGACTTCCTATCCCGAGAAGTATTTCCATTAACTCGAACCTGCCAATCGCTAGGACACATTGGAAATGTACAATATGACATATATTAACAGTTGCATATTTCAAGCGCATGTAATTTACCTCCAATTTGACTTCGTTCATTCACGCTATTGCGAGAGTTCGAGCAAGTTCCGTCTTTTGGTTTTTAAATAAACGAACCTTGCCTATTTGCAATGCATACTTACCAACGATTTTTATACCAAAATATTTGAGCCAAGTTAATTCGCTACACATACCGCAATTCATGGCCCTCTTTTATTGGTGTTTTTTTGTTTCCCGCTCTCGTGATATGTGAGTAGATTCGTTCATTGGGTCGGTTAAAGATTAAGACCCAAACATGCGTTTGAAAATGAGGACAATTTTAAGGATTGGTCTATGAGTGATTGCGGGAAGGCCCACAATATTTTATATTATGATCGTCACATCTGTGATGAATGTGTGATGAAGATGATCATGATGATGCTAGGAAAATGGAGAACTCATAAAATACTGCAAAGAAACCTGATTTCATCACTACAAACTGCACATGAATTTGCTTGATTTGGTGCTCAGAAGTGTTAAATGGATGGTCTGATAGCGCCGGGTATAGGTTAACATCACTCAAGAACTATCAATCAATGAGACTCCAGAATGCAATCCATCTCGATCCATCAAAGATGTTTCGCGCATGCAATTTGTACCATGATGAAATGAAATGGGTGAGTTATTGAGCATCCAACCCGGCTTGAGACAATGGGTTTCATTCGCCAATTTGTGTCACTATATTAGCTGAAATTTTAAATGAATCCAGATACCAAAATTATCGCCTTGTTTCAAGTCATTGAAACATTTATACGAAGTCATATGATGCATGTTAAAAAAAGATTGCTTCTTTGATTTCAACTACACCTTCATTGTGTAATTTTTGTTGGTCAACGTTGAAAATGATCACTTTAAGACACTTTCAAAATGTTTCTCAACACTTCTCACTTGCCATGGAGCACGACAGCATCTGACCTGGCTGTTCAAACGATTGTATTCATGTGTTGTGGTCACGTGATATGTGGTCACGATGGTATTCGCGTATTGTGGTCAGGTGGCTGGTGATGAATCTGGTGCTGTGCGGAACGAGCAAAAATCGGGTGCGCCGGACCAGCTTACCCATGTCTTTTCATCACGATTTGTACGAAGAAACTAATTTCTCCTTCAAACAGCGGCTGAATTCGACCTAGCTATGAAGTTGGGAAAGAAAACCATATCGCCGTGGGGACTCGCCCGAGGACCTCGCCCTACGACCTCGCCCTAGGACTAGTGAGAGGCACTGCAGTGGTATCAATTGATGCTCTTAGCCACCTGAATTTAAATACAGCTGCCTCTGACGAAAATCAACTGTTTCGGTATCATCCAATCGGAAGATTGAACGCCACCTTAGTGACGTCACTGTAGTAAAGTGTAAGGTCCCGATTAGATGGCACCGAAACAGCTGATGACCAGCTTTGAATATATCGCAGTATCAGCCTGTTCCGCTGTGCGGCGTCACTATAGTGCGATTTTTATAACTTTGCCTCTGAAACCCCTATGGCCACGATGGGATATTACACGGCATTCGCGTCTGTCTCGGTCCTGTCGATAGGTACAGAGACGAGCCGGGAAGCGGGTAAGCCCTCACCGGTGAGTCCCTAACACACGTTAAAGCCTGATCGGAACTCCCGACTGTCCTCCTGCTCCCGGCCAACTCAGGTCAATAGCCAACGGTGATGACAGTGAGTAAACAACAAAAGCTAAGCTCCTGGTTGTCCACGACGCGGGGTGAGGTTAGATCCCAAGAGGACAAGATACCCACCTAGAGCATGCACCCCAAAGATACAAAATTCGAGATTGGTTCTGTCGATAGATGTCAAATGATCGCAAACACTGCTTGATACGGTTGCGATCATGCGATATCTAGCAGCACGACTGAGAAAGAGGGGAAATACCGTGGCATATTCCATCATGAAGACAGGCCTTGAGAGGCAAAGTTATAAAAATCGCAATATACTGCGATATTCGTAACTTTGCTCTTGACAGGAATCAGCTGTTGACGGTTTCATCCAATCGGGAGCTTGAACGTCACCTTAGTGACGTCACTTTAGCGAAATATAATCTCCCGATTGGATGGCAGCGAAACAGCTGATTCCTGTCAGGGACAAAGTTTAAAAAATCGCACTATATGGCATGCGCGTTTCGAATTCCGTTCCTGCTCCGCAACGCGGCGTGGGCGTCCGCGGCCGTCCCGCGGGCGTCCGGCAGCGACGGGCGGCGTCCGGTGTCCCGGCGCGGTGGCCCGGCCGCGGCCCAACAGCCCATTGTCCCCGGAGCTTTCGTTTCCCGGCGGCGGGGGCGGCGGCGCGAAGCGGGGAGGGGAGAGGGGAGGGGATGGGCGGGAGACGAGTGGGCCCGGTTACGTTCCCACCGCCCGCGACCGCCCCGACCCTCATTGTCGCGAAGGCACGCTAAAAAAAAAGAACAAGCGGGCTCTCCGGCGGGCGAGCGACAGTGATTCAAAAGTGAAAACGAGGGAATTGTTTTGTTTGAGGTGGGCGTAAATCCCTCGGGCGGTCCTCGCGCGACGCAAAAGCAGCTTCATGTTCCCATCTCTCGTCGTGGCCGCATTTATTCGAATAACCCTGGTCGCCGCTATCGCAGTTGGGGATCGTTGTCGGAACCTAGGTAGGTCTGGTAGACTTTTCCGTTGTCTTAATGCAACATCCCCACATTCTTCTGGAGCTATCGCTATCATTATCATCCGCAACATAGTCTAGGTTTGGAAGCATGTTCCGTCATCTATTGATCAATCTCATCTTCTTTTAGGTCTAACCATGGCCGTCTCTATAGAGACGGCCATGGTCTAACCCTGTGTTATTTGCCTGTCATTGTCAACGCCAATGTGCTCTAGGCCTGATGTAATATTCTGTCATCTCTGGAGCAATTTCCGTGACTTCGTAGGACTATGTCTATTTGATTTTCTGGCAGGCTGATAATCCAATGTCAGCCTCTTGTTGATCTTGACCTCGTACTACAATGCTTATAGAGAGTCCTCAACGTTGGTCGGTAAAAAGTCTGCTTTGTTTTAGAGTGCTGACGCTTCGGCCATTAATTTGACCGGCTTCAGGGCTGTAGGTTTATGTACATGAATTGACTTTATTGACTTATCCTCAAGACTCTCAATACACACTATTAGTCATTCGCTTTTTTTGTCTATGAGTACCACAGGATTTAAAATTCTCGATTGGTCCCTGCTTTCTGGGCTCTTCTCCTGATTTAAGATAATTGTAATGATAATTTGTTTGTTCGGGATGTGGGACTCACAGTGATTTCACACTTCAACATTGGGGACCGCGAGCAGAAGCTGACCGTGTTGGGCCGGCTGAGGTGGCTCGGGGCATCAATTGATGTCACTGCAGCGTCTATGACCGGGAGGTCCTAGGGTTCAAGTGCCGACATTGGCAGGATTTTCGACTATAGCTTTATAGCTAGACCGAGTTCAGACGCTGACTGGAGGAGAATTCTAGCGACCGGCTGCTCTCATCGGTAGTTTTCCGTGGTATCTCCTATCAATTCCAGACGTATACCCGAACAGTACCCTAACAAACGGGCCACGGGCCGCGGCCGATCTTTCTTCCTTTTCCTTGCCATATTCTTACCCCCTTACATACACTTACATCCACCACAGTACTACACATGTCAGGAGACCAGTCGGGAGCTTGTCCAGTCCTACCAGTCGTAGAACTTGTCACGGTTGGGGCGATGACCCGCTTATGAGAGATACCTTGATGGGAAATCGACGTGTATGTCGGCGTCTGATATTACTGATATCCAGCAGGGGAAGAACATCGCCATCTCCCATGATAAAACATTCATTACACCTACGAGACTATGACCACAGTAGTTGATGCGCTCGGAAGAACGAAATAATCAATCTGAATGTTTTGAATGTAAACGCGGAAACGTCCTATAGAAGCCGAAGCCTAGGGAATATGACGCCCACTTCCAGATAATTTCCTTCTCAACGATTCATTTGGAGACTCAGTTCTGTTTCGGAAATGGTCAAAATGGCTGGCTTGCCATTGCCATTTTCTCTTTGTGGTATGAAACTTGATTCATCTAGGAGATGGATCATTAAAGTTTATTCATGTAACTAACTTTTAAGGATGTAATAAAGTTAATTGTAACCCTAGTAAATTACACAATTTAGTATGTATTCATCGGACATATTAAATTGTTTTGGTTGCTTTTCAGCGGATTCATTTTTTTTCTAAAATGCACATGTAACTATCCGAGGAGCTGATCATGAAACTAGAAGAAATTCTGATGATACTGTCCTTATTATCCAAAAATAATATCAGCCTTTAAAACAAGTATTGATGAAGAACCATTCCAAAACACCATAATACATCTGCTCATGAAAAATGACCATGAAACACGTTGACCCAAAGATTATTGACACATACAAAAAACAACAACAAATGTACTATTTCCTTGAACACAGGAAAGACATCCGATTACATTACGTTCCGGCTCTGTTAAAACAGGGGTGTGTAAAGAAAGACATACTTGAACGTCGTCCGGTCAAGCGGTATATCCTGCCTCCGTTTCCCTCTCTTGTGAACACGGGTTAGTTGGAGCTGACGAAATTCGCTGCGTTTGAAGTGCTATTGCGACATTGCCTTGCAGTCAGCAAAGTAGCAGTTAGTGTCTCCATTCTTCTCCTGGCGAACGAACAAATTTCACAACGCCTACCTTCTCTCGCGGAACGACAAAATGGTCTTTTCTGGGAGATACGGCGCCGTCGTGAGAGATGAGAATGGCGTTAATGAATTCAAGGATAACTCGACAATAGGGAAATATTACATCGTGATTGGGGATGTGAAATGTCCAGTCATAAAACTTTTGGTAACAGTCTGGATAAGATCTCCATTAATCAACTTTGTAGAAAGAAAAGTATGACCTTTTATTTTAAACGTCAGTGTGTTATTTTATATCTTACTTCACACTAAATAATGGTTTGTTCTTATACAACGAGCTTCGAACCAATCATTACGTGCTAGTGTGCCAATTCATAATGAGGAGAAACAGAAATCATTTATCATATAATTTGAATAAAGGTACAAAATTATATGAAAATTGTTTTCCAAATACAATATTTTCAACTACCATTATAAGGACAGTTTAATAAAATGGTATATTTTAAGTGATTTATTGCAAAGACACGTAAACAAATTCTTGAAAAATGTATTTTAACAATAATCATGATATGAAAATCATATTTTAGCAGAGTTTAATGTTCTACTATGACTTACGATTATAAGAGGTATACATTTATAAGTCCATTGTTTTCTATAAGATATATCATATTTTGTTTGATATTCTTCCATTAATATATAGGTGAAACGTTTCAAACGAGAATGAAGATTGAAAGATTTACATTACTAGCTCTATTGGTAGAATGTAAAAGGACCTTCACAATTGCCACCTTGTCAAAGCGCTACCTCAACTTTTACTCACAACACATTGGGCTTATTCCAAATTTTTGGCAAAAGCGAGATTCCTTGGTATTGTATATTTTTTGCTACTTTTTACATGAAATATTCCCTAGGACGTTTAAACAACCTTAGCCTTTAAAGCTCCCGACCGATCTCCCGGCATGTGTGGTAGTGTAGTGTATGTTAGTTTAAGTGTGTGTGTGTGTGTGTGGGGTGTGTGTAAAGAGTGAGAATAGGACAAGGAAGAGGAAGGGAAGATCGCTCGCGGTCTGTGGCCCGTTTGTTAGGGTACTGCTCCGGCATTCGCCTGGTGTTGATCGGAGAAACCACGGAAAACTACCGATCAGATCAGATCAGCCGGCCGCTAGAATTCTCCTCCAGACAGCGACTGAATTGGACCTAGCTGAAAAGCTACTGTGAAAGATCCTGCCGCCTCCGGGACTCGAACCTAGGACCTTCCGGTCAGAGGGACTACGGTTACATCAGTTGATGCACTGAGCCATCTCTCCCGTTAATATCGGCGAAAAATGCTTTAAAAATGACTATAAATGGTAAAAAAAATTAGCCGAAATCGACAAAAAAAGACATAAAAATGAGTCATTTCCTCTTGTGATAACTTAAAATAAATATCTGTACTAAAATGCGTTGTTCTAAAGTAAAAAAAAAGCATTCCATTAAAATCCGCCCCCTAATAATTCTGTGAAAAATGTTTGGAGTCACTCGAGACAATTGATGCATTGAAAACCCACAAGAAGTACACGTTTTGTATTATTTCAGGCCTTAGCTCAGAAGTCAGAAGGTTTCATTTTCTCGCCGGATGTATTTAAAAATTACTCGGCAAGGGAGCCAATTTTTTCTTTTAACGGTATTACCAGCCACGTTATTTCAACATGCGCCGTTTCGAATCTGTGTCCGAAAATACTGCTTCGAGTGCAGCCACGAGAGTGGATGTTTGACCACGAGTTCCATGTATGCTGTTGAGTAGAGCCTTGTGTCGTGTTGACCTCACAACCACCAGATGTGTGACATGAGCGTGGTGTGAAGAAAATTACGCGGAGATGGTGGGTGACAAGCGTCAGCTGGAACAAGCCAAGTGAAAAAATGATGACAATTCCGCTATGTCCTGTTTTAGAAGAATATGAGAAATTTACGTTTCATGTCAGAATAACTTTCTTGCGATAATTTAATTCTCTGTATTGTGCATGGGGACAGTCGTGTTCGTTTTGTGTGTGTGTGTGTCATTTGAATTTTTGTGTCATTAACGTTCCATGGCTAGTGCGTTTGAATGTGGGTAATTGCGGGTTCTTATGTGAAGCTTTGTACACTGGATGGCTCTAGGTTCGTTCACACCGCTGGCTTATTTTTGATACCAGTTAAATAGACCGCTTGAAGCGACTACTGTCTGAATGAGAATTGTGAAGACCGACTGTACTAATCTATCATTTCCGTGATTTCCCGTGATCAGTTCCAGATGTCAGTGCACTACCTTAAACAACGAACGGGATGTGGACCGAGTGGTTCCTTTCTTCCCCACCCTAACTATACTTCTATCTTCAGATCTGGGCGGTGGACCGATACTTCATCCTTATTTGGCTCATCTTCATGATCCGGGAAGATTTTGGCAGTACTGCGCATACGTGAATGTCAGAGAAATTTCTGGATAACCAGTGTAATCTGCTAATGATCCAAGTGGAAAAAAATTACACTAGGATAATGATAACACTAGTTGCCACTGCGTCAGTAGAGAACTAAATTTGAAAAATAAGATTTGGAGGCTTCTCACTTGATTCAAACTTGCAGAACGTGGAGTTTATGCCTTCTAGCCGTGAAGATTAAAACGAAGATAATTAATTTCGGTTCCCCAATTTTATAGTTGAAGAACAAGCTGAAAACATTTTATTAATATTGCCATTGAAATATGTAACATGAAAGAGAACATTTTTTAGAACATTTTTGATTTCAAACACGTTCAGGGGTAGAATATCGATTGACCGTTAATGAAACATGCATCTAAACACCATCAAAATCTTGTATGGGCAATTTTGTATGGGTTACTAAAACAAAACAGAGTTTTGGAAATAAAATTTTAAAAGATAGAACGAATGGAAAAATTGGCCATTTTTAAACAAGAGTAGCATTCAGAAATGCTAATCGCACATTGAGTTTCACATAACGAATTAAAAAAACTACGAACATTTACTTAGCTGTGGCCACTAAGGTTGCCGTACCGTACTTCGTGTATTACAAGTAGGGGGCGGATTTTGATGATCTAAGACATTGCCAAAAATGATCAATAAAATGCTCTTAAAATATATTCAAAATGCCCTAAAAACAAAGAAAAATGAAGTTAAAAATTGTTATCAAAACCACCTCAGATGGACAACTCAAGCTGTTGGATATGTTACTGATGTAATTGAGGCTTCTTCCTTTTTTTCAAGTAAACTTAGCATGCAACCTTTTGGTTTGGACTGTTCCTTAAAATAAAATTTCTGCCTTTATTTATCGTGAAATCTGACGAACTGCTAATGGCGCCGATAGGCATCACAGGATCGTTAGATTTCACAGTATTCACAACCGCTGACTTTACAATATATGAACAAAGAAATCGAAAAGACTACCCAGGAATTCTGTGGTAAATGTTTGTAGCATCTCGTAAATATTGTTTGAAGCAAGTACCATTAAAATTATATTAAAATCAATGAAATCAGCGAAAATGCATGAAAATGACGTAAAAATTAAAAAAATTACTTAGTCGAAATTGACGAAAAATGCAAAAAATTACATATAAAAATGGGTCATTTTGTTTTGTCATAACATAAAATGAATTTCTATTGTTCTAATGTGAAAAGGAAAAATGGCATTTCATTAAATTCTGCCCCCTAATTATAAGTAACGAAGTTAGCGTTTGAAGCCAGTAAACAAATCTTCGACGTAGTAGGCACCCCGTTTTGTGCAGTGTTATAATAGTTTGTTTATACTTTTAATTTAGGCATTTGCGATGATTCCGCTTAAAAAGGGTGGCTGTTCAGGGAAATACCATTGTATTTACACAGCGGGAGCGCCTGTCCTCTCTTTGCACAACCTCGCCTCCAAGGCTGAGTCGCCGGGCCGCGCCTCCGGGCCCGGGTGCGTCCGCCGATCAAAGTACCGTAAATCCCACAAAGAATGAATCGCATATGCATTGCATTTGCCAGGCGCATCACCTAAAGACCGCTTACATACCTTGAAGAATAACGGCACACCGTAAAGATCAACCATAACTGCAGAATAAGCCACATCATCATCAAAGAGTTATTAACTTGTCATCGCCCGTCAGGTCCTCCCGGCTTCGTTTGTGGATCAGCTACACGACTTCCTCTTTCTAACCTTCGAAATCGACTCTTCTTTTTTTAGTTCGGATTTTTGTACACAAATTATGAAAACGTTAAAAGGTGCTCTGGTAAAAAGAGGGAGAGAGTAAGGTGTTCACTGTCACTGCCAAGGTCTTTTCGGAGTGATTACAAGAAACATGTGCTTTTTATTTTTTTCTTCTCTCGTTTTTCATCTTTTTTCTTCTGCTGCTTGGGCGCTTTTGGTTAATTGGAGTCGTGGCCTGACTTCCGCGTACGCATAGCACTAATTTAGTCCAGCTCGATTCAGAGCTGCGCAGTCCGAAAAATGCTCGGGTTGTCGCTGAGGCTCCTTTCTCCCCCAACTCCTTCCCCTCCCTCTTCGGGCCCAGTACTCTCGGACGGTCAGGACCATGATATTACGATTTCTGTTGTGATTCTGGGAGCTTTTACTGCTTGTTCCCGAAAACAAGCGTGAAGAGAGAGTACTGAAAACCGTGTAACCGAAACCAACAGAAAAAAGAAAAAAAAGCTTTGTTGACTAACAATATTAATTCTCTCGCGTACATTGTCTAGTAACAAAAATTCTTTGTCCGGGGGAACAGTTTGAGGTAAGGGTGTCACGTTGGTCGGGCGAAGACGACAGCCGTCTCTACGAACCTAGTCTTCACAGAATTGATTTCAGCCTTCAAGAACTGACCTCGTGTAAGTTTGCACATGACCCCGGTGGCTACCCGTGTACCCGCGATTTGCCTGGGAGGTGGCCCTTCAGCCACTGTTTGGGGTAGACCTGGGCTAAATCTTTCTAGGTGACGACGGGGGAGGTCTCATTGCGCTGGTCTAAGGATGAGACCAATGTCGTAAAGCTCAGCGACGGCTACTCGCCGTACAGTTCGCGGCGTTCTTGCGGCCTGCATGCTCAGCGCTAAGGTTGTTGGCGAGTTACTGGTGCTCCGCATTCTAGAAAGAAATCGAAATTGAAACCTTTGCTTTGCGATGTAACTATTCTTATTTGTAATTCTTTCTTGCATGGATCTCCTACATATATGTTTATTTATTTCTATGTTGGCTTGTAGCAAAGCAAATCAATTCTTCGGGTAGCAAGGGAATAAAATTTGTTCCTGCTCCACAATGGAATTAATTTATTGAACAATCAAATAAGGTAATTAGAAAAGGAATAAAATTACACTTAACCTGTACTCAGTTATATATATATATATATATATATATATATATATATATATATATATATATATTAGAATTGATCGCATTGTTAGTTCCCTAGATTTTTTTTGTGGAAAGTGAATTTGACTTTGCCTGCTCTCACAGTATTCATCGTTCTACCTCTATGTGTGACCTCACTCTCGCTTGTCGACAGTGCACTCGGCTGACCGTACGTTAAATGATTCTGAGACTGAACCTGCCGTTACCGTGCAAGAAGCATTAATGAATAATTCTATTTCTTTAACAACCTAAAATTAATTTAATCAGTAAAATTAATTTATCGTGATTATTGTAGAGTTTGGTGTGAAATAGCGGGGATACAATACGTTCATTTCTAATTTTAATGAGATCGGTACTGGAAATGGATAGAAGTGCAGTGATTCCAGTAGAAGATAAATTATGTGTTATCAAGTCGAAGAACGCGACAACATAATTACTGAATAATCTGAAAACCAAATATAATACATATGAGTGAGTCCAAGTAAAGTGGGAATTTTTTGCTTTCTTATTATCGTAATTGATCTACAGCGGAATGTTGCATTGTGGCACAGAAACACACATTTTATTCTCTTGCTACAAAAATTAGTGACATAGAATTACTTTGTTACGCTTGGCACAGGAGCAACTGCACATGTAAGTAGGAGATAATGCAAGAAAGCAATACTTAAATATGGTTACATAAAAATCACAAAGTTTCAATTTCAATTTCTATGAAGAGAAGCGAAGCGCCAGCGAAGGACAGGGTTTCCGCCTTTCGGAAAACAGTTGCAGAAAGGTGTGGAAAACCTGACTTGTGTAGAAATTTACAGCCCACTTTTCTCTACAGTTTCTTTCTGAATATTAACTTATATCGTTGTATCCGTCTCCTGGAGTACTTTATAATGTTAGTAGAAAAATATTCACTTCCATTTAGAAAATCAGAGTTGTATTAATAGCTCAAACTTAAAAAAGATTCATACTAGAAAATCAAAAATATTATTTTCCCCATCATCTACTACAAGTTGGCGCAATCCGCATCCTCATACCTCAAATCGTTTCGAAGATATAATGCTGTAGCCAACTTAGCGGATCCACCTGTACACACTGAAGCAACAGTGGAAGGACGCCGCCCTCGTCTCTCACGATATATTTGTAGGTGTGCATTAAATGTCTTTCAAGGTCCATCATCATCTTTCATATTCAAATATTTGCCCACCTAGCAACCTTCAAATACTCGCAAGTGCATAAACCTTGTTATCAAGTTTGGTTTGTGGTAATAACAGTTATTTGAGCCGCCAAGGAAAGCCGAGGTGACAAAGAGCGTTAACCGAATCAGCGCTTCGGTCCGAACGGTTGCGGGTTCGAGTCCTACCTTGGACGTGGTTGTTTGTCCCTTGTCTCTCTTGTATGTGTTGTCGCGCCCAGATCAGAGGAACTCACAAGTGTGTTGGTGTCTTAAGTGTGTGGTCGAATACGCGTCCCACCAGACGTAAAAGGTAACAGGCTGTCAGCCGGGAAAAAGCCCTAGAACAAAATTTATTTGAGAAAAGTGAAGAGTTTGATTTTATATTTCTTGCACATTGCATTAAATGTATTATTTCAATTCGATGAATATCTAAATCTAACAGACAGGGACGAGATATTCCATACAGATTAACTTAATTTATTCTTAAGAATCAGCGTCTGTTGTAACAGTCTAAAGTGAGTTACAACTAAAATTCGCAGATCAATAGCTGGTGATGATGAGCAATAGAGCTTGCTACGGGAGATGATATTTCCGTTCATGTCCTTGCTTAAGTTTCAAAACCGCAACTTCTCGAGAGATATAAAACTCTAGCGGTAGTTTGCCATATATTCACATATACATTACACAATTTCTTATATGCACACTGGTGCTTCGAGAAATGTGCATATTTTGTCGATTTTTGAGCTATACCCACTTGATATATGGTTGAGAGTGGTTTTGTTTGCAAAGAGGTAATTTGATTCAAGTACTCCAAAAGACCCACTCTAAATGCTATCTAGTGTTGAAGAGTAGTGCATGAATCAATAGGCAGGGCAGTCTCCTGAGATCGCGTGTCCTTTTGAGGAGTATGATCTCAGAAGACGAGGCGGACGCAAAGGAGTGTGCCGCTATCTTTCTCGTCTTGTTGCCCCTTTCTCCACACGGCTTCGGCAAGGACGCCGAAGTCCGGTGGAGTGCCAAATGACAGCCAACACTCCGCACTGCGCCGAGAGTTGAAACGTGGTCGGTGGCATCCTGTAAGACTAATTCAACTAAATAATAATAATAATAATAATAATAATATCAGTTGGTTGTTGTTTCTCCCAGCTGATCCTAGTTTAATGATGTAGATGACGGGGAACTTTGGCATAGTGGATCAATTCGTAAGTATAATACCAGGAAATTGTTTGTATATTAGCAGGAAGAAACAACAACACACTGATATAGGCATTCCCGATTGATTACTACATTGTAGTGCTGTATTTTGAGTTTTCTTGATAGACATTTGTTGTTGTAGATGTTCCTGGTGATACCATATGTTCTTTCGATCTTATGTATCATTTCATCTATAATATATTTTTCTAAACCATTTTCTTGAATTATTATTATCATTACTATTATTATTATTATTATTATTATTATTATTATTATTATTATTATTATTATTATTATTATTATTATTATTATTGGCGTATCGGCCATTTCTGACCATGCTACACGATTAACGTGTGTAACTTTCAGGATCAGCTTTTCAGCTGTATAACGACAAGGGTTTTTTTGTATTGAAGTGTGAATTATGAGGTGATAGGATGATGAGGGGTGAAGAGACAGTCACAAATACGATCATGCCTACGCAGGACTCGAACCTGCAGCCTCCTCGATGCAGACGACGGCTGCCGCAGGGCATTTGTTATCATCATCATCATTATTATTATCATCATATTGATTAATGTGTATTATTAATTTCCATTGTGCGCAGAAATTGAAACTAGGCAGCCTGTTGGCTTTTAAAAGGTGTCTATAGTTTTGTTAGATACCCAGGATCTCGAGAAAATCTGAAAAACAATCAAAACAGTGTCAATTTTGACTGAAAAATGCAAACATTTTTTGTGTAATTACGCTTCTTTTCATACTGCACCTGACGACTGAACTTTCAAACTCTGCGTGTCACTCGTGAAATCACATCTGACCTCGTGTGACAGTAAGGGTCCACGGAAGAGGCTATCTGTCCTTATTATTTGCTCTCACGTGTTGCGTTTTGAGACTGAACCGTTTTATCTTATTGGTATGTAAAATACTGTTGTACTATTTATATCCTATATCATGTTTTTGCAGTATTCGTGATGGCTGTTTCTGTTAAAAAATTTAATTTATTGAAGTATTATATGATAGCATTTGATTTGATGTTCTTTAGAAGTGTGCTACTTTTTGGAAAACCATTTCATGTGGATTTATTCACCAGTATTTTTTCTTCTGCAGGTCACTAATGATGTATTTTAGTTCAAGGCATTATTTAACTCTCTCACAGGGATACGCTCTTCTTAGCGATTACGACTTCATGAGAAACTGAGCGTCGCGTGGGCCTGGATTTGGACTCTAGTATGCATTTGCAGAACCCTACGCTGCTCATAGCAGTATACGGGTCGGTGTTAGGACTTTAGTGGAGAGGACTTTATAGCAGCGTTATCAAGGTCGATGCCACGAGCAGGAGTCCGTGGCACGAGTACCACGACGAAATCGCCCCTCCACGCAGTTCATTACCCCGCCACCAGAGACAACGCCATCCCTATAAAAAAAGGCGGGGTTACTACTACTCGTAATAGTTCCCTTTCCCGACGTTAGTTGCGCAGAGAAGCTCGTGGCATGCTACGGTGCCACGGCGCGTGCCACTGCCACAAATAGAATACCTTGACATCTCTTTAGAAAGAGGCGAGAACTTTAAGCAAACATCAAATCTCAAGAATAGACATACGATGGTTAGAATACCTCACAGCTTTATTTCTGAATAGTATGTCCGGGCAAGAGTTGCCCATCTGCAGTAGCAAATCCTGACGGTAAGGAATTATCAAATCACGAGACCACAAGTGCACAAGAAAAAGCCTTTGATCAACACCAGGTGAATGCCGGAGCAGTACCCTAACAAACTAGCCACGGACCGCGCGCGTTCTTTCCTTCTTCTTCCTTGTATCTTCACGCCTTACACACACACACTCTTACATGCACTATACTACCACTTTGTCCGGAGATCAGTCGGGTGCGTAGAGCTTGTCCCGGTTAGGGAGGCGCCCCGTTGGTGAGAGATACCTGACTGGGGAAACCCGAGCAAACCGACACTTTGGTTGGCGCCGGATCTCATCCAACTGGGAAGGAACACCGCTACCTCCCGAAGTAAATACACGGTCTACACGGGACTAACGAGCATAGCAGTTGACGCAGTCGGAAATACTAATTAATCAATCAACGAGGAAAGTGACACGTTCAAAATTCGGATTTGAAACCCAGTACCGACAGGTGGTTGGTGTGGGTCTTAACCACGACAACACAGGTCGCCTCATGGCGCTGGGGGGTCGTCGGCCGGCCGGCCGGCAGGAGCAAGGGCGGAGGCGGCGGCGGGGGCAGGGGCAGCGGACGGGGTGTGGGGGAGCGGCGAAGGCGCGGGAGTCTCCCAGACGCCGGCGGTGCTTCCGCGGAGCGTCCAGGCTCTTCCGCGAGTTTCACTTTTCCCCGTCGACGCGCGCGCCGCGGCGCCGGCCTGCACGCACTACGTCTGCGCGCACGTGTGCCGCCGCCACGGGCGCAGTGGGCCGACGCGCACATCTACTCAGAGCCTTGCAACTCCCCATCAAAAGCGGAGACAAAGCTCTACTATAGGAGGCGCTAGTGGCGCCGGGTACAGCTGCAGATTAGGCTCGCCGCTAACATCGGCACATAAAAATTGGCTAATTTGTGAGAAATACGAAAAGTGTCTTCTAAATGTTCAATTACTCGTAATATTTACATATAAGAAACCCCTGAAGAAAGCACAAATATCGATGCTATTTTTTGTAACATGACGCGCCTGCTTGCGTCTCGCGAACCTACGCAGCAGCCACGCACGTTTGAAGTATAGTTGGCAGCAGTTCGTAGTTTAGTTCCTGTAAGAAGGTGCTACAGGAGAGCAAGCCACTGTAATGGTCTCCACCACGTTATATGTGAGCTAAAAGGCCCTACATCTACTGCTCAATCGTCAACACTTCTCGACTTATTTCTTGTGGACACTTTTGAGTGGAACTCGAAAAGGGTTCGTGGTGGAATGAAGTACGCGTACTTCTTCCGTGGCTGGGGCTCTCGCTCGATTCCCAGACAACCCGTGTGGTGGACAAAGCGCGTTCTCGGCTTCATTTTTCAGAGTTCTATGGCTTCCTCTGCCTCCTATTCCATCATTTCTCCGTCATCATTCACTCCATTATAGTTTCTACTCATTTAATCATTCATGGGCGTCACTGACTTTAGTAGTTGAAGGTTTCTAAACTTCCATCATCATCATCGTCGTCATAGTCAAGGGAGATCAAGAAACTCGAATTTCTTGCAACTGAATTAACCAATAAATAATGTTGAAAGTAAAAAAGTAATTATCCTATCCCATATTATTACAGTAGTATACATGGGTTTGGTGACTCCCACACGCAATCAGTATTTATAAACGAGGTCTCTAAAGAATGACAATGTCAGATAGACTTGACTGATTGTAATTTAACCCTAAAATATAAAAATTAACAAAGGCATCTAAATATTCACATCAAATGCAACTCGCAACACTCGGGCAGCAGCGTTAAAATCTATATAGACATTAACCTCCAAAACGAAGCATTCTAGGACCTTAAAACCTAGAATTTTGAAGCTAAGGGCCTGAAAGAAACGTTCCTCCTACCGTAAAATAGAGGATGAGATCTTTTGGAATACTCTATTGCATTTTTGCTGGTTCGGCAATTTCTCGATACTTTATTACGTTTCAACTCATTTAGTTTCTACTCATTTAATCATTCATGGGCGTCACTGACTTTAGTAGTTGAAGGTTTCTAAACTTCCATCATGATCATCGTCGTCATAGTCAAGGGAGATCAAGAAACTCGAATTTCTTGCAACTGAATTAACCAATAAATAATGTTGAAAGTAAAAAAGTAATTATCCTATCCCATATTATTACAGTAGTATACATGGTTTTTGGTGACTCCCACACGCAATCAGTATTTATAAACGAGGTCTCTAAAGAATGACAATGTCAGATAGACTTGATTCAACTTCAGACCATGCAGAAAGTAGGGTTGTACTTGTTCAATTCAGCATTTTCGCATAGTTAACTTTACGTAGCTTTCTCGAGAGTAAAAAGCTTTTCTAATATATTGTGACTATCAAGGAAAGCAAAAAGCAAAGGAAGATAATATAATTACTTCAAATGTTACTTTTAAGGATGTGTTGCAAATTGTTCTAAGAACATCTGTCTATAATAATGAATTAGCTTTATTGGAAATTTGTTTCAAATAACAATTGCATTGTTTTTTTGTTTTTATTTGATAATCGGTAATAAATTGGAAGTTACCGAAGTTACCTTTCTACATTTTTTAAACAAATAAATACGTTTTGTTAAAACTTTTTTTTACATTTGTTGCGTCTACATTTGACGCAACGCGTCCCTAACATTCACTCTTTATATGGAAATGGAAAGGATAGAGAAGAGGGTGGGGTTTAACAAGCGAGAATTCTCACACTGTTTAGGTAGTACATAATTAATCTGTTAAATAATTATTTTTTTGTATACCGAACCCTCGACGCACTATCAGGGGTTTCAGGGGTTTCAGGGGTTTCAGGTATCAGGGGTTTTGAGATCCCAGGGTTGGGTGCTTTGGTTTTTGTTTATATCCGCACCCCCCTCCATGGCGTTTGCAACCTGGAATCTGTATTAAAGTCAGAATCAAGCCACTCTTGGCCTCAACTTCCCCTCGTGAAAGGTAACCGAAACCTGGGTATTTCCTCCTTTTCAGCGAGGAGATTTCAGCTTTGAGGTTGGTCAAATGAGAGGTATTCGTAGGATCGAGTCACAATGGTAGCAGCCTTCTAACACCAATTGGGAAGCTGTTTTGGAGGCTGTCATTTCCTACTTGATAATTGTAGGGGCCAGCTGCTCTCATCATTTTCGTGATTTTCATTGTTGTCGTTTCCATGGTTTCCTCTAATCAATTCCAGCCAATGTTTACATGCAAGAGTGGCTCTAAAACAAGGCGTTCGTACACTGAATGTTGTGACTCCTAGAGCGGTTGCAAAGCTGTTGGGAGAGGGTCATGAAAATCTGATATTTATAAATGAAGTATACACACTACACGCAAATTTTAATGTAAATCAGATATTCACTGTTACATCATAAAACTAGGCCCAGACTTAGGGGGTCACTGTTAGCTAACCGGCCATGTTGGACAATCGACCAAACATGCCAAATACATTCATACATATTCACATAAGGCTAGGCTACGCTACTTTGTAAAATTTCTATGAACTTCTAATTTTGTTAATACATAAGGTAAAGGCACCGGCAGTTGACATGTCATCAGTAGTGAACACTTTCAAATATAATGCTTAAATACGAAAATAACTACCCGGTAATTATCACTTCACACGAATTCTCTATGGTGGAGTCATCTGCATTGTAATCCAGTAACAATCATACTAGTCTGGCAATCATTTTGAGTTGAATGGTATGTTGTGTCTTTGAATTACATGTCAACTACCGGTGCATTTACCTTACCTTACCTTATCTATCCATATTGTATTAATGCTGTATTGAAAACATCTCAAAATAAAATGCATTGGGAGTGACGTTTAAGTTCTAATTCTTGACTAACATTTTTGTTCCTAGTTTTCTGAATTTATATTTCTTATATAACCTCAGGTCAGACTTTTGTAGAAGGAATCCTAAACTAAATTCCTGATTGTAATCTCTTTTTAATTAATATGTCTCATTTACTCATCACCAGGCTATTTTCCCTTTCAGTTGAAATTTATTCTAATTCTGAGTCCTATATCACTATTTCTATATCACTACTAAAAGGAAATTATTATCGTCTTTATTTAGCAGCATTAAACAGTGAATATTTCAGACAAGCTCAACACCTATTTAGCTGTATACCTTCTTTCCCACAAAACTGTCAAGTCCATGATTCTTTGGTCATATTTACCAACAATTCGAAGAGGTGCAGTTAGATATGTGTATGCTCTCTTATAAATGTAGGTAGAACAATTTTACACTATCCATTACTTCTTACCAAATTAAGCTATACCCGCAAGAATAAAAGGGTTGACAGACCTATACATCAGTAAACAGAACACACTAGTAACTTATTTTCGCCGTAAATTGTAAGTTTGAACGTATTTTAAAGCCGCGAATCTTAAAGTAACTATATAAAAATAATGAAACTTAAAATTGATTGAGGTCAATAATTAAAATTATCTCACTGTCGTGAATCAATCTAGAGACATTTTCCCGAACTCGTTCTGATGAGCCATTTGAAACTATTTACAGGCGTGCGGTTGCCCTTCAAATTTAATCAACAAATATATCGAATGGGATAAGTCATTGCGATACTGACCATTCCGATAGGAATCCGAGCCAGCAGAGAAACGGGAGTTTCTCTTTCCGCGACTGCGCGCATTCCAGCCAGCAACGCTTTCAATTCCGCACCCCCTGCGCGGCCTTCTCGCTCTGCCATTCGGAGAGCAGGCCATATTCGCCGCCGTCAATGGACTGGCTCCGACAGCCCGATTCGCCCCTGCCGTCGCCGCCACGCTGCACTGAGACGGTTAGTTAAGGGACACAATAGAAATTTGAAGCGTAACGTATTATTTAGTTATTTACATTTTTTGGCGAATCGGTCCCTATATACCACGCGAACGTGCATTTATGCACGTAAGACATTGTTTGGGGGGGGGGGGATCAGCATTTCTGCTGAGTCCATTTTTACACTCCAGGGTTGTTAGCCTTGGGGCTATGGAAGATTAATTGATGATGATTATGAGGGGTGAGAGGACGACACACACACACACAAACACAAATACATCAATGTCCGAGGCGGGACTCGAACCCGCCACCCTGCGGCTCGAGATCGCCTCGGCACTACTCCCTTGGCGACCTCGACCACGGGTCGGACTATTTATTTATTTATTTATTTATGTGTTATTTAAGCACTGTTGTCATTGAGAATCATGAATAATGATTTAATGAGTAGATTATAGCGATGACGATGGAGAAATAATGGAATAAGAAGCGAAGGAATTGGGAAAACCTCGAGAAACCATACCGAGGGGTCGCTTTGTCCACCATATATTTCACATGGATTGGCCGGGCATTGAACCCGGGCGTAAACAGTGGAAGGCGTATGCGCTGTTTTAAGTCCAGTGCCTTCACAATTTCACCAGATAATAATTTTTTAATATCCGTCGTTTGGGGAAATTTCGCCGTAAGCGTTCATTAAACTTTTATGGAAGAGAATTTTTTTAAAGTGTGAGACATCGTGATTTATAGGATCGTTCTGTACGTACTTCACTGAACTGAGTCCAGTTTCTTATAAATAATTTACGATAACGGACATTATAAATTTAATCACGCATGGACTCATTATACTAACGTACAGGACTTCCCGTGCTACCAATGGTATTAAGACGGAAGATACACTCAAGGACGGAAAATACTAACAGAAGTGGAAAAAGTACAACAAAGAAACAGACGTTAAATCAGAATAATTGCAGTATATTAAGGCTATTTAAAAGGAAAATAATGAACATTGGGTGTGTGAAAACTTAAAGTCTAATTCAATTAACGGTTCCAAGTAATAAACGTCTGGGAGAGGAGGCAGGATTGTTGATGAAGAGATAAGAAAGCTTTTTTGTATAAACGGCAGTGAGTACAGAATGTGAGGTACTACTAAAGCAGCAACGGTATTGTTTCGTGGAGTGCATCGCAATTTACCAATGTTTACAAATGTTGAAAAGATTGGAGAAGAGGAAAAGAAGGAAAAGGCAAAAGATGTATGTAAAGATAATGCATTATAAGGTGCTTTTCGATGTCAATTTCCATTTTTTGTGACATTGTTTTGCTGGATAACCAAAGAAAATTACAGTCATGGACGTAAGAACCTCTGTTTAATAATTTTTCTTTCTGGTGCTCCAAGTCAATTCGAACCAGTTCTCACCGAATTGCTGGGGTCATACCAGATCATGGGGAACGGCTTAGGTAGCTCAAGGCATCGACTGTCATTGCTGTGCCTATATCCGGGAGGTACAAGGGTTCGAGTACCGACAGTGGCAGGATTATCAACACGAGCTGCATCGCTACGTCGAGTTTAGCCGCTGTCTGGCCGGCTGCTGCGATGGGTAGTTTTCCGTTGTTCCTCTTATCAACACCAGGCGAATGCGGGAGCAATAACCTAACAAACTGGCCACCGACCGCGTGTGATCTTTTCTTTCTCTTCCTTGTCCAAACCTCACCCCTTATATACACACACAGACACAATTATATTTACGTGCAATACATTACCACACATGATGGGAGACCAGTCGGGAGCTTAGAGCTTGACGCGGTAGGGGCGGTGCCCCTCTGGTGAGAGATACCAGCGGCTGAGGAAAAAACCGCAAGCCCTGGGGTAGATCGGCGCCGAATCATGCCATCCAGAAAGAGGAAATCACCGCCATATCCCGTGATAAAAAAGATGCACTACACTTAGGATTAATTACCATAGTTGATCAATCCGAAATCACTAATCAATCCATCAATCAGTTCATGGGAAATGACTCCTATCGGAATAGTGAATGAGGAATCAACCTATCTTCTGATTCTGAGGATTGCTGTGGAGACGCGTGGGAAAGGAAAGATTGCATTCGGTTCGAGGACCTTTGTTTAACTTCATAGCATGGTTTCTTTGACTCTTTTCTTGTCGACCCCTTAAGCAGCAGAAACATTTATATTTACTCATCACAAGCAAGGTAAGGAAGAAATTAGCAAAGCGTGAAACTGGCCGACAGTTGAAGGACCATACTACAGTGGTTGTCAGATTTGACTGAGAGTAACTACTGTATCCATAACAAGAATAAGCATTTTTTTAAAACTTCAAGTAAATCTCGACAACTTGACTACAGAAATTGCATATGCCTACGAAGTATACTGGACAATTTCGGCAATATATATATATATATATATATATATATATATATATATATATATACACACACACATACACACACTAGTAATTTTGGTCACGAAATTAGTAGAGTACTAGTAGAGAAATTAGTACTAGTAGAGTTCATACAAATTTTTGAATGAAAATGTGGTTCTTAATATAATTGTGAATCACTTGATAACTTTAGATTGTTGCTTCGTTGCACGGAATAAAAAGCAAAAGATTTATTTTTTAATGATGAATTTATTGCCTAATACCCAAAGATGTAACCCACAGAATTTAAGAAATGAAATCCTATTCTTCACACATTTCCTTAATCCAAGAAACGGATATTATCCTATCTCAAATTCAAAAGGTCTGCGTGAATTTTGATCCCTATGTTATATATCACATTGTTGCCCAAAATTAACTGAAAACGTCATTTCCGTGATAATCACTTATTTCGAGTATTTTCATTATAGTAAACATTTTATTTCAATAAAATTCCTTTGTCTCAAGTTCCACAACTTAAATTCATATTTCTGAGATTATTAGTTACAAATTGAAACATATTCAGAATAATTTTCACATTGTCAATGTTCAAACGTCTAACACTCGTCATTATACACAATCGTCTCCAAACTTGTATCTTGTGTGCCGTCCTATAAAAAAAAGTACTGAGCAAAGAAAATGATTGTCTTGTTAAATACATGTTGCCAGAAGCGGTCAGTAAAAAAATATAAAGTCAGAGAATAGCAGCAGTAATATTCTTTACTGAAATGACAGAATCGCTACACTATTTTCTTCAATACATATTGTATCCCATTGGTATATTATTTCATTGAAAATTTTGGGATTTTGCCCATAATAACAACAACGTTTGCGTGAGGGTAACAGTTAACTTTCAAGCAGACGTCGTGGACGCCATCGCATGTAACGCAGGCCATTACTTTCCACTTCCGCCCCGTGGGAACGGTTATCTGATCACTCGTTCTGCGATATCTCGCAGTCTCTTCTCGTTGGTGAGCAACCGCTATCTCCGACACTTGCGCTGGTGCTAATCGCTGGGCAGGCGCGAGCACGTATGCCGTTCTAGTGAGGATTCCTTTCGCCACTGGAAGATTTCATGCGCTGATGTCCACTTTCATTTGCGCACTTGGTTCTGAAATACCTCGAAAGCATCGCGCGGACACAACGTAAACAACCCAATGGGCAATAGGCACATTTAGCGAAATTTTTGCAATGGTTCTGGTAGCATTATATCATCAACGTAAATTACAAATAATGCAAGAAAATATATGCCGTTGGATTTTCACTAATTCTTATAAACTTTTGAATCCATTAATGCTTATACCACTCAAAAGCACGACTACTCTTCTTCCTTTAGTTGCTTTTATTATCTTTCTTCCTCTTTTTCTAATTTTTCTTCGTTTTGTTCTCCTTCCTGTACTATGCATTCCACGGTTAACTTAGGTGAACTTTATTCCGATGTAGTTTCACGGGGGTAACATGCAAATCCGTATACTTTTTTAGAGAGTGTCCTTTCGCAACTTCAATATTTTGTATTCTTAACTTCAAATACTTAATTCAGAAATGTCTTGAATTCATAATGTTCGTGAACGAGGATAAATGCAATAGACTCTACACGCATTCAATAAAAATCTTTTAGAATATTCGAGTATTTGTGAAGCGTCAAATCCGTTGAGGTGGCTCAGAGCATCAACTGATGTCACTGCAGTACCTCAGACAGGAAGGCCCTATAGTTCTAGTCGTGAAGGTGGCAGGAATTTCGTCACTGCCTAGGTAGCTAGGTCGAATTCACCGCTGTCAGGAGAATTTCAACGGCCAGCGGCTCTGATCTGTAGTTTTCCGTAGTTTCTCCGATCAACACTAGGCGAATGCAGGAGCAGTACCCAAACGAACGGGCCACGGGCCGCGCGCGATCCTCCCTTCCTCTTCCTTGTCCTATCCTCACCCTTACTCACACACTTACATGCACTACACTACCACATATGTCGGAAAACCAGTCAGGAGTTTAGAGCTTGACCTGGCTGGGGCGGCGCCTCGCTGCTGGAAGATACCTGGATGGAAAATCCCCGCAAGCCAACGTGTAGGTCGGTGGCGGACCTCACCATCTAGCATTTAGAGTTTCATCTACCATTAATTCACCCAGAATTTCGACTAGCCATAAGTAATATTCTTCCGACACGAGGGCATCACATGTTCCACAAGATTAACTTAACATGAGACACGCGTCCAGATTTCCACGCATCCAATGCCTCAGGAGCTTGAAGTATGACGAATCCTTAGGTCCCTCTAATAACATTAAAATATTTGATATGTTTAATCGTCATTAAAATGAAACTAGCTAGAACATTTGCAATTTTAAAATTAACATTAATATATTTCCAATATTTGTAAAACAAAATCCAATTTTGTTAAAAATATTAATGGGGGACCTATCCACCCATGCGCGGTGATTAGCAACTTTTGCCCGCAATAATTTGTGGGAGGTTTGTCTCGCAGTGTAAACGCATTTGCAATTACTTCTGACACTACAAAAATCTTACTACAAAAATGTGTGTCATTCTTTTAGACATGTTGCCAGAAAGCTATTCGTCTTCTATCGCAAGTTATTGCAAGTGAACATGGTCTCAAAATCAGTGTTAACGATATTCAGTCGGAAAGTAAAGCGGTACTTCAGTATTATCATATTGTAACGGGAGGGTTATTCAGGAGAACAACAGAAAATTCCATAATGAACGTTTGCTATTACTGTGCTTTGTTCGAGTTTTCTGTTTCACAACATGGCATCGTGCAACCTCACCTCTCACGAATTTACTTCACACGCCGTGTTCATTTAGAAAAGTTGCAGAAGATTATAGCCACCAGTTATACTATTACGGTGATGTATTTCTGTAATCTCCGTTCGTTAGGGTGTAAGGGCATATAATATTTTAACACACACGTATAATCTTTACTTATGTTGTGGAATGCTATGAAAACATTTTCTCGAGAGCAAAGTTTTTTCCTACGTTTATACGTGTGAATGAGTGCTCTTTCATTTTCAGTGAAACCAGAGTTTTTAATAATGAGATAAACGTAGTAACATGGCAATAAACCTGATTACTGGTGGAGGGAACTTTTCTTACAGATAGACAAAGAGCGTATGCAATCATCATTAATTTTGAGAGTAGTTTACCCTTTAATATTCAAGTGAAATACCCTAAAACTGTTCATGCCCATCATATTGTACATGAAAGGTTTGGCTCTATGTAGTTTTACGCCACATCGAGTTCATCCAAAGAAATTTAAAAAAACTATTCCCCTCGTGAAATTAAAACCAATAGTGTTTAACTATACATACATAATGACCCAATCAGGGCGGTGTATCTCAAAAAGGTTTATCGCTTTTTCTATCAAATTTTTCTTACTGCTTCTCCCTCCTGGCAAATCATAAACTGTGACTCACCTATCTTAGGAGGCGGTATATATCGATGGCTATGTCGGAGTCCAATGAACCGCCTATGTACTATAACATAATCTCACTAATTTTAAAATATTTTCAACATTTGGTGCAGATTGGAACTCTGATGAACATAATTTCACTCGTGGAATAGTCCTATTTAATACCACTCGTGCTTTGGAAATTCGCGGATAAACCCCCTCCTCACTTCGCAAGTCGGGGATTTATCGATAATTTCCAAAGCACGAATATATTCGTAGTTCAGTGTTATTTGTTATACCAGCATGACAACACTTGGACAATATGTAATAACCGATATGGCGAATAAATTAGTATGATTATCTTAATTTCTGCGGAAATATGGAATAGAACTATCGCGTTTGCTGTTTCGTTTCCTGTGAATCAGGAATTCTTTTTAATCTGTGTAAAAGTAAATATTGCAGAGTCACAATAAAATTTCAATTAAGTGAACTCTAATTTGAAGGATTAGTAAAAATGTGAAGAACAAAATACAATTTGATTCTAAGAAGCCTCATGTTTTGCAGTAAATTCAATTGGGAAAAAAAGTTCATTCCTAAAATATCACGAAATATCACTGTGGAACTAACGCTACTAAGGATTTTTCTCTAATCAACACTGCAATTTTTTGGGAATACAAAGCTCCTCGGTCTAAATTTCAACTCATATATTTTTGTTTCATCATAACTTCGCAGATTATTTCAATTACCTGAAGCTGTCAGTCTTATTACGAAGAGTATTACGTTTTATCATTTAATTCACTATAACATGAACAAATCAATAGTTTCCTGTTCAAGGAAAAGTTTTTTGTTCTTATCGTCTCAAATTTAATAAGGATACTTCCTACTCCGTCTTGTAAATAGAGACAACCATTCCGATGGGATTTATTCCCCGCTATTCTAGAATAAATCTATTTCATTTTATACATTTCTGAAATCAATTTTATCACTAGGAAGTAATAATAGCTTTATAAAAATTGCTTTAGATCCTTATATTTAAAGACGGTAAAGTTAGGTGGGGTGGGGCGGGGTGGAGCGGGGCGTGGCGGAGCGGGGCGGAGAGGGACGGGGCGGGGCGGGGAGGGGCGTGGCGGGGCGGGGAGGGTGGAGCGAGGCGAGGCGAGGCGGGATGGGCGGGGCGAAGCAGAGATGCGCGCGCCACGCGCCAATTGCGCAGGCGTGGGTCACGCTCTCGCCCACGCTCACGCTCTGGATGAAACGGAAAGGCGCCAGCGCCGGCGCAGAAAGCGACGCCGCCCACGCCCCCCCCCCCGCCCGTCCCGCTCGCCCCATGCGCTTTCCACGCCAATTAGTGGGTGCGCCGGAGGCGGCGGCGAAGGATGCGACTTCCCTGCTTGGCGTGCACCTCCTCTTCCTTCGCTCACCGTGCTTCATATGGGTGCTCACAACTCGGTACCAGGTGCCGGGAGACGGCGTGTCATCAAGGGGCCAAACCGTTTAACTTAAGACGATAAATCAATGGCGCTACAAGGATTTTTGTTTAGGAAGGGGACTGCTGGAGTTTTTTACGCTATCCGAGGACAAAGATTAATCAAAACATTTAACGCCAGTTTTGAGAAAATGTTGAAAATGCGTTATGTAAAGTACCCCCAAAATCAAAATATCCTTTTCAAACTCGCAGTGCTTTGAATTGGTTTAAATCTATCGGGGAATATCAATTTTGAAGATAATTATCTGAACGGTTTAGGCACTAGCGTTGGCCATGGTCGGACGACCTCACACACATACGTACGTTCATAATACATACATACATACATACATACACACAGGCAGGCTCACAGAGAAACATTTTGCCGTCATTTATTCGGTATCCAGACGACAATGTGTTGGAGTAAGTAATTTGCTACATAGAAGGACTAGAATTGTCCACTTCTTCGACACCAGGGTCCCACAATTCGAAACGACCGAAATGGCTTGGCACCGAAGGTCCTATTAATGACAATAAAGATAGTATATAATATTACTAACTAAAGGGGAGGGAAGTGGTCCGATGAATCCGGTTGTCTGTAGGTAACAACACTAACTTAGAGGCGTTGTATTAGTATTCTTTTTACACTTATTTAAGGTCGCTTTCCAACTACTAATGTCATATAGCGGCCACTGTGACATTGGGGGTAACAGTAACGGTATATGGACACACACAAACATCCATGACCCGGGTGAAATTTGAACCCGCGTCCTTTCAGGCACGAGGCAGCTACGGCTTTTCACTCTTAGCGACCTCGACTATCCTTTGGTCGGCTATATTAGGTTTCGAATATCAACAATTACATTACAAAAGACAGAGGAATAAATACAGCACTGTTAATTTAATCAAGCACACTACTGAATCCTAAAACACTGTACAATTTTTTCTTAGGTAGAATATAGGACGCTTAAAGAATGTCGCAGGTCTAATTTTCCTTTAACTCATTGAAATTTTGAAAATTGCAATTTTTTTTTGCGTCTTACATCTACAATGTAGAAGATAGAGATTTTTTCTTAATTAAATCTGTACTTTAAGTTTTTTAAATTTTTTCTCAGAAGTGCAAAGGACGCTTAAATGATACAGGTCTCATTTTCATTAAATAGTTTTTGAAAATTGTGAATGTTACAAATAATGCAAGAAAGTGTGAGTTGTAGCACCACCAGTTTATTACATTTTAAAATTTTTATTTATTTATTTATTTACGTCAAAAACAGTTAAAAATGCGTATGACGAGCTATGGGGAGAAGTGAATTTTGTGCACGTTTTCATAATTCTGTGGTCTCTATCCTAAACCATATTCTAGTCGAATTTTGAATACAGAAAAGAGAGTTTTTTTTCGAGTTTTGTTGACAAAATATTCGCTCCTATATAATAAAATATATTTTCAAAGGTAAATTAGCTATAAATTTCTGCCCTGAACCCTCATGTTCTTCATGAAAGAATAATACTTTTTGCCGCGATAATATGAAAAACGATAATTTGAATAACTATATTTCCCACTGAAATTCAGAAGACGTGCACAAATAATGAAGTTACATTTATGTCCAGAAGCAAAACAAGGGACCATCTCAGCATTTGCTCAAGGATCAGGGAAACTGGACGAAAAACCTGATCGAGATGGGGGCCATCAACCCAGAAACTGTGGTACAATACTTGTTACAGGTTCTTTAGAATTATACAGTCCAAATGATAAATAATTACATTAACTATCATTGTTAAAATTAATTCTACTTTCCTTTTTGATGCTCGGTATAGTCTCGAATTGTATAGAAACAGTTATGCAGCAGAAAAGATTTTACTTGGGACTTAAACTTTTCTATTGAATTAATCGTTTAATGTCTTCTGGCAAAGTGTTGTAGAGTAATGTACATGAATTGTATGTGAATTTTTTGTAGTGAGCTGTTGATACTGCCACCTGGTGAATATGATTACTACGTCGTGTGTTATACTTATAGACATCGGCGTTTGCTGAAAATATATTCCCGCCCTTAAGTAAGTCATTTTTGACAAAAACTACTGATTCGTAAATCAGGAGACAAGGTAATGGTAAAATTCCTAGATTAATAAAGAGTGACTTACAAGAATCACGTGGGTTGGATTTGCCTATTATTCGTACAATTCTTTTTTGTAATCTGAAAGTCTGTGAACTATAAGATGTGTTTCCCCAAAATATTATGCCATATCTCAGGCGGGAGTGAACATTGGCAAAATATACACAACGAGCTGTATGAAGGCTGACGGAATTTGAAAGAATTCTGAACGCGTAGCATAATGAGCTTAATTTTGTGTTCAATTCATTTAAGTGGGCATTCCATTTGAGGTTTGACTGAATTGATAGACCTAAAAATTTTGTTACATTAACATCAGTCAATGGCACACCGTTCATTTTCAATGGAGTACAGAATGTTTTATTTGATATGGAAAACTGCATTGAAACTGTTTTATTTTCATTTACTTTTAATTTGTTATTACGGAACCAATTTGAAACGTCTGATATTGTACTATTTACGGTTTCTTTGTTGCAAAGAATATTTGTATCATCCGCAAAGAGAACTGTTCTTCCGTTTCGAATCGCTAAGGCCATGTCATTTATGTATAATAGGAAGAGAATAGGGCCTAAATCGATCCTTGCGGGACTCCACGTACAATTGGCAAAGAACCGGAAAGGTGTGTACATAAAGTTCCATCATTCCAGTAAGGTATTTCTACTCTCTGAGATCGTTGTTTAAGGTACGAACATAGCCAATCTAGAGCAATACCACGGATTCCATACGAAGGTAATCAGTTTCTAAGGGTTTTTGTGGTCACTGAATCCAAATTTGAGTTACAAATTTTGACAGTTATAACTGCCAGAAAATAAAATTATATTCCAATTTTTTACTAATCTCAAAATTCCTGAATTCGCTAATTATAAATTAAAAGTTGAACATTTATTTTGTCACAAAACAACTACTCTCTAAAATGCTGTTAGCATGAAACTTTTTACGTTAATTCACATTTTTTATAGTTTTCAATATTTACATTTTTTTAATCTCTGCATTTGATTTTGAGAGTGAGTCTATTTTGATACAATATTTAAACAATAGCATTATTATGAAGCGGTGTTTCCCGCCCGGAATGTTTCAGCAGACTATCAATCTTTTTTGGATACGTCTGATTGACAAACTATTCCTTCGAACGTATTTGTACTCAAACATTGTTGAACGCTCGGCGCTTGCGTAACTAGTCCAGAGCATTGTCTAAATCAAATGAGTAAATTCCCGAGAAGCGATCATATTGCAAACCATTTTGAAACGTAAAAATATTAACATAAATTGATGTAGAATACACAGACTATCCTTGTTAATATAATCTACACGTTGAAAAGATGACTTATTAAATTAATGTCGCGAAATTTTAGTATACGATTCAAAGAAATAAAATTTTATCTTAAAACACTGCGAGGCTTTGTATAGCGTTTAAATCTAACATTAAAGTAAACATTTATTTCAGGTAATTTTTCAGTCAAGTATTTTTGCTGTGCACTTCCTAGTGCACACAGTCTTAAACACACACACGTACGCAAGCGTACCACTTGCTTGTGGGGTCAGCAACACACGAGCCCGTTCGTGACACAATGCACACAAAGGCAACGGACAAACATCCATGTCACTGAGGGATTAGAACCCGTTACCTGACCAACAGATGTGCTGAGTCAAAAATGAACTAAAAGCCTCGACTATCCGACCCCTTGAAATTATTCAGCATCACATTAATACCTACTATTTTAATATAAATAAAAAATGAGTGGTTAAGCGTTTATCATGATAGTATTTGTTCTTCTTTAGTTATCATAGTTATCTTTTTGATTAGCATAATCTGTGATTTACATTATATATATATATATATATATACAGGGTGAGTCACGTAACTTTAGCACCTCCTGTAACTTTTGAACGGTTAAAGATATTGCAATGCAGTTTTCACGGAAGTGAATGAGGGAATGGTGCTAATTGATATGTGTATTGATTTCTCTTTTATCACTTGTATTTTACGAGATATTTGAGGTAACTTTGTTTTTTTAAATGGGACTATACATATTTTTTCAGTCTATCATGACAAGCGTAAAAAGACAAATTCAAAGATATAAATATTGTCATATGTTAGATAAGCATTTTTTTGAGTAATTGTGATTTTTTTGCGACTAGTGTTTAACGGATATTTTCATTTTAACTGTCAGCCCCACAAGGTCACGCAGCGCTCCCCCAGCAAACGCGGGGTCGGGAAAGGGAAGTACTTGAGGATACGAAAAATATTCACAAAACTTTTGCATTTTTTCCTGAACTCTCCTTTCCATCCTGATCCATTTTCAGATATTTTGGGTTTCTTAGGGATTGAAAATACGGATTTGTCTTAAGTAGTATTTTTTGAAATAAGATTATTTCTATCCCTAAGTTATTATTATATTCGTATTAACATTGAAATTGTTTGCTCAAAATATACAATATATTTTTGTACAGTTTTAATTATTTATTCTTATTGTGCTTTGTTTCAAGATCCCATTACTACGTATCTTATGAAATCCCATTAAATGGAGTTGAAGTTATAAACAATTTTATTACAATACAAACTTATGACAATTCCTTATTTTCCATCCTTTAATTCCTTCAATCAAAGAAAGACGAAAATCTGAAAATGCGGAAGGATGGAAAGCACAGTTCAGGAAAAAACTGCAATGGTTTTGTGAATATTTGGAATACTATGTTTCGTATTTTCAAATAAGATCCCTCCCCTTCCCTTCCCTTCGCCGGGCGCACGTGTGCTGGTGGAGCGCTGCATGACCTTGTGTGGTGGACTATTCAAAACGTCCGTTAAACCCCGGTCGCAAAAATCAAAATTAATTAAAAAAATGCATATCTAACATATGACAATATGTACATCATTGGATTCGTCTTTTTACGCTCGTCATGGTGGACTGAAAAAATATGTATAGTTCCATTTGAAAAAAACAAAGTTACCTAAAAAATCTCGTAAAATACAAGTGGTAAATAGAAATTAATGCACGTATCAATTAGCCCCTTTCCTTCATGCACTTCCGTGAAAACTGCATTGCAATAACTTCAACCGTTCAAAAGTCACAGGAGGTGCTAAAGTTACGTGACTCACCCTGTATATATAAATTATCCTTAACCATTCTATTACCGGCTGTGATGAACTTTTGTTACAATTTACGTACGTAATTTAAGTTACGTACGTTATACGTACGTTACATTCAAGGCTCATTAAGAATGAAAATGTTAATGTAGGATATTATCATATGATTTTAACCCAGCATTGAGCAGGGTTGCCAGATTGGAGAATTTTGTCCTCAAAATGGGAATATTTTTATCGTTGTCGGGAAAGATTGGGGAACATAAATGGATGGGGAAATGCTTGGAGATCTTTTGGGAAATTATGTTCATGCAGAGTAGAGATAAAAATTTATTCTCTGAATTATTATGAACAAAAATGAAACAATAGACGTTATTGTCTCTTATTTTTGTGTTTCAAAAAGAGAAAAGTAAACGACAGCATGAAAGAAAGACCTGCATAAAAGAAAAACATGGGAAAAACGAAGATAGTATAAGGCTTTGAGTAGCTCGAAGGACGATGATCGGTTGAATTAAATTATTTAAATTTAAGAGGACAGCCAATGAAATCGGCAGAGACAGTTCATGTCGTTGATCCATAATTTGCAAAAGATTTTTCATTTCAAAGTTGGGGAATTTTGTTTCATCGGAGAGGTTATTTGGGGAAATTCCGTAGTTGTGGTGGGGAAAGAGCTCGCAAGACATCTAACTTGGCCTTGACTAAAACATTAAAAATGACAATTACCTGTCAATAAAACAGCCTATCACTAGTGAAAGAATCGTCATAAATCATATCGAGTTAGAATGAGGTAAATAGGTGCAATTGATTCATTTATGGAGCGTTTCATTGGCGATGAGTTGATTATATTTGTACCTCACAATTACGTCAGTTTATACCAAGAGTTTACACGTGCTCACTCGGGAATCCGGGAGAGAATGAGTAGTTATCAAAAAATGAAAACACTAGACTTTCAATCTATGCTGTCTTTTTCATTTATAAACTCAAAATACTCTTAAAGTGTAACGTAGAATGGGCAGAAGTGCTATACACAGTGTCTGGAAGAAAAATGCTCGAGATTCTATTTTGAAATTCATGAAGAATTTCAGATCCAGTTTCTTCGAGAAAAAGTCTTCGAGAATATTGAGTTTAAATCTTACTTCCTGGGGCGAAATTCAAACCAGCTGTCGCGTCACAGCGGACACCGGCGCGGTGTTTGCAACGGAGCTGCGCTTGCGTCGTGTCTCTGCGTTTTCGGTGAAATTGTCGATTGAGGAAAACATCGCTTGTCGCACATTGAAGTACTCTAATAATATCGACCTGGAGAGGCGGCTCAGGGCATTACCTGATGTCACTGCAGTGATTCTGACCGGGAGATCCTGAGGTTCGAGTCTCGACGGTGGCAGGATTTTCGACCCTAGCCAGATAGCTAGGTTGACTTCTGTCACTGTCTGGAGGATAATTCTAGGGGTTGGATGCTCTGATCGGTAGTTTTCTGTGATTTCTCCGATAAGTGCCAGGCGAATGCCGGTGCAATACCCTAACAAACGGGTCATGGACTGCGCGATATTTCCTTCCTATTCCTTGTCATATCCTACCCTTTACTTACACGCACACTTACATGCACTTCAATATCGCACATGCCGGGGTACTAGTCGGAAGCTTAGAGAGTCCCGGCTGGGGTGGTGCCCAGCTGGTGGGCAATACCCGGTTGAGGAAAACCCCGCTAGTCGACGGTAGGTCGGTACCGGATCTCTCCAACCAGCGGGACAAGTTCACCTCACGAGGAAAATGCATGCACTACACTTACGGGACCATTGACCTTAGCCGTTGACGCGCCCGGAATAACCAATAGTACAATCTAATAGTACCAAGTGTTTTATTTGTTCCAATCATTCAATCTATTAAATTTACTTAAAATACATTTTTTGTTATAAATTATGGTCACGGTATTCAGCGGCGTAACAATGAACGTTGAACACGAACCAAGCCTTATGGAAATTAATGAAACTCCTGAAATGCTCGAATCATTGTTAGTATATGTTCAGAGTGAACTAGTATCTTGGGCTTCAGAGAGTGCCATATGATAAATGATAGTCCCCTGCAGATTGTGTTCTTTGCAACTAAAATTTCGTTAATTAAAACAATGAGTTTATTCATTCCTTCTGAACGCGCATTTCGAATGGACGCTTTTGACAGTCATTTTGTAGGGCCGCAGGCCGACCAGTGCATTGGAGAATATTTGCAGTAGACACATCTGAGCGCTCAGTCAACCATTTCTACAAAGTGTCAGTGATTAAATTTCAGAAATTGGCATCACCGTATGACCCATATGAAGAAAAACAACAATAGTGTACTAGTAAGATGTTGGAGGCAAAAAGTAAACAAATAGGTTGATCGATTCATTAATTGAATGGTTATTTCGTGTTCCTGGGCACGTTAACTGCTGTGGTTATTAATCCCGTAAGTGTAGTGTACATTTTATCACGGTAGGTGGCAGTGATCTTCTCCCACTGGATAATGAAATCCTGCGCCGTTCTACACGTCGGTTTGCAGGGTTTCCCCAACCAGGTATCTCCCATCAGCAAGGCACCGCCCCAGTCCGGACTAGCCCTAAGCTCCCTATATATAGTAGTATAGTGCATGTAAGTTTAAGTATGTGCAAGTATGGAGTGAGGATAACACAAGGAAGAAGAAGGAAAGATCGAGCGCGGTACGTAGCCCATTTGTTTAGGTGCTGCTCCGGCATTCGCCTGGTGTTGATCCGAGAAGCCACGGAAAACTACCTATCAGAGCAGTCGGCCAAAAGAATTCTCCTCAAAACAATGGCTGAATTCGACCAAGTTATCTAGCTAGTGTCGAAAATCCTGCCACCGTCGAGACTCGAGCTCTAGGACTTCCCAGGCAGAGGCACTGCAATGACAAGAATTGACGCCCTGAGCTACCTCAGCCAATTAAACAAATAGGAAAAACGACTGTTTCAGGCACTGGCACATTACTTTCATATGACTGCGCCGTACTAACGCCTTGCCACCACCGGTCGTCACCGCTCTATGCCATGGCACTCTTCCTCGGCCAAGGCCTGTTGCTCGGTCTCGCCGCGGCTCGTATTTAGTATATCGTGGCGCAGACATTTGAAGATGCCGCCATCGCACACTATTTAACTTTAAAAAACCGACACGCATTTAATGTACTATCTCCTATTACAACACAAAGGAAACAACCAGACAAACAGAAAGTTTCTCGAACCACCGCCAACTTCGTTTTGAAATGGTTTCACGAAGTGTCCGAAGGCTTTAGGGCAGTTTGCAAGCCGACACCTCGCCTATGGAAGGCCAGAATACACGGTGGACTTGGAGAAAGTGGTACTCAAGGACATTTTATTCGATGTTCCACGGAAGATCGTGTAGCGTGTTTTGCAAAAAGAACCATCTCGAAATGCATTCCTTGCGGATACAGGAAGTGCGTTACATCAGTCTACACGATTATCCTGTTACTTTCTCGTTACCGCTTACGCAGTAGAGAGAAAGTTATATAATGCTGCGCCAAAAACGGCGAATTTTTGGCGGAAAAAACTTATTACAAGGCCCTGGTAACAACAAAGTGGATAAATTCATTTGCTAAATTTAGAACAAAATCCTCTGAAACGTGATGTAGCCCAAATGCATGTTTTATGGGACCTTGATACCGAAAAATCGAATGACGGCAAAACGTATGTCTGTCTTTCTGTCTGTCTGTCTGTCTATCCGTCCGTCCGTCCGTCCGTCCGTCCGTCCGTCCGTCCGTCCGTCCGTCCGTCCGTCCCTCCTTCTGTGAACAACGCTAGAAAATAAACCGTTCAGCAGATTTTCTCCAAAATTGATATTCCCCAATCGATCTGCCTGATATCGCAGCCCCTTGAATTTGAAACCGATACTTTCATCTTGGGGGTACTTTATATGAAGCCCTTGAGATATTTTCCTGATGGTCAAAAAAATGGTTCCAACGTTTTTGATTAAAGTTTGTTGTTGGATAGAGTGAAAGACGTTTAAGAGAATGGTGTAGGTCTCATGTTCGTTTAAAAACGCTGATTTTTCGAAAATTGCAGAAGTTTAAACTTTTTTCAGAGTATTTTTTGGATTTGTATCTCTGTGTCGCAGAAGTCTGCCGCCTGAGGGACGTACCAGCGTTTGATAGCTACCTGCTCTTCTTGTCACTGTGATACGCGGAACGCTGGCACGACAGGGATTTGTTGAGGAGTAAGAACAGATGGAAATTGCTGGGGGGGGGAAGATCCGGGCTATAGACTGTATGGTCAAACACCTACCAGCGAAACTGCTGCAGAAGATCTGAAGTGGCCGACCGTATGACTCTCCACTCTATAGTCTGGATCTCGTTCCCAGCGATTTCCATTTTAATTTCTGCGTTTAGCATTACGTTTATCACAGTGACACATAGTTACAGGTGGCTGTCAAACACTGGTAGCAGACATCTACGAGATCCCAGGCAGCAGACATCTACGAGACAAGGTATAATACGTTTTTGTTTGTTTGTTTGTTTAAAGTCGTATTAACAACGACGTCATTAGCGACCACTATTGATTTAACGGCAGAGATGTCTGTGCACAGAATGATGTGATACGGTGATGATAGGAGGTGAAAGCACGAACACAAATACAACCATGCCCGAGGCGGGACTCGAACCCGCGATCCTTCGGCCCGAGATCGCCACACTACTGCCATAGCGAACTCGGTCACCCGGATCGACAAAGATACAAATGTTGATCCCACAGTAAGACAAATGTCTCAATTCTGGTGGCGAAAATAGTGCAGCATGTGCCATATCTATTGCAACAATTTTGTCCCATGACATTGTGTATTCTTTTTGTTGAGTTTCTACGTAAACTTGTTTTCTGGATGCGCCACGTACATTAGGTTGAATTATGAATAAGCTGTGGATTTTTGGCTATTCGCCTATTTTTTCCTTTCAATGTTCTTTGAATTCAACGCAATCTTTTAGGTTACTTATTCATTTTCAGCAGCTTATTCATTAGGAGCATTATAGGAGAATTTTAGTGCCTAAAAATGCCTATTTCACTAATAAATGCCTATTTAGTGTTTAAATGCCTAAATGTTGCCTATTCTCGTATTTATTGATCAAAAAGCCATTATCCTTAATCATAAATTTTAAAAATTGTGCGTTTTTTTTCGTTTTTATCCTGCAGAGTACAGATATATCGAACAACTATCAATAAATCTATGTTCCGTTTTACTGCCACAACAGTGTAGATATGGAGAGCGTAGGCTTCCGCGGCCCGAGTCAGTACTTACTTGGCTACCCCGGGGGACGCCGCGTCCAAGGCACAGGTGCCTATAGGCATTTCATTTTATAGACATTTCATTTTTTGCGAACACTGTATTTTCGAAAATTGCAAAAAGTTAACTTTGCAAAACTGCAATATTGAATAGAGATATTTTTGTTTTAAATGAAATCTGTTTAAAAAAATCAGATTTTTAAAAAAAGGTCATGTATAACTGTTTTCTAAAATTTGAGTGATTTTTGCGGAATTTCTGCTTGAAATTAATGAAAGTTATAAAAAGAATCTAAAACAACACTGTGAAATTTTTCTTCAATTTTTTTCTCGCGGATAGAGAAAGGGAGGCTTAAAAGAATGGCGCAGGCCTCATTTTTGTTGAACTCGTTGAATGTTTGAAAATTGCTAATATTTTAGGTATAATGCGAGAAAGTATATGCTGATGTAACACTACTAGTTACAATTTGCATTATTCGTGGCAATTAAAACAAATCATGCAATATTTCAATTATGTTTAAATTAAATGTGAGAAAAAGGCGATCCGACTGTGAAGCATTAGAGTATCAGCTTGCATTTAATGAAAAAAAAAAAAAGATTGCTACTGCGATTCAGCCTTTTCTGTTCGAATTGCCCGACAATGTAAGAGAAGATTTCAACGAAGATTTGTCAGAACAATGAAGAAAGGAAACATTCCATGAAGTGTACTTCTGAAACTTCCAACACAAGTACATAAATAAGAATAAGAAAAATGTATTTTATATATTTAATAGGCTTTTTAAATGACTATTTTACACTTAAAATGCCTATTTTACAGTTTTGAATGCATATTTTAGTTTTAAGCGTCTATTTTGTCTGCCTATTTCTCCAGTTTTTCGTGCCTATAAATCCGTAGCTTAATTATGAATACCGGTAGCATCAAGTGCTTTTAGCAGGATTTGATAAGAAAATATTCGCTCCCGTGTAGTAGAAACTTGTACCGGCAAATGGGTTACAGATTTTGGCTCTTGCCCGTTATCTTACCAAACGTTGTGAAGGTTACACGTGAAGGTCTTACTACCGCTAGAATGATGAACTCTGAATCGTAAACTACGAACGGTGGACTACGAACGGTGGACTACGAACGGTGGACTACGAACGGTGGACTACGAACGGTGGACTACGAACGGTGGACTACGAACGGTGGACTACGAACGGTGGACTACGAACGGTGGACTACGAACGGTGGACTACGAACGGTGGACTACGAACGGTGGACTACGAACGGTGGACTACGAACGGTGGACTACGAACGGTGGACTACGAACGGTGGACTACGAACGGTGGACTACGAACGGTGGACTACGAACGGTGGACTACGAACGGTGGACTACGAACGGTGGACTACGAACGGTGGACTACGAACGGTGGACTACGAACGGTGGACTATGAATGAACAGTGAAATTCCAATAAATAAATTTTACTTCTTTAAAGAAAATAAGCCGGATCAATAATGCCAGCTATCTTTTTCGTTTTCCTTTACTTTTGGTTTTAATTATATTAATAAATTTTCAAGAAACAGCACTGTGACGTGTCAGGGAGAAGGAATGTTTGCGTTTTATTTAGTCTCGTTTACGCTTCCTTAACGTTACGTGTGGTCATGAATGAAGCCTCCGAAGGCTGTGCTCCGCCTCCGCGCCGTCCGGCAGCCGGGCAGCGAGAGTGAGCGAGCCGGCTATCAAGCGGGCGGCGACGCAGATCGGAGCGTGAACGCCGTGCGTCGGGTCGCTGCACTCCACCAACGGGACCCTAGCGCGGCCTTCAGCGCCGGCCGCACGCCGCACGCCCGCACGCCCGCACGCCCGCCCGCTCGCTCGCCGCCGCCGCTGCCGCCCGCTTGACCCAGTGGCCGTCCGACCACCGCAGCGCCTCGCCGCGAGTCGGTCCCGTTGCTTCGGCCGCACGCCCGCAGCAGACGCCCTGTCGGTCACGCCACCGTGCCCGGCATCGGACCTCCCACGAGCCCTCTCCAACCGTGACATTTTGTAAGCAAGCCAATTGCCAGCTCCCTAGCAGGGCACGAATTGACAATGGTCTTCACGGGGTCCCTGCTTACGTGGCTCAGGGCATCAATTGATGTCACTGCAGTGCCTCTGACCGGGAGGTCTGTCTTAAAGAGTCCCGTCAGTGGAAGGATTTTCGACTAGCTAGATAGCTAGATCGGGTTCAGCAGCTGTCCGGAGGAGAATTCTAGCGCCCGGCTGCTCTGATCAGTAGTTTTCGGTGGTTTCTTCGCTCAACACTAGGCGAATCCCGGAGCAATACCCTAACAAACGAGCCACGGACGGCGATCTTTCCTTCCTTTTCCTTATCCTCTTCTCACTCCTTACATTCATGTACATTTACACGCACCACACTACCGGGTCAATCCATTTTAAGTGGTCCAGCACTGGTCGCTCGACCATCTCGAAAAAAATTCACATTTTGTACATAAATTTCCTCATGTTTTGGCTGTTCAAAACCATCTTTAACTTTTTTTTTATTTATTGTAGCTGGTTTACAAATGGCGGCCATTTTTGTTTCTCGCCGTGCGCCATTTTTCGCGTTCGCAGACATTTACTCTTTTCTAATTTACTCAGCTCTAAGTGGTTCTAGCATTCTAGAATAAAAAGCATTCGATTCAGCATACTCTGGCCTACAAATCAAAATATTATTTACCTATTTTGCATGTTTGTATTTGGGAAATATCTGCAACCAAATCTGTGGAACGCGAATGAACAAAATTCGATTTTCAGAGAGTAATTTTTCAAAGAAGGAATAGAATCTAAGCCTTAATTTTTTCTGTGCTTTTACACACAACAGTATAGTTACTTTTTGTAAAATATCATTGGTATACAACGCACCCCTTGAAAATTACATCCTCTTGAAAATTGGAATTTTGAATTTTTTCCCAATTTTGAACTGTTATATCTCTGTTGGGGGACCAGATAAAAATCTGAAAATTGCACACATGCTAGACCGCTATCATACCAAACTTCCGTAAAAATTACAACTTTTAGATTTAACTCTAAGTATTTTTTAAAAAATTGAAAACTTACGAAAAAAAGGGCTTCATTTTCCCATTGAGGATACTTTGTGCCAAGTAGTAATCACAATATTTTGAAGCTATTTTAAACAAAAATCTACATTGATTTAAAATAATTAATTATACTTAATAATGAATGTACCTAAAGTGGCCAAATATATAATTTTCAATATTACGTATACTTTACTCTTTCACAAACTTATAATTTGACATCTACGTCCGTAATTGAAGAATTGTTATCTTGATTTTGGAAGCGGAAGCGCTTAAAACAAAAATTGTTTATAAAATACAATAAATAAATCAATTCAGCGTTTTGGTTGTTTTCACGTTTAAACTGCTTCTGCTTACTATTTCTGAATGTTTCTGCAGAGATACGAACGGTCGCACAGTACTCCTTAGATGCAATGATCGCAACTGAATTTTAGAATTACATAATGGACACAATCTGGACACCCTGGTATAAGGTTGTCCGAAAAAGTTTTTTTCTTGTTAGTTGTGCGAACGTTGTGTGAGCCAAAGTTATTTCTCTCAAAGCTTTTGATAAAGACTTTTTATGATTTTTGTACGGATTTGAAAGAGACTGGCCAAAGAGATCAAATTTTTGTGCGTATTTTATCTCTTGTTACTTACAGAGAGATGCGATATCACAGTTATTCCTTAATGAAAACAACATTCTCCTCTACAACAAAGTCTTCAATTAACGCAATGACCTTAGGAAAAATATCATAAAGTTTTACGGTCAACTTCATTAGTAATATCACCTATTCAGCAATCACACTCCATTTTCATAAATGGTCACACAATTGTGCACAAAGGCACAGATTAACACGTTTTGGCGTAAAGGGAAGACAACCCTCAAGCCACAAACTCATAGAGAACTATTCAAAAGCCTGTGTGATCTAGAAAGTGTGTTAAATCCTTGGCCCACCGCATTGGTTCTGTCAGATACACGAATCATCCGTTGTCGATATTCTAAGAAATACTCAGAGCTGCGGAGTCAAGTTTGGCAGTAGCTCCGACTCTACTTTTCAAATTCTGCACTGGTCTAATATCCGCTGATTCTCGTGCATTTTCTGATAATTCAGTCACGTTATTTGCACTAAGAAATACGGTGCGACCGTCCATATTTCTGTAGAAACATTCAGAAATAGTAAGCAGAATGGCAAATTTAAACGTGAAAACAACCAAAACGCTGAATTGATTTATTTGTTGTATTTTATAAACAATTTTTGTTTTAAGCGGTTCCGCTTCCAAAATCAAGATAACAATTCTTCAATTACGGATGTAGATGTCAAATTGTAAGTTTGTGAAAGAGTAAAGTATACGTAATATTGAAAATTATATATTTGGCCACTTTAGGTACATTCATTATTAAGTATAATTAATTATTTTAAATCAATGTAGATTTTTGTTTAAAATAGCTTCAAAATAATGTGATTACTACTTGGCACAAAGTATCCTCAATGGGAAAATGAAGCCCTTTTTTTCGTAAGTTTTCAATTTTTTAAAAAATACTTAGAGTTAAATCTAAAAGTTGTAATTTTTACGGAAGTTTGGTATGATAGCGGTCTAGCATGTGTGCAATTTTCAGATTTTTATCTGGTCCCCCAACAGAGATATAACAGTTCAAAATTGGGAAAAAATTCAAAATTCCAATTTTCAAGAGGATGTAATTTTCAAGAGGTGCGTTGTATACCAATGATATTTTACAAAAAGTAACTATACTGTTGTGTGTAAAAGCACAGAAAAAATTAAGGCTTAGATTCTATTCCTTCTTTGAAAAATTACTCTCTGAAAATCGAATTTTGTTCATTCGCGTTCCACAGATTTGGTTGCAGATATTTCCCAAATACAAATATGCAAAATAGGTAAATAATATTTCGATTTGCAGGCCAGAGTATGCTGAATCGAATGCTTTTTATTCTAGAATGCTAGAACCACTTAGAGCTGAGTAAATTAGGAAAGAGTAAATGTCTGCGAACGCGAAAAATGGCGCACGGCGAAAAACAAAAATGGCCGCCATTTGTAAACCAGCTACAATAAAAAAAAGTTAAAGATGGTTTTGAACAGCCAAAATATGAGTAAATTTATGTACAAAATGTGAATTTTTTTCGAGATGGTCGAGCGACCAATTTATTAAATTCTGGACCACTTAAAATGGATTGACCCTACCGCGTATGCCGGGAGACCAGTTGGGGAGCTTTGATCTTGTTCCGGCAGGAAGGGTGCACCGCTGGTGGGAGACAAGCCAACAGTCGGCGCCGGATCTCGCCATCCAGCGGAGGAAGATTACCGCTACCTCTCACGATAAAAAGCATGCACTATATTTACGGAACCGATGACCTTATCAGTTGACGCGTCCGGAATTACTAATCAATCGATCTATCCTTGGGCAGGTTATCTCCACGGGGATCGAAATACTGTCTAGCAAAACTGAGATGATTATCTTCCAGAGGTGGGTTTTTACATAAGCTATTATTTCATTAGTAAGACCAAGTACATGTTTAGGGCCCCAACAGGATAAAGACCCCCTATTTTTTTCACAAAGTTTATATTGACTCATAAATAACGTAAAAATAATTATTAATTATATGATTTACTACACACAAATTTAACATTTCATTAAGGTTTGAATCCTCGATAATGAAACGTAAAAAAGTCGGACAAAATGTTATAATTAAATTGTATTTAATGTTATATTTTTTAATTGCGTGATCATTTCCATTTCAGTTTGATAAATTGTGTTGAATATATTAATTTTATTTTGGGGAACATATTTTGATTATGATTAAGGCACCATTAGATTATTTTTTTATGTACGGTATTGCACAAATTTTATTAAGAGCGTCATGGTTTTATGTGCTTTATAATAAGTTAAGCTAGCACGCCCGCTCGCCTGCTCACAATCGCCCGGTCTGTCACCTCGGTTTGATCGGGTTAGCACCTCCCAGGAAGAGGAAAAGGCTATGAAATTGAATGGATACCTATCAGACAACCAATGAAAGATTTCCCTAAATTTCCCTAAAAGAAGGAAAGTGTTCCTCTTTGAACCACCATCAAAATTATTATTTTCTTGTTAATTATAACTAATTTTCTATTTCGTTTTACCTTCGATGGCTACGTTCGATCAGGATACTTTGGTCTAACTCTTATGAGCTTTATAATTTGAAGAAATGTTACTAATTCGTAAGGGATTAGATACTTAGTATATCAATTTATAACTCTTTCTCGTACTACGAAAGAAAATCGTTCACCAAATTAAACAATCAGCATTGTTTCCGTAACATAATTTCTTAACATGAAATGGACCATTCAGATAATTGGAGCGTGCTACAAGAGACAATACTTTCTCGCATTCCTTGTCCATTTGTTCTATCTGAGGGGGAAAATCAAAGAAAAAATTGAAACTGTTTATGAGTTTTTAAAATAAATTGTTTTTACTTCAAGCGAAAACTACTCGTTTTTAATGTTCACGCCTTTTTTTTAAGATCTAATTTTTCAGAACAGATTTCATTAAGGAAAAATCTTTATCAATACTGTAGTTTTGCAATGTTAGTTTTTTGAATTTTTCGAAAATTCAATGTGTTCACTGAAAGTGAGACCTGTGCTGGTTTGTTAACGTACTTTGCTTACTCTAAGCTCACTATAAGCATAATTTGAGGTGCTAGTGACTCTTCCTAGGAGTACGCAAGCTATGAATTCCAGTATTCTCAAGAGCGTGCATAGATGTGGAGTGCTTTGATGTCCAGTCGAGCGTAGTTAAATTTTTCAGGATACGAGCATGCAATTGCTTTCACTAACCCTTAATGTAGTTTGGTAGTGAAGGAACATGCAGTAAAGTGGAATGGAATGAAATGATGGGTATGGAGCAGAGAAGGGGGCGAGCAGTGCACATTATATTTATCTATTTCTGTATTTGTTTGTTTTTATTATCTGTATTATATTTGTGTTTTTTTATATTCGTAGGTATTGTTTATTTTCATTTTTATGTGTGTATTTCTGTAAAGTAAATACTATATATGTAAATTCAGTAAAGTATAGTTATTATATATGCAAATTCTGTAAAATAGTTAAGCTCTGTAATGTAAGTTAGTGTATTCTACCGCCAAGTTTTCAAACTTAATTGCAGAATTAGTAATAAATCTATCTATCTATATATTTTTCCTTTTATTTGCATAACTATCACCAAGCGTACGCTCATTTGCAGAAATAAATCATTATTATTCATGTATTATTCATATTCGAGAAAAAAATAAGTCAAAATGTGGACCCATTTTTGAGAGAACTTTGTTTTTAAAATTGCCTGTATTTCACGCAAAACCACTCATAATTTCGATAGATAATTGAATTATTTTGTGTTTCGAGCGCGTTATGCGGCTACGGCCGGTATTCTCGTCTTTGTAGCGCGTATTTTTATCACGGGAGGTGGGGACGTTATTCCCCCGCTAGATGATGAGATTCTGCACAGGCCTTCCCGTCGCCTTCCGGAGATTACCCGTCCAGGTATTTTCCACCAGCGGGGCACAGCCTATCATACAAAGTATAACACTGTATGACTCAGAAACATGGGAAAAGGAGAGAGAAAATTAAGGAGTCTACAAATGGATATTCTGAGAGGTTGTGAAGTATCGAAAATGGTACATATTAGTAATGAACAAATTATTTAGCGAATGCAGGAACAAAAAATCAATTACAGATGAATTGGAGACACGAAGGCTCAAATGGTTCGGTCACGTGAAAAAGCTTGACTCTAGGAGAAGTTTTAAGGTCCCGATTGATTTCCCGATATATGTTGTAGTGTAGTGCATGTAAGAGTGTGGAAGTAAGGAGTGCGGATAGGACAAAGAAGAGTATGAAAAGATCCGTGGACAGTTTGTTAGGATACTGCTCCAGCATTCGCCTGGTGTTGATCAGAGAAAGCACGAAAAACTATCGATCAGAGCAGCCTATCGCTAGAATTCCCTTCAAGACAGGGGCTTAATTCAATCTATCTAGCTAGTATCGAAAGCCTTTCTACCGTGGGGACTCGAACCCTAGGAGCTCCGGTCAGAGGCACTGGAGTGCCATCAGTTTTGTGCCCTAAGCTACCTCAGCTGGTTCTCGTATTTTCGAAAAATTGGACATGACATTATTTAAAAATCTATTATAAGAAGAGATTTTGTTCAGGAAAAACATCCGTCTTCAATACTGAACCTGTGGCAAGAATACGAAAAAAAATTAACGTCTGCAATTTTCGAATATTCAGAGATTTCAACAAAAATGGACTTGCGCTATTTTTAAACGTCCTTTGCTCAAGCTGAGAAAAAGTTTAAAAAATTGAAGCCGTTTTTGATAATAATGTCGAGGCTTCATGTAAAGTATCCCCCTAAATTTAAATATCAGTTTAATACTCCCGGGGACTAGAGATCCATCACAACGATAGGGATATGTCAATTTTGAAGAAAATTGTCTGATCTAGGTGCTAGTGTTGATCACTGACGACCGGACGGACGCACGGAAGGACAGAGACGAACGAAGAGACAGACGAACGGACGGAAGGGCAGAGACGAACAGACAGACAAACGGATAGGCAAACAGACGAACGGACAGGTAGACAGACAGACGAACGGGCATGCAGACAGACAGACAGAAGAACGGACAGGCAGACGAACGGACAGGCAGACGAACGGACGGTCAGACGAACGGACGGTCAGACGAACGGACGGTCAGACGAACGGACGGTCAGACGAACGGACGGTCAGACGAACGGACGGTCAGACGAACGGACGGTCAGACGAACGGACGGTCAGACGAACGGACGGTCAGACGAACGGACGGTCAGACGAACGGACGGTCAGACGAACGGACGGTCAGACGAACGGACGGTCAGACGAACGGACGGTCAGACGAACGGACGGTCAGACGAACGGACGGTCAGACGAACGGACGGTCAGACGAACGGACGGTCAGACGAACGGACGGTCAGACGAACGGACGGTCCAGACGAACGGACGGTCAGACGAACGGACGGTCAGACGAACGGACGGTCAGACGAACGGACGGGGGTCTTAGTTTAATATTAAGTCCAGAAAAAAGTGGGATCTCATTAACTTTAAAAGATATTAATATTTTAGGAACCTGTGTAATAGATTGCTGCAACAGACGCGTTTCTTGCGTTGCTGGCCGTCGGTTTCTTTGGATGAAGCAGTAATTTAAGTACTTCTTGAGGTGGTGAAGTTTCACGATTGAATTTATAAATAATAATATTTATGTATATTAATATATAAATAATATCAATATATTTATAAATAATTTATACATTTATAATAATTGACTGATTCTTGATTCATATTTTGGCTATTTTAAAATATTCTGGTCCCTCACAACTCACTTTAAATACAAGAACTTGCTTACCATAGAATTCCTGAACTTTCGTCACAATGCACAGTTTTAATGCCTTACCGAACTTACTTCGGGTCTGAACAAAATTCCATTTCTTCAGCCAACTTTTTAGACACTTTTATCATGCAATGGGTTGCTACAAAATCTTTAATTTTTTTGTATGTCCAACTTTCAAAAATTGTCAAAATTTAAATTTTCAACATCATGTCATCTGTTGAGTGAAAGGAATCGATAAGTTTCTAAATAGTATCTTTGTCTGATTTTTCGATGGACGTCAAAAATCTTCAATGTGAAAAAAATGTATCTGTGTTGACACTTTGTATTTTCTGAAATTTCTCATACCGTTTTTGTTCCAATTTTCGTTTCTTGGCGGGGGTTTCTCCTATTGCAATTAAACTCTTGTTTATCTTCTCCTTATTCACTTCAGACACTTGAAATATCTGAAGAGCTTAAATTATCTTTTCCTTGATTTCCACTCTTCACTTTCCACTCTATATTCACTGGACGTTCCGATACTTTTGTTAATGCCACGGGAGCCACTGATCTCGATGCTCTCTTCACTAACAAAAGGCCGTTTGGAAGCCGATTCCCTTTCTTCCGAAATGAATCTCAAATTTGCCAATCTAATGACTCCTGTAAGTCGCCTGCAAATCATGGTTTAAGCTTTTTGGAGATTTCCTTTTCTAAAAATCGTGATCAGAAAGATGGATAGAATAAATGGATTGAAACATCTATCGTATGTCATACGGTGATCACCACTTACGTTGCACAGTGTACGCACGATTCACAGAACAAATATTACCACTCTTGCCTTCATAAGGTACACATTGCGACTGATGTTGAGAAAATTTTACTCACGTCCCTTGATAAGTGGTCGATTGTATTCCACGAGCAAGGTCAGGAGGGCACCTCATCCCTAGGACGCAAAGGGACTGCTGTAAAATTCGTTTTGCTGACATGGGGAAAAGCAGTAGTAGAATTAGTTTTCCTGTCACCCATCCCTTCTGGGGAAAGAGTAAACATATGAATTATTATGTTTCTTCTAACCCTAATCAGGCAGACGGTCATTCTTTTTATTGTTCATCACCGTGTACGTGTTCAGTGCCCACTTTTTTCTTGTTGTGTTTTGTAGAAAATTGAACAAGAAATACGCCTATATTCTTTCAAACTTTTATCTGAGAGAGTCATATAGAAATTTTCATTTTTTTAAAATAATTACAATTTTTTAATGAAATATTTATTTTTTTGAGAAAGTAATTTACAGATGAATAAAATACACATATCAAAATATTAAATGAAACAAACCAGGAATTCTTATGTTAAGTATATTCGGAACATCAATCAAATTTTGCAAAGTACGCATAAATTCCAAATTTAATATAGGCATAACTAAACAAATAATCAATTTTCAGGTAAATAAAGAATCACGTGCCTCTTTTAATTTGATGTCCAGAATGAATATATCCATATATTCGAGTTATTTTTTAATTTACATACATAAAAAAATAGTTGTGTCAATTCTTGTGCGATTTGACGTGGAATGGCTCGTATTTCAATTTGTTTTGCTCTCAACCATAAGCACATAGATGACCAAGATGTTACCCACAAAAACATGTAGGACACAATGGGGGCATTCTGGGGGCTCCGTGAACATCTGAAGTACTAATAACTCTTGAAACCCTAATCAGGCAGATGGTCATTATTTTTTTAGTTCTTCACCACTTGCATCAAAGACTGACCGAACACAATTCGTTAGCGCATGTGTAGGCAGGAGCGCGCCCTCATACATACAATTGATTTTTTTAAACCGTATGTGTGGTGTGTCCACTTTTTTTCTTGTTGTATTTTATAGAAAATTGAACAAGGAACATGCCTATATTTTTTCCAAATGTTTATCTCATCGAGTTTATGTAGAAATTTTACTAAAAAAAAACATTTTTTAAATGAAAAAAAATTTTTTTTGGAAAATTTATTTACAGAGGAATAAAAATACACATTTCAAAGTATTAAATGAAACAAACCAGAAATTTTTTATTTAGTATATACGGAGCAACAATTGATCTTATTTTGTGAAGTACCTGTAAATTCCAAAATTTAATATAGGCATAACTACACAAATAATCAATTTTCAGGCAAATATAAAAATATGTGTCTCTTTTTTTGACGTCCAGATTTTAGATGCTTGGTATAGAAACAGTTATGCAGCAGAAAAGATTTTACTTGAAATGTAAATTTATGTAAAAATTAATTGTTTAATGTAGTCTTGCAATGTGTTGTAAAATAACGTACATATATTGTATGTGAATAGTTTGTAGTGAACGATTGATACTGAAAACCTGATGAGCATCATTACTACGTTGAGTGTTTTAGTTATAAACAATGGTGTTCGCTATTCCTATCCATGAGTATGACATTTTTGACAAAAATCACCGATTCATAAACTGAGAGTCAAAGTAATGGAAAAATTCCTAGATTAACAAACAGGCTTGTAAGAATGATGTGGGTGGGAATTGCTAATGATTTGTACAATTATTTTTTTTATCTTACAGTCCGAGAGCTAAGTGATGAGTTTCCCGAGAATATTATGCCATATCTCAGGCGGGAATGAACATTCATGAAATAAACACAACAAGCAGTATGAAGGCTAACTGAATTTGAAATAATTCTGAATACATAGGAAAAGTTTGGAAAATATGGGAAAAGTTTGATTGTAATTTATGAACAAATATGAAATCACATTCAAGTTCTTGCTCTGCTCATGAGATATTAATTTTATTCATAAAACTAGAGATGTGAGTAAAAAACTAGATTGCATTCTACAAATGAAGTAGTAATTATTTTCATTGCATTAAGTATATAACAAAATTAGAATTCCTTGAAGTTAATATTTCTTGTCTCCTCTTGATGAAGTTTTACCTCTTTAATTTGTATGTGTCATGACCTGAAGTTTCAAATTGAAGACTTGAAATAAAAAGTATGTAAGTGCCGTTTTCATACTTTTGAGAAAAAATGAGTTTATACATTAAACCTATTGGCACATACAACTCCTGCCATTTATAATCAACCCCCGTAACACTATCAAGAAATGCGTCTGGACTTTGGTTCTTATTTATGTTATAGGGCCTGTTTCATTCATCATTATACTGGTAAAAGTGTAAATTTAACAGAAATGGCACTTACATTCTTTTATATTTCAAGTCTTCAATTATTTTTTCAACTCTTTTCTTCTGCCGTGAAGAGGATTCATATGTTACTTCCATTGAAAAATGAAGCAAATAAAGATTAACATGTGATTTGTGCTTTTTGATTTCATTTTCCTATAAGTAGTATTGAGTTTGTGAGGTAGTGATTTATGTCCTATTTTCTTCTCATAAAGAATATTTTTACTAATATGAACAGAACCTACCAAAATTATACCTACAGGATGTGTTTATGATTTAGTATTGTATATTATTTTTCAATTTAATTTCAATTGTGATTATCTTAACGTAGTCAGTGATGCATATAGATTACGGTGGGTATGTCATGTGGAGTGGTTGTCGAGAGATGGTATTCTGCATTCCTCATTTGTGGAAACAGTTTAATAATAATTTTTAATTACAGGAATAAACACTTTCCATGGAAAAGATGGCATGATTTTTAAAAGTAGAGTCACTTTAATAATACAACAAAGTCTATTGAGAGTCTTACTATGAATGACACATTTAGTAGAGTTTATTTATTTAAAAATTGCAACAACAGTGATGAAGATCAATATTGTTGATCTTCAGAGATATATAGTTTAAAAAAATCACTACTTCCTAGTAGCAAGTACGGTATGTAATTAAATATGTATTTCTGAAGTAGTAGTCTCTTGAAGCAAACATATCAGTGATAATTGAAGTTATCAATGGTATTGTTTCAGTAATATTTTGAAAGAGAGATTATTTTAAGTAGACAATATCCATATATAAATAAAAGGGAATGTGCACCTGTCTGGCACATACAGAGGTACAAACTACTTGACTGATTTTGTTGAAATTTTCACACATTGTTCTTATTAGTATTAGGAATATTTAAAGAGTGGTTTGAATTAAATCAGGCATGTAGGTGTGTGGCTGATGATGACTTGCTCAGTATACTCAAGTGCCTCTGAACAGAAGCTCTAGGCAACACACCGCACTTTCAAGTATTAAGGGTAACTGTGACTGCATATTCTGCCCCCAAGATTGTGAAATATTGGACGGAATTTTAATGCCCAATATTATTTGAACATTTTCTTGGACAAGTAAATCAAATTTCTTCAAGATAGTGTCAGTGTGAACACATGCACAAATTGAGGGAGAACGTTTTAACAATAGGATACTTGACAACCATGTCCAAACCAGGAAATACCCATGTAACAAACCCATACTCATGAGAAAGTCTTTTATCTATTAGAATTTTTGCAGAGTGTACTGTAAATGTGATTAAGAATCACCAGTGATGTGTGAAGTGTAATACACTACAATTGCCAAGCATTGCCGGATCTGCTAGTTATACAGAGTGGCTCATTTAACTTGACAAACCAAATAACTTGAAGAATATGCAATGTACAAAAAATGTCAAAGGCAAAAAATTAATATCTCCAAGGGGCACATCTGTCAGACCTAAAATCAAATTTCCCCTCTCGCCCCTTGAGGGTGAGCGGGAGCCAACTTTGAAATCTTAAATGGGAACCCACTTTTTATTGCAGATTCGGATTCTACACTAAAAATACATAAGTTTGGTCTACAACCTTTTTGATTGAGAGAGACAATCCAGACAAAAAATTAATATCTCCAATGGGAAAATCTGCCTGACCTAAAACCAGATCTCGCTTCCACACACCCTAAGGGTGGGAGACAGCAACTTTGAAATCTTAAATGGAAACCCCCATTTTTTCATTAAAGAATTTGATTTAACACAGTTAAATCCAGTGGGGCGAATTGAAGCCACTGGACATACATGAATACAAACAATTGGATTGTCCCTCTTGATCAAAAAACTGTTTTGAATTAGACTTATTTTATTTTTAGTGTAGAGTCTGAATCTGCAATAAAAAGTGGGGGTTCCCATTTAAAATTTCAAAGTTTGCTCCTGCATCACCTTCAGGGGGCAAGCTGGGATGTTTGATTTTAGGTCTGACAGATGTCTCCCTTGGAGATATTTTGCCTTTGATATTTTTTTGTACGTTGCATATTTTTCGAGTTATTTTGATTTGTCAAGTTAAATGGGCCACCCCGTATATAAAATTCATAAAATAAACTAAACAGTGAAACATATTCTTGTCTGCTCATCCTTTGAAATACTTATTAGTTGAATTCGTTCAAAAAGTGTAATGAGCTTCTAAGCAACCCACAAAAATTGTGTTAAAAAAATTAAGAAAGTATATAGCAGATGATGTTTTCCACACTAATTTATGGTAGAGAAAAAGGAAAGTCCCATTTAGGAATAAAACACATCAATTAGGAAATGAGTAAAATAATGAAAATGGCTTTATTATTAATAAAATTTTCCTATTGATTTTATCTGCCCTGGACCTCTTTTAAGCATCCCGGCATTTACCTTAAGCGGTCGGGGGAAAACCAGGGAAAACAAAGGTTAGGTAGGCTACTATATACTTATACTGCAAATACAAATTTCAAAAGTTAATCTATTTTCTTCAGAAAATGAAAATGTAATTTTAAATCCTCTAAGGAGGTAATATATTATGCATCAAGGCAGCTCTCAAATGTTTTAAAAAGACATTTGGAAATATTGGTAGCATACCTACCCTCCCGACCAGGATGACGGCTGATGGCCGATTTTTAAAAAACAATTTTAGAAACAAATATATGCAAATAAAATTTTGTAATTTCATCAACCCCTGCCAAAACCTCCCATCTAATTATGGTACAGGAAAACTCTCAGCTAGCTGCAAACGTGAAGTTAACATGAAGATCTGCACAGAGGAATATCAATGAACAAATTTTCAGTGAAACTTCTGTGATAAACCCAGTGTTCGAAGTCCTTTACATGTATACCTCAAATATTTTTTATTATAATACAAAATTGTTGTGAAATAAGCATTGGTTTAGGTTCATGAATCTAATTCTTAAAGATAACAAAGAAAATGAATATTTTCCTCGATCTACATAATACACTTGTCTCGTTACTGCCAGTGGAGTAGCTGGGGGGGGGGGGCATGGGGGGGGGGCGGTGCGACCCGGTTGACACCATTCTAGGGGTGACACCAATTAAAATATTTTATATTTGGAATTATATAACTTAAATCATTTACTTAAAAATTTTATATATTAATAGTTTTCTTAGTTTTAGAAGTTAGAAAATTTTAATGTTGGAATTATAATATTTTTATGGCTTAGTTAAAACATGTTTATATTAATTTAATAAATTCATTGTACATAATTTTGTACATTATTTGTACAACATATTAACAAAGATTGTACATTATTTTATTAAATATAAAATTTAATAAAATAATATACAAAATATGCAGCAATAGATATTTTTATACTTAATTTATGGGGGATGATACCATTAGCTTTGCCCAGGTGACACCAACTGAAGCTACGCCACTGATTAGTGCTACCCTTTGGTGGTGTATCGAGGCTTAGAACAAAATGTTTGCAGGGAATTCTAAGCATATTTAGATTCATACTTACGATATACTAAAAGGTTCTTAAATATCATTGTAATCCCAATAGATATAAGATAGTCATAAAATGTGATGAGTGGACTGGTAGTTAAATAGGTAAAAATCCATCATCTTCAATACTGCAACATTAAACATTTTTATGAAATACAATAGCAAAATATATTTGAAGGGCTTGGGGTAGTAACAAGATAAGCTACATCAGCTTTATCGAGTCTCCTATTTGTAAATGTTAATATCTCAATTTTGGGAGAAGTATGACATTTCTTGTTATTATAATTATATGACTTACTCATATTTATGATGGACTAAGGGCAGTAACCAGATAAGATATATTTCAATCAAAATGAGATATTAATATTTACAAATAGCGGGAGGCTTGCTGTGGTTGTTGTGGCTTTTTGTGTTACTGCACCAATCCCTTGACATTTAATCTGTATTGGTATCATTTAATTAATATAGATACATGGTTACCTTGATTGAACCCCAAATTGTTTTGGTTGAACAATTCAAAATCATATCATAGGCTTACAGAGAGGGAAACATAAATATTGTATAAAAATTGTAGTGGTACTGGTCCGTATTTGGGTAGATGTCATATGCATCTACAAAAAATCAAACACAATTAATATATTTTCATGTAACAAAAAGACCTACTTCATAAATCTATATCAATAAGTTGGATACTTACCAACTTGAATGTATAAATACAATAACTAGTAATAGCCAATTTTGTTTTGGGTATTAGCATGCATCGCTAACACATTATTACACATAAAATTTCCTGTAACACATTTTTTATCATTTAAGAAACATAGCCTCTGATCAATTATAAGCATCTGTATATATTATTACAGTATGACTGTTTGAAGAAATAGATATAAGAAGTAAGTACTTACACTAACTTTTGGGACAATTTTCAGACGTGAAGTCTTCCAGTCACAAACTTGTTGACTAATCTCAGTGAACCAACTTTTGGGACAATTTTCAGATGTTAAGTCTTCCAGTCACAAACTTGTTGACTAATCTCAGTGAAGAACTTGCAACAAAGGAAAATAATTAAGTATTTTATACCACAAGTAATTAGTACACAACAAGAGCATGGATAGACTCACCGTTTTTCTTTCTTTTTACTCTATTCTGAATTTGAATCTAAATTAAATAGGCCATTCTATAAATGAATTAATAAACATAATGAATCGTTAGACATTTTATTTTTCAAATGGCCAGATTTTTGGTTTTGGAACACGAACGATTTGAACCGAGAGATGCATTGGGGTTTGTAGTAATATTTCTCCGTTATACACACTATCCTCACGATCAACATTTACCAAAATGTATTCTGAATTTCGAAAGGACCCTTGTAATTAGTAGTTATGCATTGAATTCCAACTCCACCATCGCAATATTTCTAACAGTTCGTCGGAAATCTCGATATCTTCTTCCAGACATTTCAATCGTTTTTCTCGCTTATTCTCCATAACTTCTACTGACGGGTGCCATTTGACAGTCTTTTTGGGAGCCTTGTCAGCCGTGCAGTTATCATGCTCATCCCTTTTCTTCAAGATACTTTTCAACACTATCAATTCACAAGTTTCGTGTCTAGAAGGATACAAAGCTCTTCGGACGGCACGTTTAAATTTTCTCTTTTCTGATTTCCTTTTCATTCGAAATTTTTTCACAGTTCTTTGGTATGTTTTTCTTCTATTTTCCTGGATATGTTCTATTTTCTTGGCAAATCTAGCCATGTTAAACAAGCACAGTGAATTTAAATGAGGATGCCGAAATTTTACCTACGATCTAAAATCTGCAAAACACGAATTTGTAATGATCGTGTTTTTTTTTACAGCCTCGACGTAACCAAGCAACAATAAGAGTGGGACAGAGTGCGCAATGAGCGCGGAATGAAAGCAATTGTCAAAATAAATACGTAAACAAAATAATGGGCCAGCGAGTAGTTTATAGCAATGGGCCTAACAGACTCATGTTAAATATATTTTCCAGAATAAAAAAAACTGTTCTTATGAACTTAACTCTCCTGTTTGGGGCGATTTCTTAAGACATGGAAATGGTAGGCTCTGAACAACAGTGACAAAACTAATGTCTTCAGATGATGAAGTGGAGCGAATGTTGTATGAAAATGAGAAATCGCTCTACAAAAGTCGATGTAAAACCATTGAGAAATTTACGATTTATTTGAGTTTTGTTAGGTAAAAATTAAGAAAAGGAAACAAGAAATGCTACATCAGGAGATACGTTCTCGAGTTGTCGGGGTAATTCACACGTTTTTCGAACTCTCATTTTGCTGATGTCAGGGTGCGAGGGGGGGGGGCAAGAGACGTATCTAGGTATTCAGGCGCCCCTGGCAAGCATAGAATTTGCGCCCCTGTCAGAATACTTCCAATTAGGGTAGTTATTATTTCTTTTAGCGGATATACTCTAAATAGCGCCCCTTATGAGTGGCGCCCATGGCACGTGCTATGTATGCCATACCGTATAGTTACGCCTCGGAGGGGGGAGGGTATTTTGAATCTATCGAATCAACGTAGTAATTTTTGCCGAAGAAAGTTTTCGCACCTTCTATAAAACAGAAGCAAAAAAATATTGTAATCAAATGTTTATACGGATGGTGGATATGTTTTAAATTCCCTTCATCCAGTGATTGTTCGTATATGAGAACCACCATTCGGGAACGTAATGATCAAATACAGAATCCAGCCACAAATTTCATTCGCATATTGATGTATCAGTGATGTGGGTGGTAATATTGTGTAAATAATTCAGATTACTGGCATCTTTAACAAACTTTAAATTCGTTAATCATTCATCTATATTCATTCATAATTCATTCACGCACTCATGCAATACTTAGGTAATTGAATTTGTTTACTTCTAAGCAACAGATCAGATGATCTGTCAAAAGCTGCTCCCCTAATGAATAGAATCGTTGATAAAGACATTCGTGCGAGTTATTTGCATTCATATATTGTGATGAGAATCAAAAACAAAAATGCTCTTACTCAATTCATATTAAGCAGAGAACTACAGTGCCTTCGAGAACTGTACGCAAAAGTAAGATTTTCCTCATTCTTTACTGCTTGAACCTACGACGAAAATCACCGAAATTTACTCTAAATTCAGGAAAACAATTTATAGACATTTATCGACTGATATTTCTCAGTACTCAATTTCATTCACCCCAAGATCTTATTGTAGGATAGGTCTCAAACAGTTTTCTTGAGTTACGTAGCAAGGACCACTAGACAAAGGCCCCCTTTTCTGTATCATACCAATACCACGAGCAAAATACGAGTTCATCCCAACGCAAAGTCTTTCTTTTATGTGAACAGTTCTTTATACGATCGCTATTTTATTCATTGACCTAGTTCAAAGGAATTCGTAATTCATTTATTTTGATGCGCAGGAAATAATGACGCGTTAAAAAATACGAGTAAAAAATATTTAGAGACATTCAAATATAAAATGGAAGATTTTATTGAAATAAAACAATACCACCACTGATACCGTACATAAATAAGATTCAATACAAATAAATAATACAATATGATGTAAATCGAGGCATCGTAAGCAAGTTCACCTTATAAAAATAAAAACGAATTTGCAATGATTCACATTTCTCTTTCAAAGCACTTGAAGGATCAAGCTGAACAAAAGGATGCTGGGGAAAGACCGATGAAGGATCGTGGTCCGTACCGTTCCTTTTTGGGAATACTTCAGTTGAAGGTGAAGGTTGTTCGCGAACGACCCATCCCTAATCCCGACTGCAAGGCGTGGGTGTGTGTGGTTGCAGATGGGCGCGCCCCCGCTGCCTCGGGCGCCGCTGCTGGCGTTGCTGCTGGTGGCAGTGCTGTGCCTGGGCCTCGGCCGCGCCGCGCTGCTCTCCAACAGCAGCCTCCTCGACGACCCGAACCCAACGCCGTCACCGGTGAGTGGGACTCCGACGCTGAGTTCGGCTAGCAATCTGTAGACTGTACACACACCTTACATGGAAACTATGAATGTATGCATTTGGCATTTCGGGTTGGATTAACCCGACTTTTGCTAGCTAGTGGTGATCCCAGATCTGAGCCCTGTTTTTATTATACACGCCTAAGAGTAAGGGAGTCATGTGGTGAGCATGACGTATTCCCATCACCATAGCTACCTTATTTGGCTTGCCAGAGCTTTCTTTCTTTCGGCACACAGCTATGGAAACCGAGACGATTGTATTAGAAAGCTAGAGATTCATTTTTGTAGTATTTTCCTTATTTTATAGTTTTGTCCTTATATAAGGACTCCCTAAAGGCATATACCGGGAGAGATGACTCAGTGCATCAACTCATGTCACTGCAGTCCCTCTGACTGGGAGGTCCTAGGTTCGAGTCCCGACGGCGGCAGGATTTTCGACCCTAGCTTGTCCGCTAGGTCGAATCCAGTCGCTGTCTGGACGAGAATTCTAGCAGCGGCCGGTTGCTCTGATCGGTTGTTTTCCGTGGATTCTCCGATCAACATCAGGCGAATGCCGGAGCAGTACCCTAACAAACGGGCCACGGACCACGGACAAAAATGAGATATAAAAATGTGTAAAAAAGTGCGTTTTTGGGAATACTTCAGTTGAAAACATAAGAGGAACGAAAGATCACCCTCGCGATCTTTCCTTCTTCTTCCTTGTCCAAGACTTCATTTCTTTGACATTTTTGAGATGTTTAGCACCGATGGAGATAACTTCTATGCGTGTGCATCGTCATTTCAAAATATATTCAATGAATAAGGTGAGCCAAAAATTTGTTCCCACATTATGATCCCTATTTGTAAAAAATTTCAAAAACGTTTAGGGGTTTGAATTAGAACAAATTTCGACTTGCCATCTCCGTCTGTTCTAGCGAAGACAATCACGTGTTCATATAGTTATTGTGAAATAATTCTGTGGTGTAGGACAAAAAGCAAATGTAGGCTTTTAAAGGCTTTAATCACCAAACAACAGCAAGACGATCGATACTCGGAAAAGACATGTGGACCGGTTTTGAATATTACTTTTCACGAAATTCGCGTGTACTTTCAGTCCAACATTTACCTATGGCGTGGTTGCCGTTTCACACCAGCACGTATCAAGTCTGAACCACCACACACTGATAACACAGGAACATAAAATTAAAAAAAGTTGTCAGACCCAAAGATTTGACACATATTTCTCTTGTATGTCGACGCGCTGAATCCGAATCTGAAGCCAGAATTGAGACACCACCTTCCATTTTTTTATATCACAAAAAACGTGAAATTGTATTTTTTTCCCTTTTTTTCGGAGGTTGTTGTTAGCCCCAAAGGCTTGACCCATGTTTCTCTATTTATGTCAACGCGCTGAATCCGAATCTGAATTCAGAATTACGCTATGACCCTCAAGTTCTTTTTAAATTGTGAAAAACACGTGTAAATACTAGATTTTGGTGTATTGTACCATCGTACTTTATTTTCATACTTTCGAGAAAAATGACTTTCAAATGGAAAGCAATGAAAAACCATCAGTGCGCTCGTCTGACCAGAAAACAGGAGCCAAAAGTCGTCAGATCCAAGACTTGACACATGTTTCTCTGTGTGTGTCGACTCCCTGAATCCGAATCCGTAGCCAGAATTGCGCCATCACCCTCCAGTTTTTTTCAATCGCGAAAAACTACCATGAAATTTACAACTTCATGGTGGTTTTTTTTTTTTTTTTTGTGATTAAAAAAAAAATCTGAAGGGTAGTGGCGCGATTCTGGCTTCGGATTAGGATTCAGCGCGTCGACATACATGGAGAAACATGTGTCAAGTCTTTGGGTATGACAACGTTTTTTATTTATTTTGTGTTTTATTATTATTATTATTTATTATTTACACCACTGGCGTAAGCGGTAGCGAGAAGGTGAAAAGGCCCAAGCCACGGCCCCCGCGTCTGCCCCGCCGAGGAGCAACGGTGCGCGTGCTTTGTTGCAGAGGTGCGCGCGCTGCGCTGCGGGCCCGACGCCCTGCGCGTGCGCGTGCTGCTGCGCCGCGCCTTCCGCGGCCTGCTCTTCGCGCGCGGCTTCCCGGGCGAGTGCCGCGCGCAGGGCGCCGGCCGCAGCGCCCTCGAGCTGGCCCTGCCCGCCGGCGCGTGCGGCGTGCGCCTCGAGCCGCAGCCCGACAGCCAGGTGCGTCGCAGAGGGGCCCCGGACCCGCTCCGCCCCGCCTTTCTCCTCAGCGTCGTGCCGCACGCAGCGTCGGCTCCGCTCCTCGCCATCACTCCGATCCTCGTCGTGGGCTTGTTCTCACCCCGCATCGCTCCTACCACGCTCCCTGCTCCTTCTAAGCGGTTCCATCCCCACCGACGTCCCGCACCATGCCGTCTACTACCTCGCCATTCCTCCGTTCCTCATCATGTCTTCGCTCCCACCCCGCGTCGCTCCTGCCCCGCTCCCGCCCCGCCCTTTCTCCTTCGCCCAAGCGGTCCAGTCACATCCCCTCAACGACGTCCCTACGTCAACCCCGCTCCTTGCCATTGCTCATTTCCTCATGGCTCCCACCCAGCATCGCTCCCGTCCCACTTCTGGCCCGCTCCCACCTCGAACGCACTCCGCACCCGCCCCGCACCCGCCCCGCACCCGCCCCGCACCCGCCCCGCACCCGCCCCGCACCCGCCCCGCACCCGCCCCGCACCCGCCCCGCACTCGCCCCGCCCCCGCCCCACGCGCCTCCCCCGCCCCACGCGCCGGCCCCCGCCCCGTAGCCCGTACGAGAGAATTAATCAGTGAGTTAGTGAATAAGTGAATGAATGCATCAGTGAATGAGTGAATGAATGCATCAGTGAATGAGTGAATGAATGCATCAGTGAATGAGTGAATGAATGCATCAGTGAATGAGTGAATGAATGCATCAGTGAATGAGTGAATGAATGCATCAGTGAATGAGTGAATGAATGAATCCGTGAGTGAGTGAATAGTGAATGAAGGAGCGAATGAATGAACGATGAGTTAAAGAATAACTATGCTGGTGGTGAGCGCTTGCGCTGACGCTGCTCGTGCGTGTGCGTGCGTAGGGCGGCGGGCTGCGCCTGCGCGCCACGCTGGAGCTGCAGCTGGACGCGCGGCTCCGCCAGGCGCGCGACTCGGCCATCGAGGTGACGTGCCGCGTGCCCACGGAGGACTTGGCGCGCGACCTGGCCCCCGGCCCCGCCCCCCAGTCCCCGCCCGCTGCGGCCCTCGCCCCCGGAGCGCATAGGTGAGCAAGCGCAAGACGCACTTTCTTTACTTTCTCATTATACGTACGCAGTAATTAAAAAGGATTGTAATGCTGCGGCAAAAATGGGCAAATTTTTGAAAGAATGACTCGTATTGTAGGGCCCTGCCGTCAATAAAGTGGAAAGAATCTTGTTCTTACCTGCAGTAAATTACTTCCTCTACTACGTTGTATATTCAGAAACCTCGTTTTATGGGTTTCGTTGTACCGCAAAATTGGTTCACGGCAAAACAGTCTGTAGTCAACGCTAGCGTACAGAAGATTTTATCTAAAAACTGTTTTCCCCCGATGGATATGAACAAACTCTTAGACCCTGCGGGATTGAAACTGATGTATTGATTTTAGGGGATACATTACACAAAGCCGTAACATTTTCAAAATTTTCTCGAAAATGGTTCCATAGACAAAGAGCAAAGGACGGTCGCAAAATGTGACAGTTATGATTTTCGTAGAATTGTCTGAATTTTTGAAAATCGCAAAAGTTCAAAATTTTTCCGGATTCTTCCTACAAGTATTGAAGATAGATTTTTTTCTCCTTAATGAAATATGTTCAAAGACATGTATTTAAATAAGGTCATGTACAATTTTTCAAAAAAAGTAGTTTTCATATAATTCTGTGTGAAATATAGGCAATTTTAAACAATTTTTCTCAAAAATGAGTCCAGTTTTTCACTAATTTTTTTCCTCTAATATATCAAATAACGCTAAAAGCGGCGCAGGTCCCATTTCTGTGAATTCTGTATTTTCAAAAATAGCAAAATCTTAACGTTGACAAAGTATAATATTGATGAAAGAGTTTTTTCCTTAATGAAATCTCTTCTAGAAGGGTTTTAAAATAAGGTCATGAACAATTGTTTGAAAAACGAAGTTTTTGCGTAATTTTTTCCTGGTTCAAACCCAGAAAGAGGCGGTGGATATTTAAAGAGCTGAAAATCCTCGATGTGCCATGTCCGTCTTGTGGCGTGTAAAAGAATCCTATCTTTCCACAATTCTCATCCTAAGCCTCCAGGAAACGATACAAGTAACTGATAAAAATGACTACAACCGTGGATGTATAGGGTCGGACGACAAACAGAGGAGTGGAGAAGACGGTTGGTAACGTGCGCTCGCGTGAAGTCAAATCTGAAAATATTCAACAATATAGCTCATGTCGAAGTTGGGCAATGGGCACATTTCCAAAGTCTAGGTATTAGATATCAATAGCAATCCACCGCAGGAATTAGGATACATTTCCCGGTCGACTCACGAGGAATTTGTAATGGAGAAATCGGGTTCGCCGATATTTTCTTGGGAGTCTCCCGTTTTCCTTGCTTCTCATTCCACCATCGTTCTATTAGTATTCATCATCAGCACCTGTCTGTCATTTCACCTCTTATATCCCACAGTAGGCCGGAAGGAACTGATACAGGAATTCGGATATAGTGTTTTCTTTTAGTTCTGTTACGTTCGTTCGTAACAACTTTCTAAAGAACCACGAACTGGCGCGAAAGGTGGGGAGGAGTAGTCCTCCTTTAACCTAGTCAGTCATCATCACTCGTAGTCAGTAATTGCCTTTTATACCTTCGGCCAGGGGCTTGGCGCCATTCCATCCCTGGGGTTCCCTGAGGGCCAGTCATTGAGGAACCCGCGAGGTCTCGGGTTCCTTAACCTCTATTACTTCACGGAGCCTAGTTATGGAATTCGGGTAGCGATGCCTGCAGATAAAGTGGCATTGTAATTGTGGTCGATCGTGAATGCCTTTATTCCGACGTACACCCAAAAATATTTGCGGCGGCGATGGGGTAGCGGTTAGTGTAACGGACTGCTATAGCCAAGGTTCAAACCCGATCGAAGCCGTGGATTTTAAGGGTGAAAAAATCCTTCGTACGCCTTCCTTCGAAGAGGAAGTAAAGCCGACTGTCCATGTTAATAGACTTACTTGCATGTAAAAGATCCTCAAGCCTAAATGAAGCCTCTGAGCGAAATTCAAATCGCCTCTTTCGTCGCCCGAGATAATACCTTCTTTCTCCGCTAGTTGATGAAAGGAGTGTATACTTGGACTTTTCGTTCTTGGCGCACCAAGGTCACGGAAGAAAAATGGAGAGGGAAGGCTTTCTCCAATAGGGAGCTGCTATTCACTACTGTGTTGTGACGTGGAAGCTCCCTATTTGAGAGAGCCTTCCCTCTCCATTTTTCTTTCGTGACCTTGGTGCGCCAAGAACGAAAAACCCAAGTATAGTGAAATTTGCGTGGTCAGACGGAAGAGCAGGCCTCATGGCCTGAGTCTCACCTCGTAACATAAGGCATCAACTCAATTAAAATACAAACAGCTTAGAAACCACTGGTCTCTCGTACGTGTCAACGTCAGCACACTGACAGCACATGACTGAACGGGTGGTGCTTGTTTCGTCCAGAGAGGCTCGCGCTCGCGGCGGCCTGAGTGGCGGCGGCGGAGCAGCAGCGGCGGCGGGCGGCGGCGCGGGCGATCGGCGGCGCGGGCGGCGGCGGCGCGCGTGGGCGTGGATGGAGCTGCGCGGGCCCGCCCCGGGCGGCCGCTCCGTCGCCGTGGGCGAGCCGCTCGAGATGCGCATCCGCGCGCACGCCCCAGGTAAGGAAGCGCTGCGCTGCGGCCTCGGTGGAAGTTCACCACCGAGGACATACGAGCCGTTGACGACAAAAGTGGTGCAAGTCAAATTTTCGAAGATGTGAGTTAGATGCACTGACAGGGGGTTTGAACATTTTCCCATCACGGGCTAAAATGTTTTCAAATTTTAATATTTCTTAGTAAGTGAAATTTCGATATTTCTTAGCTAGAGGCCAGTATAATGCAGAATTCTAGCGGCCGGCTGCTCTGATCGGTAGTTTTCCGTGGTTTCTCCGATCAACACCAGGCGAATGCCGGAGCAGTACCTTAACAAACGGGCCACGGACCGCGCGCGATCTTTCCTTCCTCTTCCGTGTCCTATCCTCTCCCCTTACACACACACTTACACTAACATGCACTACACTACTACACTTGCCGGGAGACCGGTCGGGAGCTTCGAGCTTGTCCCGGCTGGGGCGGTGTCCCGCTGGTGGGAGATACCTGGTTGAAGGGAAAACCCTACTAGTCGACGATAGGTCGGCGCCGGATCTCGCCATCAGAGCGGAGAAAAGATAATCGCTACCTCCCGAGAGAGAAAACACGCACTACACTTACGGGACCAATGACCTAAGTACTTGACGCGCCCGGAAACACGAATCAATCGATCGATCAATATAATGCAGAAGAAGCCAAAACGTTAATCATACCGCTGCATGCAATTGTGGTGTAAGTCCCAAGTGGGACGAAACAGCAGCTTTCAGGGGTTCCAAAAAATAGTTTCTTGTTTATCTGTACCAATCATGGATGAAACATCTCGGAAAAAAATATTTAATAGCTTTTAGAATATAAAATATCAAAATAGTTTATAAACTCATTGTGTACATTGTTCTCTTGTTTTGCATCAATTTCACTACATCACCCTAATTTTTCATCAATTACTATCACAGACGAAAAGTATACATGCTAATTAATTGAATTGAAGTCATATGTTTCAGAAACGGTGTGTGCAAAAGTGACGTTAGTCAACAAAATAGTTAATTACTTAATAAGTAATGTTTCAGTCTAAAATATCTATAATAAGTTGAAATAATCTCCGTAACACGTTCATAACACTTTAGGTCATTTATATCTAAGTATTCTAATTTTACAGCGTTTTTCGTTTACATGTCATTTTCCAGAAAGAATGTTATTTGACTTGCTCACCATTTTTGCTCTCAACGGCTCGAATGCTGATTCTGAGGGAGATGAAGTAATAATGAATTAATTGACAGTGTTTTTAATACATTATATTGAAAGAATTGATTGGAATAAAAGGGAAAGAAGTAGAGAGATAGGAAATTAAATTACAATAGATAGAGAGGAAAAAAATCTGTGGATTTTCTTTTTGTAATATAAATTCAAGTTAGACTCCCGAAGAATAGGGAACGTGCTCTTCCAAACGTTGAGAGATGAAAAATGTTTCAAAAATTAACAGAATATTTCAGTAAAATTTCAATATAATTATGTTTTTTTATTAATTTTGTTGGTTTTAAATATGTATATGGCTATCTAAAATAAAATCTGGACAAAGGATCAGATCTTAATCAGATCTTAAAGACAGTCTGAAGATAGTGGAATAGGAAATTAAACTTTGGCTGCTGGACTCATATGCTTAACACGATTTTTGTGCAGAGACTATGTGGGCGTGAGAGTGCGAGTGTGAGTGTGAGCGTGATCATATGGGCGTGAGTGTTAAATGTGTGAAAGGAAGTGCGAGTGCGTGAGAGTGAGCGTGTGAGTGTAACCGTCTGGTGAGAAAGTGTGAGTGTGAGCACTTGAGCAGACGCGTACGTGTGTACGGGAGAGTGAGTGCGTGGGCTTGTAGGCGTGAGCGTGAGCTTGTGAGTGTAACCGTTTGGATGTATGTGAGAAAGTGTGAGCGTGAGCATGAGTAGAAGCGTACGTGTGTACGGGAGCGAGAGCATGAGCAGAAGCGTACGTGCACACACTGTGCCTGGGCTTGTGGCGTGAGCGTGTGAGTGTAACCGTTTAGATGTATGTGAGAAAGTGTGAGCGTGAGCATCTGAGCAGACGCGTACGTGTGTACGAGAGACCGAGTGCGTTGGCGTGTGGGCGTGAGCATGTGAGTGTAACCGTCTGGATGTATGTGAGAAAGTGTGAGCGTGAGCATCTGAGCAGACGCGTACGTGTGTACGGGAGAGCGAGTGCGTGGGCGTGAGCGTAACCGTCTGGGCGTACGTGTGAGCGCGTGAGCAGACGCGAGCGTGGGCGTGAGCGCGCGCGCGTGGGGCGTTTGCGTTGCAGAGGGCGTGGGCGTGCGCGCCGTGGCGTGCGTGGCGTCGGACGGCGCGGGGGAGTCGACGCAGCGCCTGCTGGACGAGGAGGGCTGCCCCGAGGGCCCGGCCGGCGCGCCGCCGCTGCTGCCGCCCCCGCGCCCGCCGCCGCCCCCCTCCGCCGGCGCCGACGACGACGGTGAGCGACACGCGCCGCTACAAATACCGCCATCCTACATTGTATATTATGTCTGTTCTAACAACAGAATGAAGTATTAGGGGCCTTTTGCATAGCGTAATCTCGAGACAAATAGGAGAAGAAATCCCCACTGGGGTTTGAACTCTCCCAATGGGCAATCCCCACTCCCCCACTGGGATTTACTCGCCCCCAGTGGACAATCCCCACTCCCCCACTGGTGTTTGAGCGCCTCCAGTAGGCAATCCCCATTCCCCCACTGGGGTTAGAGCGCACCTAGTGGGCAATCCCCACTCCCCCACTGGGCTTTGCGCGCCCCCAATGGGCAATCCCCACTCCCCCACTGGAATTTGAGCGCACCCAGTGTGGGAGTGTGGGAAGGCCCGGCCGCGCGGCCGGGCAGTGGACAATCTCCACTCCCCCACTGGGATTTGCGCGCCCCCAGTGGACAATCTCCACTTCCCTACAGGGGTTTGAGCGCCCACGGTGAGCAATCCCTACTCCCCCACTGGAGTCTGAGCGCCTCCAGTGGGCAATCCCCACTCCCCCACTGGGGTTTGAACGCCCACTGGGGATTTGAACACCCCCAGTGGGCAATCCCCACTCCCCCACTGGAATGTGAGCGCCCCCAGTGTGGGAGTGTGGGAAGGCCCGGCCGCGCGGCCGGGGACGAGGCTGAGCGCATGTGGTGTGTGTCGCAGAGGGCGCGGAGGGCGGCGAGGGGCCCGAGGGCGCGCGCCCGCTGCACGAGCTGCGCAGCCGCTTCCCGGCCTTCAAGTTCCCCGAGCGCAGCGCGCTGCACGTGCGCTGCGAGCTGCAGCTGTGCCGCGGCCGCTGCCCGCAGGCGCCCTGCGCGGCCGAGGGCGAGGCCCCGGGGACGCGCCGCCACGCGCAGCGCGCGGCCAAGGTGAGTGGCTCATGCCTCGAGCGGCCGGACAGGTATAACTTTGCCCCTGACAGGAATCAGCAGTTGACGGTTTCATCCAATCGGGATCTTGAACGTCACCACAATGACGTCGCTGTAGCGAAATATAAGCTCCCGATTGGATGGCAGCGAAACAGCTGATTTCTGTCAGGGGCAAAGTTACGAAAATCACAGTATAGCTTGCGAGGGCTCTTGCAAAAAAGTGTAGAAGGGAGAGTAAGAAAGGGTGTTAAGTGTTGACTGTTTTTCAATATTTTCTATCTTTTAGTATCAAGAACAATTTCCCACCATTAACTCAAAACAAAAAAAATGTGACTTGGAACCTTTTTGTTTGCTCTAATTCAATTGTACTGTTCACATTTATAAGATTTGATTGTAGGAATAGATTTAACGTATCTTTCATTCTGAAACAAACATTTTAATTAGTTTTTAATGTAAAACGTTGCTTAATCAAGTTTTTAATGTAAAATGTAGATTTCACTTTTGAAGCTCAGATTAAAATAAGAAAAATTCATAGTTTGAGTTAGACAGTTCTTCAAAATTTTCTGTAATATTTCACATATTGTATTGGGATTCGTAACGCTTGGATGCCATACAAAAATAGCCCATCGGTATTAAAATGTATTTTTAATTTGCAAGAAATGTCGTATGTTACAAAATTATAATGGTTAACTGTGAACTTCACAACTATAAATTTACTAAGGGTTTATTACATTGTCACGGTATAATGGTACAATAATACTCAAAATTTGGTTTGAAAAAATGCTTTCTATTCAAAAATTTGCCCTGCAAAAGCATAAAAAACAGTCGAATTGTGAAAATTGGGTGCTTTCTTATTTCTGTATTATTTTTTCTTTCTGAACAAATATATTAATTTTTTATAAATAATAAACAATTTACTGTTTCTGGAGGGTTTATATGCTTCTGCAGTGCAATTTTTGTCTAGAAAGCATTTTTTCAAACCAAATTTTGAGTGCTTATTACGGCTGAGCCATTCGGAATATCCAAGTAGTTTATTAGACAATATATGCTTAAAATTGTCTTAAGAGCTTACTTTCGAAGTTTCGACATTTCCTCCCCGTACACCTGTATATCCAGGGTATATTTGTATACGGGAGCGCCGACCATTCTGGCGCAAACCATCCTCGAGGAAGAGATGGTTGAAATTTCGGCATAATAGCCTTCATCGTTTTGTGGCTTAGGTAGTCGTTTTGTGGCTTCCAAACAGCAGAAACTGATGATGGTGGCTAAGCAATCGAAAGCTGCTCTTGAAACAAATAGCATTGTTGGCAATGACAACTGTGATCATTTAATCATAGCCTTCGACGCGGTGACACCCGGACAGCCCAGAGCACTCTCAAGACTGACCGCGAAAGCCCACCACTTCATCCGACAATCAGCTTGTGCTTAGGCTCCCCGCAGGGGCCCCAAGCATTTTCAAACAAATTTGATATCAATTTGTAGATATATCAATAGTAATTTATCACACATGGCTAGAAAATACTTTTATAACATAATGGTATTTCTGCTGCGTGTAATTTACATTTTATTTTATCCCATTGCCTTTTTAATTTTTTGATATATATTTTAAGTGAATGTATTGCATTGTCTTCTTCAGTACACATCATTAAATCGGAAATAATAATGAGACATTTAATCTACTTCGAACACGTACGTAAAAAGCATATGAAGGCGATCGGACAAGATAAAATAATTTTAACGATTTTCTGCTTCTTAAATTTCCATAATCATATTAAATTTAAATTTTAAAACGTTGATTTCTTTTTAAACATGTTTGTCACACAAACATGTTAAATTTAAATTATATTTTTAAATGTGATTAAAGTCACACTTTCTCCTTTGCTGAAGTGTACCTTTATTGTTGCCAGGATTGCAGAAGCACAAATAGATTATACATCTCCCCCCATACGTCACTTACAGTTTTAACAGTTTTTTGAAGCTTCAATAAATAAATAAATAAGTAAATAAATATTCGGAATGAGTGACCAATCCAAAAAATTCCCTACCTCTGCTGATTCATTGCTTGTATTACAGGGGGAGCCAGGAGAAGTTCTACAGACGCTGGAAGTCTTCAACAGTGTGGAGGTGCTGGCGCCAGGCATCGAACTCGACCCACGACCCGCGTTACTGCAGCCTGGCCGGCCGCGCGCCCGAGCAGGTACACAATGCGCCAGATACACAATTGGTTGGTTGAGTTTACGCCAAAAGTGTAAAACGATGTGGAGTTAGGAAACGAAGAATGCTGCATGTCAGCGATGAGTAGAGCCCTGATGTTAGTCAAAATTCATACTCGAGTTCATTATTATTGTCACGATTTTAAGATACGAACATTCACTCTACTTTGCTTTTGAAATTGTTTTGGAAAACTTTAATTTTGCATGTTTGGCCTACATTTTAGCTCTCTACGTCTATTTTAAGCACTTTTAATTATTTTAATATATTTCTTCCTTTATCATCACTTCTGGTTTCTGGCACTGATCTGGATCAAGCTGGAAACCTGTCTGCGAGAATGGACAATAATGGGATATTGGTGTTTTGTCATTCTCTGTAAGTGAAGACACGATTTCAAGTAGGAAGTGCTAATCTCTTTAGGTTTTAAAATCAGCTTTCAAAAAGGGATATGAGACTAGTCAAGTTTCTTGGATTTCCTTCATTGATGCCGACAGGCTTTCTTCACCCACGAGGAATTCCATCCCACCATCAAAAAAGACCCTTGATCGCTTTTGAAATTATTTTGACCAAGTTTTTGTAATGCTTATTATATTTTTCATGCAATTTTGCAGCCTTATTTTAGCCAGAATATATGCCTTGTATGCCTATTTCATTAAAATAAATCTCTTTTTCTCTGCCTATTTTGGACAAAATAAATGCCTGAACCCGGACTCCAGTGATGAGGCAAGAGCAGGGGCTGTCGCACAAGTATTTTGTAGGAAATGGTACAGGATGACATGCAAAATTTAATTCACCGGTTACCTGTGATTGAAACACCGAGTGAAATGCTATTGTTACAGTCGTCAGTTCTTACGTCCGTGACGCTCGTCAGGCGAGACAAGGGTATACCAACAATTCGTTGAAACGCTTAGTTATGTGTTTAGTGATGACGCTACGGCGGCAGGAACGTTTCAGGCCCATTCCTACGAGCGTCATTTTCCAGCACTGGTGCCATATCACAGGACGCACCCGTGCACAGTTCAAACCAGCACCCTAACGAGTGTGGCGTGCGTGAGCAGGGATGGATGAATGCATAAACACTCTAACCACGTGCTTAGAGTTCCCGATAGAAGGGACCCCTAATAATTTTTTTAAATTTTATATTATATATTATAAATAGCTTATGCAAAAATATTTTACATTTCTTAACAATTTTACTTAAGTTACAAAATGTAAGAACGTTATTTAATTCAGATTATATAACTTTAACAATTTGGGTTTTTAAAATATTTTAAATTATTGCAATAGATTTTCACATTTTTACTATTTAACAAATCAATGCATCCAATGCATCCAAATCCAATGCATCCAAAAAAATAATTTAGACACACTTAAAATAAATTTACCATTAAATGTGCCAGTGGGGGGTCGAACTTAATGAAGTGAATTCCTCGAAATCGACTCACAAATCTTCAACTTTTTGATTATAAAGAATTAAAGTTTCATAAATCAATTTAAAAATCCGTGCTGATCATTAAAATCATCTAAAAACCAACTGGTTCACGTCACATTAATATGAAATATTTGTCGGCATTGGATGGGTACTTGGGCATGCTTTATTTTTTGATGGTCTCCATAGTTCGCCACTAATAAAGACAATTTTGCCGGCCCGATGGCCAAGATCGCTAAGCCAGTAGTGCTGTAGCGATCACGGATCCAAGGGTCGCGGGTTCGAGTTCCGCCTCGGGCATGGTTGTATGTGTTCGCCTTTCACCTCCTACCATCACAAATATCGTTTCATCCTCATAGATACCATAACGTTGAAATCCAACAGTGGTCGCTAATAACCTAGAAGTTGATGTGACCTTAAATAATGAAACAATAATATAACAAATTTGTCTATTATTATAATTATTATTATTATTTCTATTACATCACGACTAAAGATGTTATGAGTCGGCTGAATATAAAATCTACTCCAGGTTGCAACCAGCTACCTAAGGAGCAGATCCGGTGACTATCAGTGCCTCTACAATACTTTTGCGCAAAATGTGGGCTGTTACAAATAAAGCGATTTCTTGCACTTCCCAGTCTTTTGAATTACCAGGGAGTTTAGACAAGTTCTTACTCAAATTTTGCGGAACAAATCCCAGAGCTCCGATAACTATCGGAACGACCTGTGCTTTTACGCCCCACATTCGGCTGATCTCGATGTCCAAACTCTTGTTTATTATTATTATTATTATTATTATTATTATTATTATTATTATTATTATTATTATTATTATTAAGGCTGGTGGTGCTTAGAAGGCTTTGTGCGTGTGCGCAGATCCGCGTCCGTCGTCGGGCGCGGGGGCGGGGGCGGGCCCGGGCCCGAGCAGCGGCGAGCGCGCGCTGTGCCTGCCCGCGGCGCGCCTGGCGCTGGCCTTCGGCCTGCTGGGGCTGCTGTTCCTGGCGGCGCTGGGCGTGGCCGCGTACTCGCTGCTGCGCGCGCGCCGCCGCGCCGCCGCGCGCCCGCCCTCCGCCTGGTCGGGCAGCTGGGACGCCGCGTCGGCCCACCGCTTGCTGCTGCTGGCCGAGGAGCCCGCCCGCCTGGGCCCTCCGCGCCCGCACTGGGGCCGCCGGCCGCTGAACGCCCGCTACCCGCCACGGCCGAGGAACGCCGCCCGACGTCGCTGCGTTACTGCCTCTGAACGTCGTGGGTTGCTGAGCGCGAGGGGTCGCTGAGCGCTGGGAGTCTGAGTGCCAGCGTCTCTCAGTGCGTTGCCGCTGAGCGGTGCTTCCGCTTAATGTTGAACACCCTGGGTCGCTGGCACTGCCGCCTCCTGAGTATCCGGAAGTGGTGTAGTGGCAATGTCGCTGAGCCGCGCCACCGCTGAACTGGGGTCTTCGCGTCTTCTTAAGTCCCCGTATTTTAATCGACCCGCTGCCTTTGAGGGTCTCTGGTCTTTAAGCGACAACGTTGCTGAGCGACAATGGTACTACTAAATGCAATGGGTCTCTTGAGGACCACGGGTCACTGATCACGGCTGTGATCGGAATGATGTTTTAATGAAGTAATACGTTTCATTGAAATTCACCTGTTGTTTGCCAACGTTCAAATCGGATCTCCCGGTCAAAACAAACTTGGTCCTTTTCCGATATCTTATAAACCTAACAAATTTGAAAAACAGTCTACCTCTAAACTAGGAATTTATCTTATTTGGCGTCAAAGAAGAAATCTAAATTTTGCCATGCTGTGACATGGTCTGATGTATTCTATAGCATAATAAAGCTGACATTCAGATAGGGCCGTAATATAAATTTAATTATACGGAAGCACAGAAATCCACTCGTATATCCAATGAACAATGCTTATTGAAGTATAATAGAAATGCCTTTTTGCACTGTTTTATTTGGTCATCTACCAGCATCATCGCAAGTCAAAGAAACGTATTAACGACGATCATTCCGATCTCAGACTCCTGGCGCCAAGACAGTGCCATTATGGACAGAAGTTGACGATCGTCCTGAAACCCAGTCGCCTCGAACTGTTAGATCAATTACAAGTGATATATGCCTGACAAAATGAATCTTCCAGGCTAGGTGACTGGAGCCGCTGACCAACGTGAAACCTTCAGTGATTTTCTTCTGCAATCCCAACTTCAGACGTCTACTTACTTTTCGGCGGAACGTATCATGGAAGATTTAAAGGTATTAAGGTGACGCCTTTCGATAATTCGGGAATCTCCGCGAGATTTCTTTGCATTTGTAGAAATCTCTGCGAATTGTCTCGAAACTAGTAAAGGGATGGGTGTTTAGATTAATTTGCGGGCGGAAAAGGGATACTTACATTATTGCACCATTATACCGTGACGATGTAATAAGCCCTTAGTAAATTTATGGTTGTGACGTTCATAGTTAACCATTATAATTTTGTAATATATGACATTTCTTGCAAAATCAAAAATACATTTTTGTACCGATAGGCTATTTTTGTATGGCATCCAAGTGTTATGAATCCCAATACAATAGTGAAATATTACATAAAATATTGAAGAACAGTCTAACTCAAACTATGAATTTTTCTTATTTTAATCTGAGCTTCAAAAGTGAAATCTACATTTTACATTAAAAACTTGATTAAACAACGTTTTACATTAAAAACTAATTAAAATGTTTGTTTCAGAATGAAACGTTAAATCTATTCCTACAATTAAATCTTATAAATGTGATCAGTACAATTGAATTAAAGCAAACAAAAAGGTCTGAAGTCACATTTTTTGGGGTTTGAGTTAATGGTGGGAAATTGTTCTTGATATATAAAATGAAAATTATGCCATGCATATAAATTTGTCTGAGGTATCTGTGATGTCTGTAGGGAGGTCCTTCAACTGTTAGTGACATGCAAAAAGGTTTGATGTCTAAGACTTAGAACCTATTTGTTTGCTATCTGAAATTTGAAGATCACAGGCATTGAGCGTTCTTGTTTTCTCTGATTCAATTTAAGTTACAACAGATTTATCAGTTTTCATTTTGCATTTGAAAGAAACACATTGCCAACCATACAATCTGAATTTAGTATTTATGTGCAACTTAAAATTACATTTCTTTGCACCTATTTTCTGAAAAAGCCTTTCATAATATTAACAATCAAAATGTATATTAACTATTTGAAAACTGCTGTATCAGGAGGTCAAATGAATAGGTTTGAATATGATTTAAATTCTTAAAAATTAATTCTTTGATTTTTACAAATTTGCTTTTCCATGTAGGTTAATAATTACATTTTGTGACACTTTTGTGCCTAATCCTTATTCAAAGAAATATTGAAAGAGAAAAGAATCTCAACTGATCTTAAAATCTCCAATTACTATAAGTTATTTCTCATGACCGTGACTATCATGTGGAGGGTTTGTCTTCTTTTTTGCAATATTTTTCATTTTAAATATTTGCTAAACATTTTCCTAATTGTTAAGATTAACTTTGTAAAAAACTTCCTTAATGAAAAGAAGTTTTGATACGTGCCTTTGATTTTTGATGAAAATACTTGTAGTAATAGAATGTGTAATTATCATTTCTTAAAAATATAATTTGAAATTATTACAATATGTATATTTTTTGACAGATTGTCCAGAGTGTCTTTGAAAAGAATTACACCCTCTTCCTGACTTGAGGAACTTCTCCGGCCTCTCTTATCTTTCTTTGCATGCATCTATTATATCTGTCTTCTTTCAAGGTAAGTCTCTCTCCTAAGCATTCTATTTGTCTTGATCTCATTCTTGAACAATTCCTCATTATAGAGGAAAAAAACAAAAAACATTGACATAGTTGCAAAATAAGATGTGGTATTGTACAAATCTGGGATTTGATACGTAATAATTTAATATTTTGAATTTCTTTGGTGACACATACTACAAACATTTTACACTAGATGTGGTGAATTGTAAGCGAGACAAAATTTAAACACAGAAAGTAATTTTTCATGATTCTGTCCTCAAGGTTCTAGTTCTTGAAATCTTCTACATTTGTTTCTGTAAATCTGTTGTCCTTTGTGTTGAAGCTAAAGAAAAAATATGTATTATGTACTGTATTTTGTATACATTCTCTTCTTTACGTTGCAAATTTTGCATATTTTGCATATTTGAGTATATTTTACTCTAAGAGCATATATTGGCATATTTAAATATGTTTGATTTGTCTTTCTTCAGTAAAATGTTAACTGCTTTGACTTTGTGGCTTTTGTGTTTGAATTTCATGGATATAGGTGTACATCACAACAGGATGGAGCAAAAAATACAAGCACTGGGACAAAGTGGTGTTGCTTTTCACTGTGTCCCAATTCATATAGCTGTGTGACAATGTGAAAACTTCTCTCAGGTAGAGAACGCCAAAAAAATATAAGGGTAAGTCTAAGCGGTTGCAACCTGCTTACCAAAGGTCTCCCAAGCTTGTAGTCATCAGGCTGGAGTGCCATGGCAGGCTGTTACGTCATGAAGCTGTATACTCAGAAAACATGCATATAAACATACGTTTCTGCAGACTGTGAGTATCCTGTCCATGTTTGCACAACTAATCTCCACAGAAAGAATCATGGTCTGTTCAATGCCCTGATCCTATTTGCCCGTGTTGAATGAACATTTCATGATCAGTGGAACATCCTCTTGCCAAGGTCTCTGCGATGTGAAGGCAAAAGGGTCTCTTCACATTCTCATCTCCAAAATGATGCATATATGAATCAATGGGTCACCAGACAACTGATTTATGAAATAAATCACTGTCTTTGATTGTGAAATAAATGGCTACACCCAGGTGAAAACTGTTTTCTTGCAAAATAACATTTTTCTTCTATGCAGACTATTTTCTAAATATATTTATTCACTTAAATAAAAATTACAATTTTTTATTTGTGTTGCTTTTCTTTTAAATTGACAATATGTAATATGCAACCGAAGGTGTAATTCAATCACATTTACACCTTAAAGTTAGTCATTTGATTTCTTCAAAGCTTTCCTCACAGATTCCTTCACATTCATCCTCACAAGGTATTCAAAGAAGAACTACTTGAAATTCTCCTTCCATCAGGGTCTGTTAACTATGAACGGTGGAACATGACTCAACACTGCACATTAAAGGTATTAAAAAGGTATTTCTTTATTGAATCCAACGTTGACTTGCACATTGCCGCAAAAAATGGCAGCATAAGAAGAAGGTATCCATACAAATTGTCACATC